>CM045927.1:11168524-11746469 GCA_025177825.1 Aechmea fasciata | reverse complement strand
TTACTAGACGATCCCGGCTCGTGATCATAAAGGACAACCACCGTGGGTCGCTTTCGCTCAAGGCGTCTCGCCACCACATTCGCTTTCCCGATGATACCGGATAGTGAGATCGTAGTCCTTCAAGAGCTCGAGCCAACGTCTGTCTCGAGGTTCACTCTTTCGTGGAAGAGGTACTTCGTGCTCGTGATCGCGGAACATCTCGCAGCAGCTCCCATAGAGATAATGCCTCCATAGTTTAAGGGCAAATACCACTGCCGCGAGCTCTAGATCGTGCGTCGGATAATTCTTCTCATATGGCTTTAGCTGACGCGAGGCATAAGCAATGACCCAATCCTGCTGCATAAGCACGCACCCTAGCCCAACCCGTGAGGCATCACAATATACCACGAAATCCTCACTGTGCCACGCAACGCTGAACAAAAAGTGCGGGTTAATCCGATCCTTCACTTCGGCTCTCACACATCGCCGGCCCTAATGGAATCGTTCCCTTTCGGTCACTTGTTCACGGTGCGGCGATTTTAGAAAAGCCCTCGACAAATTGCCGATAATAACCCGCCAAACCCGTAAAACTCTTGACCTCCGTCACGGCGAGGCTCAAAGCCACTTGACTACCGAGGCTATCTTCTTCTGGTCCACCGTAATGCCCGAGCGGAGTCACGATATGCCCCAGAATGACACCTCACGAAGCCGACTGCACTTCTTGAGCTTAGCATATAGCTTGTGCTCTCAAAATAACTGCAAAACACGGCGGAGATGATCCTCGTGCTCCTCATCACTCCGCGAGTAGATCAGGATGTCGTCAATGAAGACCACGACAAACTGATCTAAGTAAGCCCGAAAGACCCTATTCATCATATCCATGAAGGCTGCCGGGGCATTGGTAAGCCCGAACGGCATCACCGTGAACTCGTAGTGGCCGTAACGAGTTCGAAATGCGGTCTTCGGTACATCTTCAGCTCGGATCTTAAGCTGATGATACCCAGACTGAAGATCGATCTTTGAAAATACCGTCGACCCTTGAAGTCGGTCGAAAAGATCGTCAATCCGGGTAGTGGATACTTGTTCTTCACCGTGACCTTATTGAGCTCCCGTAGTCGATGTAAAGTCGCAGACTACCGTCCTTCTTTTGACGAAAAGGACGGGGCACCCCAAGGAGACACACTAGGTGGATGAACCCTCGATCTAAAAGGTCCTCGAGTTGAGCCTTCAGCTCCTGGAGTTCGGCGAAGGCCATACGATAAGGGGCCTTCGAGATCGGCGTTGTGCCCGGAACTAAGTCGATAAAGAAATCGACCTCCCTGTCCGGGGGCATTCCCGGAAGCTCAGCAGGGAACACATCTGGAAAATCACGAACAATCGGAATCTCCTCCAATGGCCGGGAGCTATCTACCGGCTGTGTAGGCTATACACCCGGCGTTCAAAAGTCTCTTGGCTTTAGCAAGAGGAGATAGTAGCAAAGAAAGTAGAAGCTCTTACATCCTCGGTAGACGTACACCTCCTCGCCTGGTTTTGCGAACGTCTCCTCCTCCGCTCGCAGTCGACAGTAGCGTAGTGCCTGGAGAGCCAGTCCATGCCAAGCACTACATCAAAATTCTTCTTCATCGGGAGCACCATTAGATTCGCTAGAAGTCCCCGGTTATCCAGAATGACCGGGTACGACTGGAGATACCGATCAGCCACTATGTCTCCCGCTGGTGTGTGCACGCTGATAGGTTCCTCGAGTGGGCTCGAGGGGATGCCATGTTCACATGCAAAGGTATGCGAGATAAATGAACGGGAGGCTCCAAAGATCAAAAATAGCTCTAGCACGGGTGGAGATGAGACAATACCCGCAAGAACATCGTGCCGGTGTCGCCTCGTGCCGAGTAAGAGCGATGACTCGTCCTCCGTAAGCCCGGCGCGCCCTCGCACCGGCGTGAGGTAGAGGGGCGCTCACCGGGAGCACAGACCGGAGGTCTCGCGGTTCGCCGAGGTGTCGCCGGGGAGGAAGCGGCGCTCCGTGTGGCTCCGCTTCTTTTAGGGCACCGAGCCGAAAATGCCTTCCGGTGAGTCGTCCTTCATGATCACGAGCCAGGATCGTCCGGTAGAAGAGTTCCGTCGTCTTGAGATAGAGGTTGTTTCCACCGAGCTACGGCCCGCTTGATGTCTCTGGCATGGTACCCTACTCGACGGAACGGATTATGCTCTGGACAGAGAGTGATCCGTACTTACGTAAAGTGCGGATCGAGGTCGAGCAGGTAAGGACGGAGACTTCACCATCCACACTGATAGGTCCTTGCGTTTCAGAGGCAGATGGTGCGTACCGAGTGACTCGGAGTTGAGGAGCGATATCCTATCCGAGGCGGACCGATCCCCTTACACGGTTCATCCAGGCGGAACCAAAATGTATCGCGACTTGAAGCATAATTTCTGGTGGCCTGGGATGAAGCAAGATGTGGCTCAGCACGTGGCTCGGTGTTTGGTTTGCCAGCAGGTGAAAGCCGAGCATCGCCGATACAGAAAGCCGCAACCACTTCCTATACCCGTGTGGAAGTGGGAGCAGATACGATGGATTTCGTCACCGGATTGCCTCGATCACGCCGCGGTCACGATGCGATTTGGGTCATAGTCGATCGCTGACGAAATCGGCTCACTTCCTGCCGATTCACACGACGTGGTCCCGAGATCGACTGGCACAGTTATATATCGACGAGATCGTCCGACTTCACTGTGTGCCAGTGTCGATTGTGTCTGATCGGGACACTCGCTTCGTTTTCCACTTCTGGAGGAGTTTGCAGCAGGCTATGGGAACGAAGCTCAATTTTAGTACGGCTTTCCATCCGCAGAGCGACGGACAGTCGAGCGCGTTATCCGGACTCTCGAGGATATGCTTCGCGCTTGCGTCCCGGATTATGGCGATGGACGGTATCGTTACCTATCTCTCGGTGGAGTTCGCCTATAATAATAGTTACCGAGCATTGAGATGGCACCATACGAGGCTTTATATGGGCGTCGATGTCGATCCCTTATCCGTTGGGATGATGTCGTGAACGCCGCTTGATTGGGCTAGACTTGTTGGTGGATGCGAGGGAGGCAAAGATTCGCGTTGCAGAGCGACTCCCGATCGCCCGCAGTCGATGCAGGAGCTACGCGGATCACGGAGACGCGACCTAGAGTTTCAGGTCGGGGAGCACGTACTGCTCAAGGTATCGCCATCCAGGGGGATCAAACGGTTTGGGTTGCGGAACAAGCTTAGTCCGCGATTTGTGGGACCGTTTGAGATTCTGGAGCGTATTGGTCTGGTGGCGTACAGGTTGGCTCTTCCTCCGAGTCTCGCGCGGGTGCACAATGTCTTTCACGTGTCCATGCTTCGGAAGTACATTCCTGATCCGTCCCATGTCATCACGACACCGTTGCGGGAGGATCCGAAAGCACGAGGCTCCGCGGGTTTTGGCACGTGAAGTGAAGCGGTGCAGAGCATTCCGTACGTGAAGGTTTAGTAGGAGAACCACGAGGAGCGCGAGGCTACGTGGGAGCTTGAGTCTTCCATGCGGGAGCGGTATCCGCAGTTATTTACATTTTCGATTTAAGTTTCGGGGACGAAACTTCTTGTAAGTGGAATAATGTAATAATCGACGTTTTTGTCATAATAAAAAACCTTTTTGTTGACGATGTTATTGTGTGCAATTGAATTACAAATGCACTCGTCAAATTTCAGTCAAAATGAGCTAAAACGGATAAGTTACGCGAATTTAAAAACGACTTAAAGTGAATAGTAACTCCGAATTTTCGGCGAATCGCGGAGTAGAGATGGGTCCAGAAGCGTACCGAACTCCGAATATAGCACTTCAATGGCTCGTTTCGAACGGCTCGACTATTCCGAATCCAATGGTGCTGACAGAATTAGATTCTGATCCACGGATATCGAGAAAAAGGGTTTTGAACGATTTGACATAAATATTTAAGTAAATGGGGAATTAAGGAGAAAGTGAGGAAGATTGGTACTTTGCGAATCCGAAACCAAATCGAACGAAGTAAAATGCTAGATTCGATGTTCGCGGCGTACTGAACGCGCTGGCGCAATCCGATTGGAAATCCGACGGACGGATCGTCGGGAATTACGACGGACGGATCGTTCGATTTGGTTTCTACTGCGTTCTTTTCGTAATTCCCGACGATCTGTCTGTCAGATTTCCGATCGGATTGCGCCAGCGCGTTCAGTACGCCGCGAACATCGAATCTAGCATTTTACTTCGTTCGATTTGGTTTCGGATTCGCAAAGTACCAATCTTCCTCACTTTCTCCTTAATTCCCCATTTACTTAAATATTTATGTCAAATCGTTCAAAACCCTTTTTCTCGATATTCGTGGATCAGAATCTAATTCGCCGCCATTGGATTCGTAATAGTCGAGCTGCTCAAAACGAGCTATTGAAGTGCTATATTCGAGTTCGGTACGCTCGACTCCATCTCTACTCCGCGATTCGCCGAAAATCCGGAGTTACTATTCACTTTAAGTCATTTTTCCGGGTCGCGTAACTTTTCCGTTTTAGCTCATTTTGACTTGAAATTTGACGAGTGCATTTGTAATTTAATTACACACAATAACATCGTCAACAAAAGGATTTCTTTATTATGACAAAAATGACGATTATTACATTGACCCGTGCGAGATTGGGCGTCGAAACGGGATACCGCGAGGGAGGCTCATTCCTAGAGTGGGAATGTTGACTATTACGGGGTCATTTAGGCACGGCGCAAGCCGAACTACACACGTGTAGGTTCATGACGATTGAACATTGATACCTAAAGAATAATGTGGAAACTACTACTAGATAATGCATATTAGTCGGATTAGTGGACATGCATGATAGTGGATTATTGTGGACTTTAAGTTAGTCATTCTTAGCATTGACACTCTAGGGTAGTATGTTTACATCTATGTTGATTAATATAGATGTATGGATAGAATAGCAATGAAAAGCATATTCACACATTGTAGCATTATGGAATAATGAACATACATGTAAACTGATATTGTCATATTGATGAATGTGCATGTAAACGGACATTGGCATATAGTTGAACATGCATGTAAACTGATATTGGGATATTGATGAATGTGCATGTAAATGGACATTGGCATATAGTTGAACATGCATGTAAACTGACTTTGGCATATAGTTGAATAAATGAAATTAGAATATCATATACTTGATAGTAGATCCTTTAGTAGAGGCATGACTATGAAATGAACATATTTATTTGCTTGCCATTTATAATTATTGCTTACTTACCCCTTATAGCATGTCTCAGTTGACCTAGTGGTGTATTTCACAACTCTCGACGGCTTACCCACTGAAAACTATTGTTTAATAGTTCTCACCCCTATTTGTTGTTGGTTTTTATTTCAGCCTTCCGCGGCGGGAGAGGCTAGGATCGTGGTGGGTTAGCGATTGGCTAGAGCCTCTACGTATGGAGATATTTTAGACGAACCCAATGTCATCTTTTTTTTTTTGTTTTAGTGGAAAGATGTATTTTCTATATGTTTTAGAGATGTTGTTAGACTCTTGGATTTTAGTGTATACACTTTGTATAATTTGTGGATCTTTTTATGATAGAACATTACTCATTTTATATTACTCGCTCTGATACCCTTGTTAGGAATTGATCTCGTTCATTCTTGTATTAGTAGACGCCTGGTGTGCATCGTGGTTGTTTGGTGTACACGACGGGTCTATGCACGCGCCGGGCGGCTTCCGCAAGGCTGGGGCGTGACAAAAGCCAACGGTGAAGGAACCACAGCCATGTGGCATTTCTTTTGGACATTAATGTATAGGTATAGAGGTATAGATAGATGTCTCTCCAACTTTTGTAAAATATTTGTCTTTTTGTCATGTAATATTCATATGAGAACTTGTCTTCTTTCATAATAACCATTCATATTCTATAAACAAAAAGTGTTTGATGACTTCAACGGCAATAACAAATTCTTTTTCCGTTCTTAATCTTTTATATTGATTTTTGAAAAGACAATATCTATGGAAATTTTTTTCGAAAGTATTGTTCATAGGATTTTGATGATTATTATATCCTGGAGATGATTTGATGTCAACTCGACAACATATTTTTGAATAAAGACAAATATCATCTAAAGTGTCGATATACACCTCAAAATCTTAATTAATACGTTTACTTTTTCTTACAAGAGTGGCTATGCGTAAAAGCACATGATAATTTTTTTTTCCTCCTTATTTTCTTCTATAGCAAGAGACAGCGAGAAGAAGCACATAATCCTCTCCTCTACTTGATTGAATTTAAGGTTTTACTAATATGGAGTTTTGGGATTAGGAGTATGAATGTGGTGGAGAATTATTAGATGTTTTCATGTTCAAGATTGAAGCTTATATCGGAAGCAATTTATTTGAGTGAGAACTTGTGCAGTATGAATTGAGAATTTTTGAAATCCTTCAGAAAATTTGTACAATCCTACTATTTCGTATAATATGTACATATTTGAAAAAATAGAATAGTCAGTGACTTCTATACAATAAATGAGTTTATTGTAACATTCAAAAAATTAATGAGATGCTAAACCAAACATGATGGCATCTATCCAAGAATGAGGACATCACTATTGATGAAGACTGGCTATTTAAATACCTATGAGCTAAAGAGGATTTCAAGAAAAATAAGAATATGAAGAGGGTGGGAGTGTTCTCTACCCCTTTGACCTCCTCTCGCACACGGCGACAACATTTGGTTGAAAGAAAAAGAAGAGAAGGGAGCCATGCCCTTTATCTTAATGTTACCTTTTGGCATGACGTCTTTATTTTTTATTTTTATTTTTATTTTTATTTTTTTTGCGAGAAAGGAATCATGCTATTCGCTTCGTTTATTTCATTTAAATAAACTTAGCTAAAATGCGAATCAATTAGGATTTGAACTTGGGACCTCGGTACCAACCACCAAACTCTTCGCCACTTGCGCCAGTGATAATTGGTACCTTTGGTATGACGTTATTGCCACACACCGAAAAAGAAGAATAGGAGAAAGGGTGCATGCCCTCTCTATGGATGCCTTAGATAATACTACTTCCACTAGCACTCACCAGAGGAAGAGGAGAAGAAGAAGAAGAAGATGATGATGAAGAGGAAGGGAATTTTGGTATTCTTTTTAAGCTGACCACCTTAATAAACCACTGTTGCCATTCGGTGGAGCCACACACTCTCCTCCTCATAGCCACCCTTTTGCACCGCCTCTACTTCTTGCTAAAGAAGAGAAAAAAAAAAAAAAAAAAAAGAAGAAAGAAATGAGTCATAGCCTCATTCTTGTTACCACAGTTGGCAGATATATCAGCATCCTCCTAATGTGGCTGAGGTTAGGTTTGGCAAAATTCACAATTGAGATCTATGAACATTGTGATTGTACATTTCTAAGTGAAGTGATTGCCAACTTTCTTTTAGCTCAAGCTTTTTATTTAATAGTAAGTATTGGCGATCTAGATGTAATATCAGAATAAGAATACATTTATTATGGGATTAAAAGGGATGGAATTGTTGGAAAAATCTTTTCAATCTTTTATTATAATATTCTTTAACAACAACTCAAAAGTCAATTTAGGTTTAGACAACTTTCAAAAATGAAAATTAAATAACAAATACGTAAATAAAAAGTTTAGACAAGTCCCGTGATCGAGGCGTGCAGAAAGATCGTCTCAGAAGCGAAATTGCCCCTCCACGTGCAAGGCTTCCCGGCAATTATTCCTAGCGATACAACGACCACGTTCTACCCCGTCGCACGATTCAAAGGTGGTGCAAGACAAACCAAACAAGCTTCGATCCAAAGAAAAGAAAACTCGGTAAAAATCGAAAACTTGGCGAAAAAGCTGGAAAGACGAGAGGCTTTAGCTATGCTCGTTATTGTTCAACTCGTGCAACCTTGTCCCAATATTTATAACCAGTGGCGAGAATCTTGTTTTAACGTTTCAACTCGTTAAATCCTAGTAGAACAAGATAAGCCTCAAAATAAGGATAATGACTAGGATTAAGATAAAGATAAAGTCGAAAAATAAAAATAAAACAAAAAGTGTATGAACCGCACGGCGCCGCCGCTCATGTCGTGCGCGCGTGTGTGTATTTAAAAGAGAGCATAACTCTCATTTTCTTCCAAGAACTAGCTTGAGAAGAATAAAGAACTATATAAAAACCACAAACATCCTTTTGATTTCCGATGGGGACTATACATCACACATAGAAATTCAAGTTGGGCTCCCAAGAGGCACATTAATAATTATTGGGCTATTCAAGTGGTTTAATAAGTTTTAAATTATAATAAGTTTAATAATTCAAGTGGTTTAATAAGTTTTAAATTATAATAAAGCCCAACAAAATCTAACAGAAATATTACTCTTGTAAACTTTCACCTCTTGTCAACTATATTTGGTATGCAGGAAAATATTTCAGGAAGATGAACATTTCATCTCTCTCTATATTTTTGCTCTTTACTTTCTCTATCATTGTTTTCTTTTTTCTCTCTATTTGCTTTCTTTTTCACCCTCTCTTTTTCTTTGTATCTTCTATTTCTTTCTTCACTTTCTCACCTCTCTTCCATACATTATTTTTTCTGTCTTTCTATCTCCAAATTTCTTTTTCTCTCATCACTTTCTCTATTCTCATTTTGTCGCTACTCGATTTCTCTATCTTTATTTTTTCTTTTCCCTTTGTCTCTGTACTTTTTCTCTCTGTATTTTCTCTCTCTTTACTGTCTCTCGCTTTATTTTTTTCTCTTTCACTTTCTCTTTACTTTGGATGTTATACTTCCCCTACTATGTTTAATTTGAAAGTGAAGCGTCGGCAAGTATTGAACTCTTTCATTATTTTCTCCTTCTTATTTTCTCTGTCCATCTCATCACTTTCTTTCTTACTTCTTTTCTTGCTTTATCTCTCTTTCTTCCCTCTTCTCATCCATTCACTATCACTATTTTATCTTTCTTCTCTTTCTATCTCCTTTTTTTTTCTTCTTTTCTTCTCCCTCTTCACTTCTCTCTTATTTATTTTCCTTTCTATTTTTGTTAATCTCTCTATTCACTTCTCTTTCCTCCCCTTCTCTCACCCTCTTTTATCTCTTACTCTATTCTTATTTTCTTTATTCTCTTTTTGTACTTTTAATTATGACACAATAAAAATCAGTAAAGAATTTTTTTTTTTTTTTACAAATAACATTTACTTTATAAAGTATTGTGGGGAGAATATTCAACCCTTCATTAATACATACCAAACTAACTCTAAATGAGGGATCGATTATCCTGCTATGAAGTGTACAGATAGGCCATCATTTAGCTTATGTCACATAGGCCGGATTGGACTAAGTTACAATCAAGATCCATAAATCGAATTCGACTAAGTTACCATCAAGATCCATAGATGTTATATCTACATGTTTTAATGTTGTAAGTAAACGGATTAATTGTCTCATCTTTTTTCTGCTTGAGCTTTTAGAATAGTGGATAGCGCTAATAATTTATGAACCTCTAATTACACATGAGTCGTCGTCTCTTTACACAATTAAGATAGAAGAAAATGAAGGTAGGCGGACGGGGAGAAGTGAAGAGCAGAAGAGAAGGTTAGGAAGAAGAAGAAGAAGAAGAGAAAATTAGGACGTAATGTATAAAGGAGGGGGAAGGAAAAAGAAGGCAAAGAAAAAAAATATGTTATAAAGACATGAATATTTTTGTTTGTCAAATAAAAATTATGGCGAAAGCACAGAACCATCAAAATAAAAAGTGGGAGGTAAAAAAAGAAAAAACAAAAAAAGAGAAAGAAAACCTCCTCGAAAAAATACATTCAATTTATCTGATTCGTAAAATAATTCATTTAAATTTACTTTTGAATCATCTAATTAACTAATGCCAAATCTTGTTTAGACCGACCAACCAATCGATTTATTTTAAACAATTGCTATTATTAATTAAAGTCGGCAAGTATTGACTTTAATGATTAAAAGATATACCTTGTTATAGATCTATAAGTCATGATCTATTCCAATCTAGAAATATAAGTATCATGATCCAAATGAGTTAAAATAACTTTGATCTCAAACTAAGAAAAAAACAATTGTGTAGTGGATACCACAGTATGAGACATGCTTTTTTTTTTTCTCTGGTCAAAGTCCATAATTGTTATCCCTAAACAAACACTTTTTGGGCCCCAACGTGAAACAAAGTCTATTTCTAAAGGCTTGTCCTTGCTAACTACGCAAAATTATTAACCCATTTATGTTAAATAAAAGGCATAATATCTATGAGGGGATCGAGTTGAAATGTTGAATGCAAAATAAACTTGTTTCCTTTTCTTATTTTACCATTATTTTATGGTATTAATTTATTATAGGATTTTTTTATTTTTGAATCTATATATGTAAAAGATGTCATATATATATATATGTATGGAAGTATATATATATAAAATGGAATAAATATTTATATATAATGTCATTAATATATATATATATATATATATATATATATATACTTTTGAATAAGTCAAATATTTGATAAATTAAAATTTTGAAATAAAAAATAATCTTAAAAAGTTATTAAATTTTAAAAGAAAAAAATATATTTTATAGAAAAAATTCTAGAAAAAAATATATGAAAAAAAAAACAATAAAATTTAATTTAATATTATTTAAATAGAGCGATAAAATTATATATTTATCCATGTAAACTTTTATTAGTTAGTAAATATATATGTCTCGCCAAAATTATATCCAAATCCGTTAATTGACCGGATAAACTTATTTCTTTTACAAAAGAATTATTTTTGAAATAAATATATTTTAATTATATAAGACATTATTTATGGTTTCAAATGTTTTTACTCTAACTTGCACATGCGTATAATTCTTCACGAATCGTAAAATTTTGAATTCTAAAATATTTTTGTTCACAATATTATTCTGTTAAAATCACAACACAAACTGAATGGTAAAAATTTTAACAATCAAACTAATAATAAATAGGGTCTAAAAATAAAAAGCAATGCTTTCTATAGGAATAGGTGTGAAACATGCATCCTAATCTTATTAAATGTGGTTCATATTAGCTCACTTCTCTTATTATTAATATTTTTTATTAAAACTGTAAAGAGGTTTTTTAATTTTTGAATCTAAAGATGTAAGATGTATATTCTTATAAATAGTGTATGGAAGTATTTTTTTTAAAATAAATTTATTTATTTTATTTTATAGATATAAAAGCATGTCATTAATATATATATATATATATATATATATATATATATATATATATATATATATATATATATATATATATATATAAAGGGTATATAGCTATTTGGAGCACAATAGTTCGTTACAAACTATTTATCAATTTATATTAAGATGAGAGAGAAGAAAATTGTATTTCTCAATTTTTACTATTTTTTTTAAAAAAATTTCAATATTTTAATTTTGATGGATGATTAAGAATTTAAGAAAGACACTAATCGTTACGCTTTACGCTAGAATAAGACAAATAGCTTCGCTCTATGTATACATATTATTATTATTATTATTATTAGTATTATTATTATTATTATTATACATATTATGAGACAAAAATACTTATGGTTGGTGGGTCCCACCATCCACAAGTTTATTTTTTTCGGTTGCCCCCGTTTTGTCGTCTCCTACGACTCTCTCTCTATTGTTTCTCTCTCTTCGCGTTGTTTCTCACTCTTGTTTCTCTCTCCTCCCTCTTTCTCTGTCCCTTTGCGTTTGACTGCTACTTTTCCTTCTTTCCTCCCTTTCCCCTCTTTGTGCTCGCGTGCTCCCCTCAACCTTCTCCCTCCTCCCTCCTCCCTCTTCTTCTTCTTCTTCTTCTTCTTCTTCTTATCCCTCCCCCAAAACTCCTCTCTCGTCCCTCTCCCGCCCCTCCATTTTTGGCCCCTCAATTACCCTGCTCTCGGACCCCCAAAAAGGTGGCTCCTTTGGCCCGGATTTTGGCTTGGAATCGAGAAAAGGCGGAGTGGGGAGGAGGAGTACGCTTGAGAAAGCGCGAGAGAGATTGGCGTTTGGGATCTTGGTTTGAGGAGCCCATGTCATGAGAAAAGGGAGGAGCTTTACTTGGTGGTTTTGTTCCTCCTCCTCCTCCTCCTCCGCATCCTCTTCTTCCTCTTTCTTCTTCTTCTTCTTCCTCCTCCTCTTCTTATTCCGGGGTTTGAGTGAGTGTGTGTACATATACATATATAGATATAGATATAGATATAGATATAGCTGAGTCCATGGCCGGGAGCAACGCGGTTAACGCCAGCGAGAGCAAGGTATATAAATCTTCCTATTTTTGGTTCTTTTTTCTTAATTTTTACGTTAAGAGTTTGGGCGGCTTTTATTTCTCGTTTAAGTTTTTTTCTTTTTTTCTTTTTTTCTCTCTCTCTCGATTCTCTCTTGAGAGGAGAGGGGGAGGGGTTGTTAGATCTGAGTTTCGCCTTTTGGGTTGCTCCCATTTCCTCATTTTGACTCGACCCTAATTTCCCTTTTTAGGGTTTATTGTTTGTTTCTCAGCATTTCCCCATTTCTCTTCCTTTCCTTTCTTTTTCTTTTTCTTTACTGCTCAATTTGCCAGCGCGCCATGTGCAAATTTGCATTGGCGTTTAATTGAGCTCGCGAGTTCTAATTCGATCCCTTCTTCCCCCATTCACCCCACTCGATCGACAAATAGAGAGAGCCCTCTTACATACTTCTGCATTGTACACTCCCCACTGTTAAAAAATGGAAAAAAAAAAATAAAAAACTCATTACCCCAAACTAAGTTTTAGTTGTCTGTCTGCCCTGCCCTCTTTTTAAATGCTAGAGTTCTGTAGAGCACACCATCATCATCATCATCATCATCATCATCATCATCGTCATGTATTCATGTGCATGTATTAATTGACATAAATTTTTCTCGGAACTCAGATGGTGGTTCCCCTGAACACATGGGTGCTGATCTCCAACTTCAAAGTGGCCTACAACATGCTGCGCCGCCCGGACGGCACCTTCGACCGGCACCTCGCCGAATTCCTCGACCGCCGCGTCCCCGCCAACGCCCTCCCCACCAACGGCGTCGTCTCCTTCGACCTCCTCATCGACCGCCCCACCAATCTCCTCGCCCGAATCTACCGCCCCGCCCCCGCCCCCGCCCCCAATGACAATTCCAATTCCAATTCCAATTCCAATGCCAATTCCAATTCCAATCTTGATAATGATGATCATGATGATCATTCCTCTGCTTCCTCCCTGCTGGCCCCCACCGCCCGGCTGCTCGCCGACCTCCATCGCCCGCCGTCCCCCGCCCCATTCCCAGTCATCATCTTCTTCCACGGCGGCAGCTTCGCGCACTCCTCCTCGAACACCGCCATCTACGACTCCCTCTGCCGCCGCTTCGTCTCGCTCTGCAATGCCGTCGTCGTCTCCGTCAATTACCGCCGCGCGCCCGAGCACCGCCACCCTGCGCGTACGAGGACGGCGGGGCCGCGCTCAGATGGGCCGCCTCCGAGCCCTGGCTCCACAGCGGCGAGGCCGCCCAGCTCCGCGTCTGCCTCTGCGGCGACAGCTCCGGCGGCAACATCGCCCACCACGTCGCCGTCCGAGCGGGCGAGGCCGGAATCCGCATCTCCGGGAACATCCTCCTCAACGCCATGTTCGGCGGCAACCGCCGGACCGAGTCGGAGAGGCGGCTCGACGGCAAGTACTTCGTCACCGTCCAGGATCGCGACTGGTATTGGAAGGCCTACCTGCCCGAAGCCGCCGACCGCGACCACCCCGCCTGCAATGTGTTCGGCCCCAGCAGCGTGCGGCTCGACCGCCTCCTTCCCCAAGAGCCTCGTCATCGTCTCCGGCTTGGATCTCACCAGCGACTGGCAGCTGGCCTACGCCCAGGGCCTCAGGGACGCCGGCCACCAAGTGAAGCTCGTTTACCGCGAGCAGGCCACCGTTGGGTTCTATTTGTTGCCCAACACTGACCATTTCTACGAAGTCATGGAGGAGATCAAGAACTTCGTCGGCTCTAGCTGTTAGCAGGCGCACCGCCACCGCCACCGCCACCGCCACCGCCACCGCCACCGCCACCGCCACAAAAAAAAAAAACCAAAAAAAAAAACATATACTGCACTACTACTCCATTTGATACCTTCTTCTTCTTCTTCGTCTTCTTTTACCTACACATATACTTCTCCTATAGATAATATCTAAAAGCTTGACTTTATACTGGCTGGCTTCGTCTGCGATCCGGGATCTGAGAGAGTTTATCGGTCGCGGTGTGCGCGCCCGCGCAGCGAGTCGTCGATTTTAATGTAGTGTGACTCCCGGCCGGTAGAAGCTGTTCGGGTGGGATGAATTTGCGAGCAAATGACTGCTGCAGTAAGAAGCTTCGTGTGTTCGGGTTGTTCTGATCACAGGTAACTCGGTCTCTTCGGAGGAATCAATCAATTCATTGCCGCGGCGGCGGCGGCGGCGGCGGGTCGATCCGGAAAACGGCGTCGGATTATAGGTGACTTACAATATATGTGCGGAAGAAGAAGAAGCAATGTTTGCTCTTTGCTGATGTTCTTTTCAGGGAAAGTATCCTTCTTGCACCATGTGTATGTATTATAGTGAGGTGAGAGAAGATGATTTAACTAATGCTCTGTAATTTGTGTTGATTACTATACCCCCTGATGATGATGCTATTGTGAATTAGTATATTTGGTTTCACCAACGAGATTAGTAACATAAAAAAGATGCTCCCTCCCCCTCTTTTTCTCCTTAAATTTTTTTGTCATCCTTATGATATACTCTGATACACTGTAACTGTTTCTGAATGTGATCTTAATCTAATGCGTTGCTGAAGCATTTGTACTTGGATTGTACTCAGCCTGTTAGACTCCTTGGTATCTGTTACTTGAACATGATCTTACCATAACCCTTCTCATATTTTTCTATGGTCTTTAGCATAATAATCCTTTCGTACACTTACAACAAGCTAGTTTCATAATTCTCTGTGAAAATGTATTTCCCTTTCTCTCTCCATTACATCTTTTCGCAGTGGTACTATTCGAAGAGAGTTTTTCAAGAAGCTCTTGAGCGTCCGCAGCCGAAGCTTCACAAATTATTTTGATTTGAGCGCGAAGGTCTGTTTCGAGAAACTATTTTAGATTCTGGATAGAGTTGAGTGAGAGGATTGTTCTCTGAAATTGATTTCATCCTTGCGGATGGTGGAATCGACAAGATTAAACCTGAGACTTCTCTTTCCGGTCGTTGTTCCATCGAACACTTCTGCACTTTAGGGCCGCAATTTGCTCGAAACGTCGCATTCCGATGCATCCAGAAATTTGAATCTCTTACTCTACGCATCTTGCCTAATAATTGACAGCAAGCCAGCTTAATGGCATTCTGGCCGGTGGTGGATTCGCTGCAGATCTAAGCGTGCAGAAATCTCCTTGTGCGGCGATCCGACGGTCCATCTAAGACGCAAATCGGCTTTAAATTAATTCCAAGAATTTTCTCGAAAGACGCGATCTACTACGAGAATCCCCGCCGCCCGAGTTTACGGTTAAATTTGATGTCGTGCAATGGGTAAAAAAGCGAAGCTTGTGAGATGCCTTTAATGGACCCACAGACGAACCTCGTGATTCCTAACGCAACGATCTTAGTAGAACTTCAGTTCCACATTTTTATCTAGATTTAGAGTTTTTTTTTTTTTTTTTTTTAAATAACTGTCTATAAGTCTTCTTTATAATAGTTATTTCATATAAATTTTATTTAAATATTAAACAGTAAAACCGCAATCGGAAATAATTTTGTAATTTTAAATTGAACCGCGTTTGGAATACTAAAAACCGGGGAAAAAGGTCAAAAAAAGTGGAGGAAAAAAATAAAAAAAGAAAAAGAAAAAGAAAAAGAAAAAGCGAAGTTGGGGACAAAAATGTCACCACCGAAAGGTTATATAATTTAGCTCACCTTCGTTACCCTTTTCTTCTTCCAATCTTATTTAACACACTCGTTGTCCAATTTCAAATGGATGGAGTTTTCGTTCACTAGGTTTTTGGCTGCTTCGCTGGACCAATCGTTTTCCTCCCCGTGGCTCCCACCGACCCTTCTTTGGCGCTCTCGGGGCTCCAAGTATATATATATATGCTTTTAAATATAATAATAATAATAATAATAATAATAATAATATAGAATCAGATTACTACGTTATTAATAAGGGAAAGTTCTACCATTCGATCGGTAGGGAATTGACCTAAGTTAAGAGTGATTAATAAGATGATCTAACGTAAAAATCATCAAAGAAAGTGATCCAATTTAAAACTCGATAAGATCGATTTCGCTATCGATAAAGATAAAGAATTTCAGATGCATATGCTGCATATATATATATATATATATAATATATTTGTATATAGATATGTATGTATCTAGAGAGAGAGAGAGAGGGGGGGGGTTTAATTATTTTGTTTTCATGTGATGGAGAATCCAACTAAACCCTTGGAATTTATTGCGTACGCTTGCTCATTAAGGACAAAATGAGATGTGGCTTTTTCTCATCCCCTCGCCCCCTTGTTGTTGTTATTAAATGCGCGTCCGCAAAGCTCTCTTTCTTTTTTGTTGGTGGGGACGTGGAAACCTCCTCCTCGTTTGACTCTCTCTCTCTCTCTCTCTCTCTCTCTCTCTCTCTCTCTCTCTCTCTTAGATTCTGCGTGGTTGTTGCCCCGGCTTTGGGGTTTTGATGGTTTAGTTTTGTCCTTTACACACCGGTTAAAAGCTCCTTATTCAAATTTAAACACTATTATACATTTATAATAACATAGATAGATCGATCGATCGATTATTTAAGGATCGAGAGTACGTAGTTAATTTAAATGATGTCCATGTTAATGTTAATAATAATAATTTAAAAGAAAAAAAAAAAAAATATATATATATATATATATATATATATATATATATATATATATATATATATATATATTATCTGTGCACTCAAAAAGAGTAGTGCAGTAATAGTGCTTATTATTATTATTATTATTATGCCTCTTCATTTTAGAGTTTAAAATCTCTTTAAAAGATTTTAGTACTAAAAAAAAACGGAGCGTATATCCTTCATCTCGCTGATCTAATGGATAAAATTGTTTTTACCAGTTAGAACTTATATGATTAGTGCATCCGTGCGTCCCACTTCTTGGATGGGTTAGAGTGTATGATCATATAAATCCTGATCACATGAGTGTATATATAGCATTTTTTGAAAAAAAAAGAAAGAAAAAGATGTATGATGTTCATTAATTGACATTCCAATAGTTTCAGATTGATAAGGACGGAACTGTGATTAAAAATACAAGAGACAACACACCCTAATAATAATAATAATAATAATTGAATTTAAGATTTTTATGTTGATTACACACCAACGAATTATTAATGTTATAATGGTTCGTAACGATCCCGATTAAAGTGGTGAATTGCATCTTGATTGTATCCCTTCAAAGCAATCAAATTGTATATTAATTATATTTGTTCCTGTAAAGTTGTGTTGTTTACAAATGTATCTTTTTCTTTTAGTTGACTAGCTAGTTAATTAAATTGGTTTCTTTTTTTCAAAAGAAAAGAAATGACAAATATATTTTTGGATAAACATCCTTTTAAGTATATATTTAACAATATTTATCATCTCTATGACATTGCTATGTATATTCCCTACTGTCATATCATTTTATGTGAACCTTAAATTATAAATCTAAAAAATCTTTTAGAGAACTATATTTTTTTTTTGCAAGAATTGAATCTTTAGGCCATACTTGGCTGTCGGAACAGGATATTCAATGATAACTTATTCAGTGTAAGAATATTCTTATATGATTGAAAGTAGGGAGTTTGATTTTTTTCGCTCCTTGTAAGGTAGTCTACGTAATTAATTTATGACTTTGGGCTATATTTGGTTCAAAGGATAAAGGAAGAATAAGAAATTTATTCATCTTATTTTTCCAAACGGTGTTAAAAATTATTGCCAAGACTACTGTTCTCCTCTTAACATACGATTATTTCGTAATAACTCGTTAAGAGAGAAGAATAGTAGTTCCACCTATTGGGTGGAACAAGTTTATATCTTAACATACAAATTATTACCATTAAAACTAGCTATTACAGGATAGGTACAAATATGGGATAAGAAAAATAGTTTGGATGAAAATTGGGTTGTTCCTTATGATAAGAAAAATATTAGATAGTTTTATATAAAAAATGAAGGTGTTAGATAACCGAGAACTACTATTCTCGTAAAAAATTAGTTTGGGTATAAAGGGGGATAAGGGCCTATTCCTATTCTTATCCCCTAACCAAACGGTTTACTAATTAAGTTATAAATAATTATAAATTATAATTAATTAATAAAATTAATTTTTTTAATAATTAACTAAATAATTATTTAACTTATTAGATTACTAAATATTTAAATAATAATTTATTTATAATTTTTATTATTTATTAATTAAATAGTTAGCCATATATATGATATGCTTATTCAATCATTAACTAATTAATATGTATATTATTTAAATAATTAGTATTTTAATTTATATAATAATTAATATACAAACTAAAAATATAAATGATTAAATAATAATTAATTAATATTAACATATTGACTTTTTTTTTATAGTTATTTATTAATTAATTTCATTTTTGTTCTCTCATATAGTAATTTTAATTACTTTGTAATGTAAAGTAATTTTGATTAATTAATTTATTAACTTATTAAAATATTATCTTACTAATACCTAGATGCTTATTATTTAGATAAATTATTTTTATCATCAACCATAATTACTCTTATCCCTGCTATTCCAACCCAATCAACCACATATAATTTTCCTTATTCCTCTAAATATCAAAGTAAATTAATTCCTCCGTACCTATCTAAGAAGTTATAGCTACTCCAAGATTAATAAACAAAAATAGCTTGTTCTCGAATCAAACGGTACCTAAAATTGGAGAATATATAACATATTTCTCCCCTATATATGATGTAATTTGTCTTATTCAAAAAAGGCAAAAAACTTTAGAATGGAATATCATGCATATTCTGTTTCAAACATTGGTCATACTTTCTACCAAATGCAACAAATTTTTTGAATATATCAAGGGTAAGTACGTAATTTTAAAACTTCGCATGAATCCATACTATATATGAATTTATAAATAAATGAGTAAAATATGCTTATGAGAATACATAGATATTGCTAATTAAGGTTATTAATTAGAATAATAATGCTAATTAACAACAAAGCGTAATTAAATTAATTAGTAAGACATTAATTGTGCAATGCTGTCTTTTGCATTGACCTGTTTTAGTGTCGTTTCTGGAGTCAGGTAGGCCGGGTTGCCTAACTCGGAACTTAGTCTTTTCTTTTTTCTTTCTTCTTTTTTTTTTTGAGAGAGAGAGAGAGAGAGAGAGATAAGAAAGACGCTATATGTTTATTTCATTTTAAATAAACTTAATAAATGTAATCAACTAGATTCGAACTGGCTCCGAATACCAACCACCGAACCCTTTGCCACTTGCTTAGGAATGCAAACGAGGTGGATCTGGGGGCGGGAGCCCCGCCCCGCCTTCCGTCCCGACTAGTAAAAACCCACCCCGTCTCCCGCCCCGAATCCGTGATGGGTTAAAAAATACATCCCATAACCCGCCCCCCACCTCGTAACCCGCCTCCCGGCGCCTCTAATCTCTACCAACTAATATTTTTTATAAAATTATAATATTATTAATATTTGGTAAAATATAAAATAATAATTTTTAATAATATTATATATATAATTTAATAATATCAATTATAAAAATAAAAAATATCAATCACAATTCAAAATAAAATTAAAAATTTCAAATACATTAGAAATGAGAGTATTAACTTATTTGTATTTTGAATTTTTTTTTAAATACATTATTTTTTAAAAATATTTTTTTAAAATAAAAATGATTTCGTGATTCGAGCGGTCAAAATTTCTCCCGTTTCCGCCCCGAATCCGTCTCGATCATAAAATTTGCCCCTGCTTTCCCGCCCCCGAATCCGTTTATTTCTCTCATTTACTACCCCGTCTCGGCGGATCGGGCGGGAGTTCCACCAACCCGGATCCGTTTGCATCCCTACACTTGCTCTAAACGGTCGGTTTTCTCGCTTTTAGTCATTAATTATCAATCTCTCACAAGATCTAAGAGTATATATTAAGCTTACAATTAAGTACCCAATTCATTAATTCATGTGAGAATATTCAATCCAATGCTTTTGGGGAACAAAAAAGGATTGTTAATTAATTGTAGCACGATATATAATCTCTTCTCCGTGTATCGATCAACATCGGTCGAGATAGATAGGTAGCACGTACGCTTACCGCTTCGCTTATTTCATTTAAATAAACTTACTGTAAATTAATCAACTATGATTCGAATTGGCACCTACAAGCACTGCCCTTCGCCACTGGGCTTGCGACGGTCGGAATTTGTGTGTAAATGAGTTGTCGATGATCTTTTGAATATTGCTGAGGTTGTTGAAATGGACATTTTGTACATTTGAGGAGAGCAATTAATGGGAGAGAGAGAGAGGTAGAGTATATATAGGGGCATTGATCATTCAGAGATAGAGAGAAGAGGTTTTCAATCAATTTTGTAGTAAAATTAATTACTTTTTGAACTTATACCGGAGCTAATATCATGCTATTCATAAGATCGATCTAAGAGAGATAAGAGTTAGAAATAAACTTTAATAAAATAAAGTACTATTTTTATAAGATCAAATATCTAACTAGTTTATCCCATTAGATTAGAGAGAGCCCATGCATCCAAGCATTCTAGAGTATGATCCTCACTTGATCAGGTTAATTACTTAATTAGTTTTTCATCCAAATTAAGCTGATCTTATCCTGACTCAGGCTCAAATTTGGGTCTCCACTTGCTTGCTTTGGGTCAAAAATACATTTACCTTCTGTGATTTTGAAAATAGGAGCAATTGCTTATATACCCCTGAAAAGTTTTCGATTTTTCGATTTACCCCTCTTAGAAGACTAATATTGAAAATATTCCTCTTACGTTCCAACCTATTTCTAATATACCCTTAGAGTTAAAATCTGTTAAGTAACTCCGTTATTTCTGTAAAATTACTATTTTGCCCTTTTCAAAATATTATTTCGACTTTTGATCTTTTCCAATATACCCTTCTACCGTCACTCAACCTTTTCTTATTTGCCCTTAAGTTAAGGGCAAAATTGGTATTTTAAATTTTTTTAATCGTGGTAGATATTTAACTCACGTTTAATCCGTATTAACTTAACAGAGATAATCATGGATATTTTGCAAATAACGGATTATGAGGGCATTTTAGAAAGAAAGAAAAAGTAGGAACAGATCGGATATTTTCATACGCATGAGGGGTATATAGGCAATTATCCCTTGAAAATATGTTGAAAATCTCTCTCAATCTTCATGTTGTTATTACTTAATCCCTTTTTATTATTTTATCAATCACAAAATAGTAGATATTCTTAAACTTTCATTTCAAATACAAACTACAGTTCCTTTTAACTAGTATAAATTACAATAGTCAGCTTTTGCTCTACTTTTGCTTTTGGTTTGAACTGTAGTCACTACTGCATTTATATCTGAATGAGAATATATCCGACGGATTTTTATTTTTTATACCGTATTCGAAACCATATTCGTTTAGTATCAAGTAAACCCGCTCAATTCGTGTTCAGAGTCGGACGAAATTTTCGGTATCCAGGCCTGTTGACATTCCTAACGCCATCATAACCAACTAATACTCTATTTTTCTTGAGTAAATTATAAAATATATGTATTTGAGAGAAAAAGATGAAGAATAACCACTATCTAGCTAGGTTTTGTAAATAGAAAAATAGAAAAATAATTATTCTCTACCATCTTAAGTTTTTGAAAAAAAATAGTCGTTTCACGTTATTTATAACAGAATATGAGAGTAAGAGTTCATGAGTGTGAGTCACACCAGGGTCCTGATATAATTAATTAGGTGGATTGTTAAATATAAAAATTATAAAAATATCATCCCCTACTAACTTAAAAGGGCTCGTTGACAATGCGATGCAGCTTCAATTGAAGATAGATTATGAGTTCCAAGTGTGGTTGTAATAGTAGATTACTCAGTACCAAATGTTGTTGTAATAGATACAAGAATTCAATGAGCTTGGAAGCAATAGAAGAGTTTAGTAGAATCATCAAACAATAAATCTATGTGGAATCATCTTTTGGCATCATGTGCACAGGGGAGCAGTTTGGAGGGAAGGTGAGAATGATGCAATTTGGTCATCAATTTTTGACTTTTCGAATTAGAATTTTAAATTTCAAATTTTTAAACTTTGATTGCTTTGGATTAGTTTGGGTTAGCTTGTCGGAAAAGAATGGCTTATTTTTGAAATTTTGAATTTTTAGTCAAATTTTTTTTATGTGAAACATACAATAAAATCGTCTAACTATCAGTATCTCAATAATAAGACACTTGGACAGAGTGTAGGGAGTAATCGGTTTAAATTCTATCGCTAGGATTGCAGAGAGCCATGCTCTGATTCTTACACACAAGGGAAAAAAACAATAAAATTTTATTAGTTTGGAGATTAAATTGTGGGTAATTTTAACAATGAAAGTTTGAGTACTTAGAGAAGTTCACCATGATTGGTCCTCTCGCTGAGTTACTCTCTTACAACAAAATAAATCACCTTTTAGGTGGAATATTCTCAATGATAAAATCATCAAAATTGAGGTTAATTCTTAGGAAAAGAATATTGGCTTACTTTTGAAATTTTTAATTTTTAGCTAATTTTTTTCTATATCAAATGCAAGAAAATTGTCTAATCATCGATATTTCTTTTTCTTTTTCTTTTTTTTTTTTGAGAGATAGGTAGCATGCTACCCGCTTTGTTTTTTTTATTTAGAAATAAACTTAACTGAAAATGCGAATCAACTAGGATTCGAACTTGGGTCTCGGGTACCAACCACCAAGCCTTTGTCACTGTTTCAGTGACTGTCTGTCATATCATCGATATTTCAATAGTACAATACAGCACAGTATAGATGAGAGTTATGGGTTTAAACCCTATTGATAGGATTGCATAGAGCTATGCTTTGATTCATACACACAAAATGGAAAAAAAGAAACAATTAATACAATTTTATTAGTTAGGAGATTAAGTTTTTTGGTAATTTTGAAATAACATTAATTTTAGGCTCAAATTCTTAGCCAGCAGATATTTTACCTATAATTAACAATGATAATATCGCCTAACACGATTGGCCCTCTCGCCTAAGTTATTCTCTTTTACAATAAAATAAATAAATCACCCTCGAGGTGGAATACATCGTCTCACATATGATAATATCGTTGCTAGCTATATAGTCTCAACTCTTCTACGCACATACTCATTTGAGTACCGTTAGAGACAGTGATAGAAATAAGATTTTGACTTTTGATATTTTTTAATATATCTCTCACCGTCAACGCATTTCTTATTCGTCTCTTAAATTAAGAATAAAATTGGTATTTTAAATTTTTTAACTGTGGTGTGGTAGATATTTAACTCACGTTTAATCCAAGTTAACTTAACAGAGATAATCATAAATATTTTGCAATAAGCAATATATGGTATTTTGAAAAAAAGAAAAATGTTAATAAATCAGATATTTTCAAACACGCTATATAAACAATTATCCCTAAATAGTAGATCAGAAGCTCTCCATCTTACTGGACCTCTCCAATGAATTTTTTTTTTTTTTTTCCTAGCTAGTAAGTTTAGATTAATAATTAGTCACAGCATAAACACCCACACTTTTAACAAAAGTTTAGCAACTGGTTAGTGAACATGCATGCATGCATCTCTTTTACTCCCTTTTTTTTTTTTTAATATTTTTTTTTCTTTTTTATATTTCTTTTTTCTTATTTTCTTTTAAATTTATTATAGACCACCCAGTTAATCGAATCATTTTTTTTTTTTAACAATAAAGTGGGCACGTGGCTACGAGCGGATTATGGCACATGTGGTCAAATGATAGCTAGCCCAAAATCGACACGCACCAGGATGACAATTTGCAATTAATGCTTTCGAATAATAATAACAATAATAATAATAATAAATAACATAATATAATATAATATATATATAGGGTTCGGCTACTATACTATTATGAGTACGATCGCCCTCGTACTCATAAGTTGTTTTTAATGATAGAGTTTCCGAATCGACGATCCACATGCTAAACGTTATTTACAAGATTTAAAACTTCTAAAAATCAAATTTTATAATTTTTCGACATCATTTACCTTACGATCAAGAGGTCACAAATTTGACAATTTTTAACGGCCAGATGGGATACTTGCTAGTTTAACGGTGTAAAAGAATCTAAATTTGTTGAATTTTTGATAGAAAATTCTATTCATTACATAGATAAAGATCAATAATTCGATCTTGAATTGAAGGATCCGATCATCCTTTTTTAGGACGCTGCTCAATTTTGACCGCTCATTTTATGCCCACTTGATGGACTTTATTATGATTTCAAAATTTACTAAATTTATTTTTTAGAAGTTTCAATACTCTAGATCATATTTAACTAAGTGTATCGCTGATCTAAGCTCCATCATTGTAAACAACTTATGAGTACGAGAGCTCCAATACTTAGAAATTAAATTTCAAATCTTTTCGATATCATTTGCCTAATGATCAAAGAGTTTCAAAATTTGTAATTTTAATGGTCGATATGAGGCGTTTTCTCGTTTAACGGCGTAAAGATATCTAAATTAATTGAATTTTTGTTAGAAAATTCTTTAAACTATTTAAAACAAGATCTATACTCTTGATCTTGATTACAAAACTCCTACCATCATTTTTTTAAGAATATTCAATTTTTGCCGTTCATTTTTATGTCACTCGATGGATAAAATAATAATATTGAAAATGTATGAAATTTGATTTCTAAATACTTCAAGTGGTATCGATCATGTTCAACGATATCGATCATCAATCAAGATTCTAGCTCAACTATATATATATATATAGACCACCCAGTTAATTATACTAATAATAAAGTGGACCCCTACTACTCATAAGTTGTTTTCAAATGATAGCTAGCCCAAAATCGACGATCCACACCAGGATGACAATCTATATATATATATATAATAATAGAGAGAGAGAGAGAGAGAGAGAATACGCTACTATACTCTTATAGTAGTAGACCCTTACTATTCATAAGTTGTTTTTGATTTACGGGACTTCAGAATCGACGATCCACTCCGTTAAATATGATATAGAGTATTTAAAACTTCTAGAAAATAAATTTCGTAATTTTTCAAAATCATTTACCTTACGATCAAAAGCTCACAAAATTGACAATGTTTAACTCAGATGGGATACTTGGTAGTTTAACTGTAAAAGAATTGAAATAGGTTGAATTTTTTATAGAAAATTCTATTCACTACCTAGATAAAAATCAATAACTCCGATCTTAAATTGAAGGATCCGATCATCTATTTTTATGACATCGTTCGATTTCTACTGCTCATTTTATGCGCATTTGATGGACTTTATTATGATTTTGAAAAATTACGAAATTTATTTTCTAGAAGTTTTAAATACTCTAGATCATATTTAACTGAGTGAATCGTCGATTCTAAGCTCTATCATCGAAACAAGTAGGGCAGTACTACTACTCATAATATAGTAGCTCTACTATATATATATATATATATATATATATATATATATATATATATATATATATATATATATATATATATAGAGTCCGCCTACTATCCTATTAATAGATAGAGATTGTCCTATCAATTTTTTAGCCTTTGATCAACTTCTTTCATCATTTCTAACTATTGGATTAAATATTATAACCCAAGAGAACCACTCAATTTGGGGACCATTCATTCTAACCGACTTAATATCATCATAACCTTACAATTTTCATCTAAGGATTAAAAATTTGATAGAACAAGTGCTCATATCCTATTAATAGGATAGTAGCCCTAGCCTATATATATATATATATATATATATATATATATATATATATATATATATATATATATATATATGGTCTACTATCATAAGAATGTGATAGAAAGACTTGTCCTATCAAGTTTTTAACCCTTTTAGAAATTGTAGGGCGATATTAATTATTAGTCGAAATAAATTGGCCCCCCTAGTGTTGAGTGTCCCCATCGTTTATATTTAATCCAACGATTAGAAACGATTAAAAGTTAATTGATCCAAAGCGCTAAAAACTGATAGACAAATGCTCCTATCCTATTAAAAGGATAAGAATTTATATATATATATATATATATATATATATATATATATGGGGCAATTTCATGGATACCCCTCCCAAAATCAAATATCATAGATGCCCCCATAAAATTTAAAATATCACCTATACCCCGTAAATATAGAAAATTATCATCAATACCCTTCGTTAGCTTTACCATAGTTAGTAAACGGTTATAAATGGGTTAACTTTTAAAATTACTTATTTACCCTCAAGTTTCTTAAGTAAAAATGTATGGAGCCCTTAACTATATGTCATTTGGAAACAGCTCCCTCAACTTTCATTTTTCTAGTTATATTCCATTAACTTTTAGTTTTTTAAAAATTAAATAATTTCAGTGTATGAAAAAAATAAGAATTTTTTAGTTTTTTGATAATTTCACCAAATCTAGTGACTCTATTTATATTTTATCAAATAAATAATTATATATAAAAATTTAAATGAAAATAATGTTAAGGAATTATCCGATCTTTCTTTAATTTTGAAAGTTTTAAAAATTTTTAATCAAAATTATTCTCAATAATTTTAATCGCATTAAATGCGTTAAAAATTGAAATATAATATATTTTAGCTTTCAAACAAAACTATTTTTTTGTTTCAATCGACACAACAATGCATGCATATAGTTATGTAATTTACTTTTGCTTAAATAGAAAATAAAATCTATAATTTATTTCAAAATTACTATTACTAATTAGGAATATAAATTGATAAAGATATGCAATTTTATCCTAACTCGATTTAAATGGGATAAGCTTAATCAATGCCGTATAGAGTAGTTTCATTATAGATATCAAAAAATAAAATCTTATCGTATGTAAATTCGCTTATGCATGTGTTTGGTCTATATTTAAACTAAAGTCTAAATCTAAAATCGTAAACCAAAAACAAAACCAAAATCGATAAAAACATACTATATATAAAATATAATTTTTATATATTTTTTAATAATTAATATATATTAATAATTTAATTTAATATGTATATATATATATTAAATATTCAAAGATTTACAAAAAATTATCTTGAAATATTTACTAGTATTTCTACTATTAATAAGAGAGAAAGGGTAAAAATGGTATTTTGAAAATTTAACTCCGTTTCACGCGAGACTTAACAGATCTAAACTAATGGAGGGTATTTATGATAGTTTTTAACATTTGGGAGGGTATTTGTGATATTATCAAATTTAGAAAGGTATTGATGAAATTAATGGTTTCTAGAAGGGCATCTATGAAATTATTCCTATATATATATATATATATATATATATACACACACTGTAGTACCCACTTTGCACTAATTATAAACAGAAGTTGCTGTTGAATCACTATAAAAAGTTTGATGGGTTACTCCACCATTAGTCACTAACCTTTATGATCTTCTTTTATTTTTTTTTATATTTTGGTTAGATCTCGACCGTCCAAAATTTCGATTAAGTTTGATAAAATAAGCTACGTTACGTACACCAATAAATTTACCCATGGTTCAATAGTTTTCGATTAATTTTGACGCTAACTTTTTCAAAGTGTTTGAAAAGGTTTGGATAGCACGTAATTAAAAGTGTTAATTAGGTAATCTAAAAAAGTTTTTGATAATGCAGTCGTTAATTGGTGTTTTAAAATCTAATTAACTAGTCACTTCCATCAATTAAAACAAGTTAATTTCTATGTGAAATATAAAATATATATGTGTAATGATAAATAAAAATGTTTGAATATCTACTAATTAATTATACTTGTTCATGATCAGTATTGTTTTTTTCTTCTGATTGGAATAAATAAATGATATGATTTATCAAATTGTATAAATAAAATCTCGTACGTTGTGCTTCTAACAAAGTCGATCTCTTCAAATTTTTTTTTTAAAAAAACCCTACATAGAGTGTGAAAGGTCATAATGCAAATCAAACATATTGTAGAATCTTATATATTCATCCGATTGAAGCCTAATAATTAATTTGGGCTGATTTTTATTTCTATTTGTCTCTTTTCTTTTTCTTCTTAAAAAAAAAAAATACCACTGTATCTAACACAAATAAGAAAAGTAGTTATGTGTTTTTCTCAATCAAAAAAAAAAAGAAGAAGAAAACGTAGTTATGTGTGTTCCTAAAATACTACTGACATTTCACGTATTATTATTATGCGTGCGATGCATCATATTATCAATCTTTAGTTATAATTTTTTGTGTAATTTATTTATTCATATATAAAACTTCTCATGAAAACTACTTTATATATATATATATATATATATATATATATATATATATATATATATATATATATATATATATATATATTTGGAACACAATAAGCTATACTATTATCAAGTTATATTAGAATTTCTCATAACTACTTTATATATATAACTTCTCATAAATCGCTTTATATATATAACTTCTCATAATCGCTTTATATACATAACTTCTCATAACTACTTTATATATATAATATTGAAAATTATGAAATATAAAATATATAATTTAAGGGGGAAAATATACAATATAAAAAAAATTTGGTACATGTAGTTATGATTTATTCTATTTAGTTAAATTTTAATATAAATAATATAAAATAAAAATTATGATAATATATAATTCAAGGGAAAAAAATCTACAAATTTATTCTAATGATTTACAAAATATTTGTGAAATATAAAATATATATTATGATAATCATATATATATGATTTAAAATAAAATATAATAAATATACAAATTTATTTGTGAAATATATATATTCCAATTAATGCCACATGACAGTGCTTTACGTAAGATCATATGGTTCAATTGGAACCATACTTCCAAAATATATATATATATATATATATATATATATATATATATATATATATATATATATATATATATATATATATATATATATATAAACGGCTACTATACTATTATGAGATCAAGACCTACTACTCATAAGGTTTTAGCTCGTATTTAAAAATGAGTGATTTGAGAGCGTTACTGATAGGTAGAGTTTTATTTAATAATAGTATAATCTAACTGAAATTAAGTAAAGAGTAGATCTAATTAAAAAAACTTACGAAGATAAAGAGCGCCTATACTCATAAAAGATAAGAAATTTTAATTTCATATATATATATATATATATATATATATATATATATATATATATATATATATATATGAATGATTGTTGGTACGCAGACACTAAAATCGGAAAGCTTAATTTGATTGATTTATGCATATGCTCCAAATATATCAAAATTAAAGTATCAATATGTTACATCTGTTATAATATACGCGATATCAAAATTAAACTATCAATATGTTACATCGGTCGTTATAATTATACGCGATGTTCGATCACGCATTAATTTTCTTGGAAAAATGGATTAACAGCTTTAATAAACATATATAAATATATAAATATATAAATATAAAGGTTTGATGGAATATTAATAAGACAAAAAAGAACCAAATTCCAAAACTTTCTTTCAGTTTCCGTCCTTAGTTAGCCTTCTCAGCTAAATACGTAGACGGAAAATCCACCAGGTGACAAATAATAATAAAATAAAATTAAAAAGCTCTAACGACAACTTTGTCCATATACAATTACAAATACTATTTATTATTATATATAAAGTAAATGGGTGACTTGTGACTTAATTTATGTGTATATATATACATATATATATCGTTTCCCAATCTTATTTGTCTTGTTGCTGATTCATTTTGCAACTTTTTTTGGTGGTGCATGAATTTGTATGCGTCACGAGATAATTATATTTCGGATTAATCTACGCACAACTAACATATACATATGTTTGAGATGCTAACTCGTAGCGTGTTCACGGGAAATTGCCCATAAAATGACAAGGGGATCGAGAATAAAAAGTCTGAAACACTACAAATGTACTGCATTATAAGGACACACGTTTAATACTTTTGAGCAAAGATTTTATTTACGCTAAAACTTTAAAAAATATATACTAATGTCTAAATATAAAGCTCAATTCAATCAAAAATAAAAAATTACTCTATTCAACCCACCACACCTACCCATTTGTCCCGATTACAAACGTAAAAGAAAAAAATCAATTACTATCTTCTCTTCTTCACTCAATCTATCGAAATTCTAGACGAAGAGCCTTATTATCCTCCGCCACCGCAGCCCAACGAGATAGAATTTCTTCTAAATGATTAAAAAGTGTTGGTAAATTAGCAAGACTTCTTTAAAGTTATAATGACATTCTTTAACTCACTATATACCTAGTGACCCCACATATAGCAACACTTTAAAAGTTATTTGTAATTTTAGCTAAGAAGACTTTTTTTGAATGAATATTTAAAAATATCAGATAGACTATTTTTTGTAGAAAAATAACCTTCTTTATTTTTTTGGGTGTGTAAACGTGCTTGATCCGAATGAAAAGAAACTCAATTATCAGATGCACTACCTCACATGAAACAAAAAAAAATAAATAAATAAAAAAAATAAAAAAAATAAAAGAAAAAGGAAAACTCACTGAGTGCATGATTCTAAATCATGTGTTATTATATTCTAAACCATGCGTGCTCGGTGGAATCGTCCTTATACATCTCCTTTAATTTGCTTTACTAGAAATTCGCTATATATGCACATGCGCAATTAAATTTGAGCGCAATAAAATCATTTATTTATCCATACGATTTAATTCGGAGGCTGTTAATTGTGAGATTCACTATAATAAAGGGACCGTTTGATTTCTCAAAAAGTATTAAAACAAAAATTTCGAGGAAAAAAATTTGCCGTGAAAATTTGCCGTTCCAATTTTTCGTCGGTTTGAATCTTAAAAAATAAAAGTTGTTATGAAAACCTTTTTTTTTTTTTTTTTTCATATTTTATGCACGACTAGTGTTTCTGTTTTTTCTAATATAAAATTTGGAAAACGAAAATACTAATATTCCATAAAATATAATCCTATTCAACCACTGTACTGTTAAAAAATTAAGTTAATGAATAAGCTGATAAATTAAATAGAAAATTAATAACACTAAGAGCCGGATACTACTGGGAGAAAATCAATAATGATAGGAGCCACATTTCGAACCGAAAATCTCCTACTATGATATAAAACAACCACTGTATTTTAAAAACTTAAGTTGGTAAAAATTAATATTTAAATATTTTAATATTTAACACTTTCAAAGTATTCCTATATATACTGAATAAATTATCCTCCATAATTTGTTAGGATCGAATATTTCACCTCCAACATTAATTATTTATCTTTCGAAGAAAAGAATAAAATAAAGACCAAATGTGGCATCCAATTCTAGGCATTTAGTGCTCCGGTCCAAATATATACATTTCTCAAGTAAGTAAACGAAAGAGATATGCTAAACAAAATATTCATACATACATCCAAAAAAAAAAGAAAAAAAGAAAAAAAGGACCTTCAAGAAGTAGAAATCAGACTCTTGGCTTGCAATCACAGGAGACAAAAAACTCATACCAAATATGTTATGATTGAATATCTTATTTGGACACGTAAATATTGAACTTAAGATGCCTTTTAAATAGAAAAGAGAAGACTTTTATGACTGAATCATGCAATGCAATGTAGTAATAACCCTAAACAGATCGTTCTGGTAGCCGACAAGGACACAAATAGTCTTACAATTTTACCACACAAGAGAGAAGACATCATCATAATAGTTGATGTCACTCTGTATAGTTACTGCCTGCCTGCTGCCTCACATAGGCTTTTGACTTTGTAGTAAGGGAAAGCAGGGTTTGGCTTGCATGACTCACCGTCATTGTTAAGAAAAGAGAGAGAGAGAGAGAGAGAGAAATAATAATGAATAAAATAAGTGGAAAGGGGATTTAACCTGCTCATAGGATTAATACTGTCCTGCACTAGTGGATCCTCAGCAAGAAGGACACAAGGCAGAACAAGACAGAGGATCGATCTATGCAATAGCTGGCCTTTGAAAAGTGCCATGAGTCATCCCAATTAATGAGACAAAGAAACCTAAACCCTAATGTTTGGCCCTTTCTCCTTCTCCTCTGACACATCTTATCACAGGAACAAAAATATTAGGTAATTTGTACTACCAGTCCCTATTAAAATTTCTATTTTTGAGCTTTAATTCGAAACTTTCCATAATAATATATTTTATTTATTTACTATTATTATTGCAGCTCTTATTACCTCATAGATTCTTTGATACATCCCCCACAGCATATGTCCATCAGTCCCCTGTCCATCTTTATCCATCTTATTATATTAGTTTAATTCTAAGATCCAACTCTCACATAATAAAGAAAAAATTTAAAACTCAACAGCTCACTAGCAGTAAGCATGCATGAGGAGTAAAACAAAAGTTCTCAACTTTGAGGATCTAAGTGAAGCATTTGTTCAGGGACTAGCAGTGTAAATTTACCCAAAATATTATGCAGGTTATAAACAGAAACAACCCAGTCATAAGAACAAGAACATATACAAATCAAAATCTATGTTGCATTCAATACAACTACAGGTGATGATGTATTGCAAGAAAGCAATTTTTCAACAACCACCTCAAAATACTTAAATCACTTATTATTACAAAAGTGTCAACTCTCTCTTATAAACCCAACGACAATTCCATTTCCATCCGATGTGATTATTAGTGTCACATATTATAAGCAAGAAGACACTTCGAATACATTCGGTAGTAATGTAAAAGAAAAAAAAATTTGGTTGTGTAGTTCCGGTAATTTGGTTATTAATGTTTCCATCTAGGGTCCAATGTTGTAGGGAAAAGAAAAATGGACCTCTTGCCTCCAAAGAATAAATAAATGGGATGAAGGAACCGTGTTTTAGAACTGCTTTTCCCGCATGCACCACCTCTCACCGAAAATTTCCAAACCATGCATTATGGGAGATGTTAGCCTTCAAGCTGATAGAAACGCACAACAGCCTTCTGAGTACTGGAAGATTAGTGGTGCAATGCAAAACACAATTAAATTGAACTACTTGTGCCAGTTTGGAATCAAGCAGTTAGTTAAGTAGAAAGACAAATATAGACAAGTTCTTAAGAAGATACAAATCCAGGCCAACTGCGGCCTAGTTTAAAAAATGTGTTATTTAGACACAACTGAGTCGATGCTTTAGAGTTCCAAAAGCTCTTCGAGGTTTCATTACTTCGATGCCATGAAATAGCAGCAGGAATCTCCAACACTCTTTGATGATTTTATTACTTTAATGACATGAAATAGCAGCAAGAATCCCCACCACAGAGGCATGCGATGATGCTTCACCAGTAAAGGTTCTTGCCGCCATTTTGTAGCATTGGAGCCAATCTTTAAAGCACTTCTGGAATTTTTTTTTTGGAGCTATCAACGATTGCATTTGGTGAAAACATTCCGAAATAGGCATACATAATCTCAATCTGCGTCAGTTCAATCTTAATCCCATGCTAGGTTGATCAGAAATATGAATTTTCAGAAGAAATTATGGGTTTATAAAAATCGGTGTCAGAATAGTTATGCCAGAAGGATGCCAAAAGGTACAAAAAGATCAGCCAAAACGAAAACAAGCAACCAGTCTCTCAACATTCCTCAATTCTATGATAAAAAGATTACAGTAAACAAACTAACCCAATTGAAGCATCAAGTAGCGAAAAAAGATAATATGTCAAGTTACGGTTTGCTATTGAACTGTAAAACGGATTATCGTGGTACTATAACAGCCAGGAATGAAGAATCACCAACACAATTAATTCTGAGCCTTTGAAAAGTACGGTAAGGGTTAGCAGGGTGCATGTATTTTCAGGGCGATGACATAATAATAATCCTAAAGCAAGAACAGTTTGAATCCTGACTCCATTCAACACAACACTATCTTTAGTATCCAAACACTGGTGCTCATTGCTAGTATGGTAAAGATATACTGAGACTGCCTCAACTATAGACCTTTTAGAAATAAAGGGCTATCTTGATTTTTTTTCTTTTTTTTTTTTTTGACATCATCAAATTTGGATTCAGGATTTGTTTTTCTAATAGCAATTAGCTGTTGATAGTTGGTGGAACCTGCAATTCTGTGTTAACTTAATGGAAACATTGTCTGGTTTAACAAAATCACCATTTTAACAAACTATATTATCTCAAACCAAACCAATCAAAAGTTAGGGAAAGGATAAATTAGGGTCTGTTTCACAATGGCCTATAGTAAAGGGTGTATGTACAGTTTTACCTAAAAAAGAACTAATTCAGAATGCAGTGATTTGTTAGCAGGGTGCTCATCTGATCAAATAGTTGAGATAATCATTCCAATATCATTTAGATCATGCCTACAGGATAATGGTTCTCAGCTAACACCATCTTCACTGTCCTAGGATAAAAACCTCTGAATAGCTGCTTATTGTACTAATAAAAGAAGATTGAAGATTTGCAAAATAAACATATTAACTCTAGCCCTTTAAGAATTACATATTGTTGGCACGGTACCGATCTTTTCAACCAAGAATTTAAGTGCCGTGGCACTGGTCGTGCCGGAAACTTGCCGGCACAAAGGCGTGCCGAGCCGCACCGATGCGTGGCGGTCAAAATAATTCTTGTGTGCCGACACATAATAGCATAAAATATTTATTTTCTTTAACAACAAAATATTCTAACTATTTATTATTTTATCACATCTTTTGAACTTTATTGAGAAAATAACTTCCTAATCTAAAGGGTTTTGAGCTGTGCCATCGGCACGGGGTCTGTATCATGCCGTTATTTTGTTGGCACGGTACGACACGGTGGATACGGCCCGTACCGTCGGGCACTTAAAACCTTGTTTTCAACTCCTTGGTACCAATATACTATCAGAATGCTTAGATCCTTGCCTTTTGGTATCTAGAAAGTTTCATCTAACTCAGATACGTAAAATCGTGAAAGATACTCCATTGAGCATAAATAACAACCTATCATTAAGTTTGTATCTGGAAAAGTCTGACCTAACTCAGCTATTGCGAAGGATCCTTGCCTCGTGGTATCTGGAAAAGTCTAACCTAACTCAGCTACATGAAATCATGAAGGCTACATCAGCCACAGATGACAACCTATCATTAAGTTTTCCGGCGGAGGGTGCATTTGCGGCGCGCGACTCTGCAAGTAGAGGGTTTTGGGAGAGCTCTGGTTTGGAGCTTTCCCAAAAAGTTCTCCGGTCTGGGCCACTCATTAACCGCACTGCAGGGCCAAACCGGCCCTTAGCTAGTGTAGTCAGCAGCGATAACTCTTCAGAATCAGAATCACAATCAGCTTCTTTAGCACAAGGAGTGTACTATGGAATATTCTATCCAAGTAATCAATATTTTCTGAATAATATAAAAATCTAAGAGATAAAATCATATTGGTTTGTAAGTCTTAATAGAGTTCTCAGTAATCACTGGTTATCTAGGAACCAAGAAATATAGCTGCTTGAACATAACTTAACGAAAAATTGAGAGTATTAATAGAGGACCTGAGCAATTTCCTTGGGTATTGAATTCAAGAACCAACTCATGAAATTGAATAGTCATCCATTTTACGAAAAATCATCAACAAAGTCCTTGCTTGCACCATCTTGCACCATCCAAAACCAAGATAAAAATAAATACTGCACATTTATATTTAACTTTTTAAAGTTAATGAAATCACACAAAGAGCATTTACAAAAACAAATCCTGCTCTAATCATCTCATTTTTATGGATCATGCTCTAATCATCTCATTTTTATGGATCCAGTATGTGTCAACTTGGAAAGCATGTACACACACGACTTGCACACTGTTAGTATCATTTATTTAAAACAAGTGATTTAAAACTTCTTTTTAGTCTGTTGGCTTCCTGGGCAGTCCACTCTTTATGGATCTTGCTTGAGAATCCGTGTCTTGCTCTCTACATGTGGAGTTTAGCCCCACATTGGAAAGCAAAGGCATGATGCTTTGCTTATATACTCTTTCTTTCTCTACATAATTATTTGGGTGAACATAAGAGTGGAGCTCTCGACTAAACACGCTCGGCACGAGCCGAGCCGGGCCGGGCCGGGCCGTGGCGGCGGCGGCGCGTGAACCCGCTCATTTTATTTTTATTGGACTTTTCTTTTATTATTTAACCCCGATCTTGACCAGATCTCTCTTGATTTGGTCTTGGTCTAACCTCTAAAGCACTCGGGTTATCCTTGTCCGTATATTCTCCCGATTTGGTCCAACTTCGGGAAGCGTGTGAGATCCCGATCGTGATCTTACCTCGACCCTTCCCGTTGGAACTTTTTTTTTGCTTTCCTATATAGCGAGGTGAGCTGCCGGTGCACTTGGTGTGAATATAGACAGCAAGCTTAACCCGAATTTGTACTTTGAGAAAATCCTCCTCCTCCTCCTCACTTTCTTCCGCATTAATCTCTATAGCCATCATCATACACTTTGAATTTACATTTTTGTCCGGAATCTCTCGAAAGTTGTTACGGTTCATATTGCGCCACCCCGAAGACGTGCCAACAGTGACGGACAGAGGTCGTTGTATCGCTAGGAGTAATTGCCGAGCCTCGTACGTGGAGTGGCAATTTTGCTTCTAGGACGGTTGCATTCACACGCCTCGACTCACAGTGCTTCATCCGATCCCTTAATCTCTATAGTATTAATTATTAATATTTGAGGTTTTTAAAATCGAAAATTGTTTTCATTCAAAATAATTTATAAAGATATTTTACTAAAGATTTTGGAAAGAGAAGTAATTTTTCCAACATTCTAGAAGCAAGATTAATTTTATTATTTCTATTTTCTTTAGTATATTACGTATAATATTATTTTGTGTAGAATAATATATATGTGCCATGAGTTTCATGTTGCTATAATCCTAAACACAATCCCGAACATATATACATGCTGTCATTCTCGTACTGATAATTAATATTGTAATATTGCTGCTATATATATTTATCTCTCAGTACCTGCATAATCATAATGTTACTAAACATAGTTTAGAACAATTTACTGTTATTTCTGTAAAACTTGGAAAACTTTCTTGTGACATTATATTAGGATAGAAGAGTCGAACCGAGTTAAGAATAAGAAACCTAATGAACCGACAACCCAAGCCAACCTAGTAGAGAATTCTAAAAATACGGGTAGAAACTTTCACCTCATAGGAACTTTAAGAAGAAACATTTCCATCATAGAAAGTTCAACCCAAACTTTAAGCCTAAACCCGATGGGAGCGGAGGCAACTCTAGTTGCTTTGTTTGCGGGAAGACCAACCACTTTGCGAAGGATTGCTATTTTCGCAAGACTCGGCCTTCTCGCACCTAAGAAGTTAAGAACGCTCCACCCGAGCGCCAAATGAATATGTTGACCGTCGGGCCTTCGACTCCACCGTCGTGTCAAGATCTAGTTTAGTCAAGTTAACCTTGCCTATAGTTCCTCCGATTGGTGGATAGTTACTAGAGCTAACATTCATGCTTGCTCGATCGCTCTTGGTTTGCCACCTATCAGACTCACGTGGAGGATCGGTGAACACGGGGAATGCAGCCTCTTCTCGCATGCTCGGGACCGGTTGAGTAGACTTGAAACTAACTTCGGAAAACTCTAACCTTGCACGAGTCCACCATGTTCCCGATATTAGGAAGAATCTTATTAGTGATTCTCTTTTAGTTCAACAGGATTTTAAGTTAGTTTTTGAATGTAATAGGGTAATCATTACAAAGGGTGTGAATTTTGTTGGGAAGGGATTTTTGAGTGACAGTTTGTTTAAACTATCTGTATCTTCTACCCCTATTAATGAAAGTGCACTTGTTTTGAACGTTGTTTCCACTAATGTTTGGCATGGAAGATTGGAACATGTAAATTATAATACTATTAAAAGATTGATGCATCATGATTTGATTCCTAAATCTAATTTGCCTGATCATAGATGTGAAATATGTGTGCAAGATAAGGAGCCTAGAAAATCTTTTAAATCTATAGATAGAGATTGTGATCTTTTAGAACTTGTGCATAGTGATGTTTGTGATGGAAGTAGACCTACTAGAGGTGGAAATAAATATTTTGTGACTTTTATAAATGATCATTCAAAGTATTGTTATGTTTATTTGATCAAGACAAAAGATAAAGTTTTAAGCATTTAAAATTTATAAAGTCGAAGTAGAAAATCAATTAGATAAGAAAATCAAGATTTTGAGATCTGATCGAGGAGGTAAATATACTTCAAATGAGATGACAATTTTCTGTCAAGAATTTGGAATTGTACATCAAGTGACTGCACCTTATACACCACAATCTAATGGAGTTGCTGAACGCAAAAATAGAACTTTGATGGATATGGTGAACTCGATGATTATTAGTTCAGGTGCATCCGAGAACTTGTGGGGGGAAGCTTTGATTTCTGCATGTGTGATCCTAAATAGGATTCCCCACAAGAGTCTTAATATGTCTCCTTATGAGCTTTGGAAAAGTAGAAAACCTAATTTGAATTATTTTAAAGTGTGGGAGTGCCTAGCTAAAGTTGAGATACTTGAGAACAAGAAAAGAAGATTGGACCTAAAACTCAGAATACAGCTTTTTATAGGTTATGCTTTAGATAGCAACACCAACAGATTTCTAGTGGTGAACTCTGAGATTAGTGAGATTTCTAACAACACCATTATTGAAACTAGAGAGCAGTACCTTGAGCATATTTTTCCTTTAGGACTAGAATAGACATGTGCCTACTCGAGCCGAGCTTGGAGGTAGCTGTAGGGGACCTAGAGTTAGTGAGCCTATGGAAGAGGTTGAACCTAGGGGTGGTAAGCATCCTAGAGTAGAGAAAACTTTCGAGATGATTTTTGTGTCCTACTAATTGAAGATACTCCATCTACCTTTAACCAAGCTATGAAGTCCGTAGATGCATCATTTTTGGAAAGAGGCCATTAATCTTGAGATGCGCCTATTCTACAAAATCATACTTGGGAGTTAACAGATTTACTCGTAGGATGTAAGCCTCGTAGGGTCGTAGATGGATCTTTACAGTTAAGTTGAGACTCGATGGTTGTGTAGAAAAGTATAAGGCTAGACTAGTAGCACAAGGGTTTGCATGTGCCTGTGTAGATTATTTTGATGTGTATGCACCGTTGCTAGAATTACCTCAATTAGAATATTGATAGCCTTCGTCCATAATTTGATTGTTCATCAAATGGATATTAAGACAAATTTTTCTCAATGGTGATTTGGATGAAGAGATCTATACGAAGCAACCCGAGGCTTCGTTTGTCTTGTATAAGCAAGAACTAGTTATACCGGGATAGGTACAAGTATGGATTTTCGTAGGAACAAGGGTATTTTTTTGTTTGGATGTAAATACGAGTATAAGTTCGGAACTAGAAAAATTGTGTTTGGATGAAAATGTGAGTATGTTCGGAATAGTTGGTAGTTATAAATAGAAAATAATGATATTAATCTTATAATTAAATTTAAACTTTTAAACCTAAAATTGTTAAATTAATAATTTTAACTTTTAAATTATAAATTTTGAAATTAGATTTAAAATTTTAATTTTCAAAATTTTAATTTTAAATATCTAATTTTAAATTTAAGACCAAATTTAAATTTAAAAGATAAAAACATCAAATTTAAAATTTAAAAATAAAAAATATCATATTTTAAATTTAAAATATAAAAATATCAAACTTAAAAATTTAAACTTAAAGTTTAAAATTATAAATTAAATTTAAACTTAAAAATTTAAACATAAAAATTTAGTTTAAAATTATAAATTGAAACTTAAAAATTTATAATTTAAAATTATAAATTTAATTTTTAAAATTATACTCTCTTTTCTCTCTCTCTCTTCAGACCTGGTGGAACAAATTGTTCCACCCAACTTGTTCCCACCTTGTACCTGGTTGTACCAGCAAGTGGAACAATCCACCCACTAAAAATGGTGTTTGGTACAAGAGGGGATAACCCCTTATCCCCCTCTTGTACCCAATCCAAACACTACCTGAAGGTTTTGTAGTTTCTGGACATGAAAATAAAGTGTGTAAATTGACTAGATCTCTATATGGACTTAAACAAGCTCCCAAGCAGTGGCATTTGAAATTTGATTCTTTAGTTGTATCAAATGGCTTTCATGTAAACATGTCGATGAGTGTGTATATTCAAAGAAATATGATGAATGATTGTGATCCTGTGTTTATATATTGATGATATTTTAATTTTTGCTACCAATATAAATGTGATACATGATGTGAAAAAATTACTGAATGAGAATTTTGATATGAAAGATCTTGGGCAAGCAGATGTAATTCTCAATATGAAGATCATTAGAAAGTCAAAAGAAATTGTTATGAGCCAATCACACTATAGTGAACAGTTATTGAAGAAGTTTGGATATTTTGATGTTAAACCTGTAGTGACACCTTATGATTCTAGTGTACACCTTAAGAAGAATAGAGATGATCCAATTGGTCAGAATAGATATGCACAGATTATAGGATCTCTGAGATATCTAGTAGATTATACTAGACCTGATTTGGCTTATGCTGTGAACAAATTGAGAAGATATACCCATAATCCAAATAGGGAGCATTGGAATGCTTTAAAAAGAGTTTTGAGATACCTGAGGGGAACTGTATCTTATGGATTATATTACAGTGGCTTTCCTGCAGTATTAGAAGGATATAGTGATGCTAATTGGATTAGTGATACAGCTGATGTAAAGTCAACAACTAGATTTGTTTTTCTCTTAGGAGGAGCAGCTGTTTCTTAGAAGTCAACCAAACAATCTTTGATTGCTAGAAGTACTATGAAATCTAAACTTATAGCCTTAGATACCACTGTACCAAAGGCTAAGTGGATAAGAGAGTTTCTTTATGATTTGCCACTAATAGAGCGACCTTTAGCACCAGTGTGTATTCATTGTGATTGTAGATCTGTAATTGATAAATGTGCCCAAGAGAATGTGGAGACTAAGATGAACAGATTTATAAAAGTGAGACATAAGTTCATTCGACGAATATGAAGGAGAATGTAATTGCTTTGTAATTTGTGAGATTTGCGAAGAACTTGGCTGATCAGCTCACCAAGGGATTATCTAGGACTGATCCTAGAATCGTCGAGGGGGATGGGGCTTAGTCCACAATAGTAGTTACCGGCGATGGCAACCCAACCTGTTGCAGGTTCAATGGGTAGAAACAAGTCGAACAGGTAACTATGAGAAGCACTTTTTTTGTATCCTCATCCCTATGACGACAGTGTTCATATCTGCAAGTAGATAGGAAAGGCATTAGCCCTGAATGGTTCCGAGACCCATGAGTCAGGGTGTGACCTTGCAGACACCCTTCTGAGGACCTACTATATGTGTGGAGTTGTGAGGCCACAACTGTGGAAAGAGGGCGGTTTCCTAAAACACATGAAGCGATATTAGCGCATGGCCGTAATAGCGCTCACCCGCTTAGAACCTAAACGGCTGTACCATGTGTGCGGTTTGTGGAAATCCGATTCACCGGCCTTGGTTCAAGGCGAAGTCCACCATTGTGCCCTCGGATGTACATAAACAAGCGCTAAGTAAAGGTTCAAACCCGAAAGGTACCTTCGCCGAATACGTGGTTTAAGAGATCCAAAGATTCTTTGAGTTGTTTTTTAAATTGTTGTTTTATTTACTTTATTTATCTGAAATTTTAAATCATGTGGGTGAATGTTAGTATTTTTTATTTAAAACAAGTGATTTAAAACTTCTTTTTAGCCTATGGGCTTCCTGGGCAGCCCACTCTCTATGGGCCTTGCCTGGGAGCCCGTGCCTTGCTCTTTACATGTGGAGTTTAATCCCACATTGGAAAGCAAAGGCATGATGCTTTGCTTTATATACTCTCTATTTCTCTACATAATTACTTGGGAGAACATGAGAGTGGAGCTCTCGACTAAACACACGCACGCGCGCACGGCACGAGCACGAGCCGAGCCTGGCCGGGCGGCGGCGTGTGTGAACCCAGTTCATTTTATTTTTATTGGACTTTTCTTTTATTATTTAACCCATGGTCCAACTGAGATCTTGACCAAATCTCTCTTGATTTGGTCCTGGTCTAACCTCGGAAAGCAGCTGAGCCATCCTTGTCCGTGATCTTCTCCGATTTGGTCCAACGGTCCAACCTCGGGAAGGTGTGTGAGATCCCGGTCGTGGATCTTACCCCGACCCTTCCCGTTGGAACCCTTTTTTGCTCTCCATATAGAGGTGAGTCAGCTGGTCCACTTGGTGTGAATATAGACAGCAAGCTTAACCCGAATTTGTACTTTGAGAAAATCCTCCTCTTCCTCACTTTCTTCCGCATTAATCTCTATAGTCATCATCATACACTTTGAATTTACATTTTTGCTGGAATCTCTGAAAGTTGTTACGGTTCATATTGCGCCACCCTGAAGACGTGCCGACGGGGTGGACAGAGGTCGTTCTATCGCTAGGAGTGATTGCCGGAACCTCGTACGTGGAGGGGCAATCTTGCTTCTAGGACAGTGCATTCGCACGCCTCGACTCACAGGCTTCATCTGATCCCTTAATCTCTATAGTATTAATTATTAATATTTGAGGTTTTTAAAACTGAAAACTGTTTTCATTCAAAATAATTTATAAAGATATTTTACTAAAGATTTTGGAAAGAGAAGTAATTTTTCCAACACACACGATGTGCAACCCTAGCTTGCCCATTTCCAGTATGTAAATGCTGATTAAATGGTCAACTTAGAAGCCAGATAAAGAAACCATAACTTGCCCATTTTCACCATGCCAATGCTGATTAAAGTGATGAATTCGAAATTATTCAACAACATCATGACTTATCTTATTGCTTACTGTTCACCACATGGCTACACTTAAAAACAAAGGATGCTTCTTTCAAACCACAAACTATTTGGCTCCAATATGAAGTCTAGAAACATAGCGGCAGAAGCTGCATCTAAGACCATATTTTTACCTTTGGTTGCAAGATTTTCTCCTCTTCCTATCATCCTTTCTCTAAAGTTGCTCTCTTACTATAAACATATAAGCAGGACTTCATCTGATACATCCAGTACACTGCTGTTAAGAGATTACAAGGGCACTGATACCTCCATCCTACAGATGTACAAAGAAAAGCTAACAAATGACCAATCAGGCTGAAGTTGTTATCCCGTTGAACTGTTAATATATCACTTAAACTAACCCTAAGCTTGTGGCATAGGTTTCTGACCCACCAAACATTTTCAGACTGCCACGTCAACCATGCATGTGTGCTGCCACAAACAGCCCAACCCGCCACATGTCTGTCTTTAGCGAATGGACATTCATGATACAGATTAAATTTGGTTAAACTTTGTTTTGAAATCAAGTTTGTAAGTTCATGACTTCCAACAGACTTAAGAATCTACTATTAATTACCCCACGCTCGTAATGTTAACGAATCCTCGATTAAGAGACCAAATATAAATATTGATAATAAAAGAAACCGAAGCATAAAGATGAAATTATATTAAAATAATTTGCAAGGTACATGGTTTACACAGGGGCATACCTCCAACATGAATTTTACAAAATTATAATGCTCGGTTTATAGACTTCGCGGTCGATCGGAATTAGGTTGCTCAGTTTAATGACATGGTATTCGATTGAAATTAATTTGCACAGCTTAACAACTTGGAGGTTAAGTTAAAATAAGTTTGATTTGACTTGGTTTAACAACTTGGTGGTCAAGTTGAGTTGAGTTGAGTTTCATTTCTTCAGTTTAACGACTAGGCGATCAAATTGAGTTGAGTTTGATTTGACTTGCTCAGTTAACAACTTACCGGTCATATTGGGTTGAGTTTGATTTGTGAGTCAATTTGGATAAACTCAGCTAATTGATTTTGGTTTGAACCTTTATTCGAGTTAGGTTCAAGTTAAACCAGTTTTGGTTTAGGCGAACCAATTCATGGATTGTCTTGGTTCGCTTTAGATTCCCTTGAATTTTGGTTTGCGTTGAACTTGTATGACTTGGTTCAAGACCTTTTGAATATTAGTTTCAGTCGAACCTTATGGCTTAGTTCAAGACTATTTTGAACTTGGTTCAGGACTCTTTTGAACTTGGTTCAGGTCGAGCCTTTATGGTTTGACTCAGTTTGAACCTTCTTTGACTTTAATTTGAGTTGAGCCCTTTGATTTGGCTTGGCTTGGGCCCCTTTGAGTTTGATTTGACTCGAACCCCTTATGGTTCAGCTTAACTTGAACTCTTTTAATTTTGATCAAGTTGAGCCTTTTATGATTCATCTAAACTTGGAGTCCCTTGTGATTTTGTTCAAGTTGAACCAGCTTATAGCTCGGTTCAAGTTGAATCTTTTATAGTTTGGTTTATGTCAAATAAGTTTGGGAGTCATCTGACTGCTAGTTTTTTTAAAATTTGATCTCCCTAACGGCTATTTTTTTTTAATTTGAACTATCTAACGGCTAGTTTTTTAAAGCTGCCAGAAAATCCTGTGAAAGTATAAAAATGTATCCAAACAGCCTAAAAACAAAGTTGTGGAATCCTGTGGAGCTACAGGATTCTCTATTTTAGCCGGATCAAAACCATAGTATATAAATTCTACGGAGGTTTCTAATTGCACATCCAAACGGAGCCTAAATGATACAAAATATTGAAATTCTTCTCAAACAAATTTCAATTTACAAATCCTTTTCTAAAAAAAAATTAATGTAAATTGACTAATCTCAGAGGTACATGTTGCCAGGTAAACTCCCTATGGAGATAGTACAACTACTGTTAAGGCCATTTGGACATATATTTAATCGGTAAAACTCGCACGGGGCTTGTTGGATCCTTTGAAAGTTAAGTCTATATTATGAAAACACACTTTATAGCCATTGGCATGCCTCCATATCCCAGGACATTCTAATTCATTTTATACTTGTTCTTCTTATATTTGTCACTTGCTCATTTTCTATGCTACATACATGTATCCTACCTATCCTATTTATTGAATTATTCCTAAAACACATCCACATATTGGATCTTTAACAAATGTTTGTAACGAAAAAAAGCATACTTGAGTATGTACGTTAGCTATGCTTGGCCACACTTTAGTGATGCTAATAGAAAAATGACAAAAAAATTACTACCTAATGTCGATTGTGTTTCGAGTAAGATATACTAAAAGGCCTTTCGTATAATTAAAAACTTAATGATCACTTAGCATCATACTTAGTCATCAATTTCATAATCATACGAACGGAGGTAAGAGCTGCATCCAAAAAGCACAGGAATGAAAAATATACTAGAGTAGAAGAAAATTTTTAAAAAGAACCAAAATTGTGAGATATCAAGATGCGTTACTTCCAGATGTTGTGGTTCTATTAAGCACACTTAAAAAGATTATCGACACTGTTAATTTGAGGGATGATTGACTACTGAGCATGCAAAATTTCCTAATTCCTACAATTCATGTCTAAGATACTCAAATATAATACATGGTATACTTACTTAAGCACATTTGATATAGCAAATACTATAGAGCAAATTAGACACAACGCAACACAATGAGTGGAGCTTATTTTGATGCAGGAAGCTCACCTGAGTTAATATCTCCATATCTAAGGGAATCAAATCTCCCTTTCTGTCAGCCGCAATATAGTATGAGAAATCCTTCCAGCAGTCTTCACTCACTAGTTAGGCAAAGAAGCCATACAGGTCAACGCAAACCCATGCTTCCACATCATCCCAAGCACCGTGTCTGCTTCCAACCTCCTCCCTGCATTGGAATAAGCCTTGTACAAGATCACAAACGTCCGTTTATCCCTATCAACCCAATAATTCTCCATCTCATCTATAACCCAGTGCATCTCCTCCAAACGTTTCTGTCGAGAATACAACACCATCTTGCAATGATATAAATCTCGGCATAGCCTCCAACCGGCTACCTCAGCTTGCCAAATGAATCTAGCCAGCCGATCAACCGCATTGCACCGAAAGTAAGTAGCCAAAATCGACCTCACCACACCTACCGATGAGATCTCCATGTTCCGCTGCAGGGCCTCGGATATGAGCCGCTCCATCACCTCGACCGAACCCTCCTGTGCATAAACCCTGATTAAAAGCACATGGAGCCACGGCCTGTACTCATCCTCGTTTAGTAACCTCATCAAGTCCTCAATCTTCTGGATTCTTTTCAGGTCTTTACTCTTACAATACGTGCAGATCATTACAGGAATCAGTGCCCTCTCCTTGCTGTTGACTTCTTTCCGTACCATCTCATACATCCTCTCCATCTTCTCCAGATCACCTGCAAACGCATAACCACGGAGCATCAAGAGATGAGTGTTCAGCTCCGGCTTCACGGGCCCGTTTTCCATTGCCCGATAGGTGCTCTCCATTCGGTGCCACATTTTACCGATCAGGTAGCCTGCGATGGCAATATTGTAAGTTTCGAGCGTGCGGGAGATCCCGGACTCGTCGATTGTGCGGAGCACGGACTCCATTTGATCAATCAGCATGTGGCGACCGTAGAGCGAGAGCAAGATATTGTAGGAGACGACGTTGGGCTCGCAGGCGGGGTCCTTCCGGAGCTCGTCGAACACGGAAACGGCTTTGGTGATGTGTCTGTTGTGCATGTAGGCGGCCATGAGGGCGTTGTACAGGGAGGGGTCGCGCCCAGCCGCGACCGCCTAGGCGAAGAGGTCGGCGGCGAGGGCCACGTTGCGGGGGCGCCCGGCGAGGGCGATAGCGGCCGCGAACTCCTCCGGGAGCGGTGGGGGCGTCGGGGAGCCTCTGCCTCCAGCCGAAGACCCACCTACGGGGTGTAGACAATGACGAGCCCTCCAACCGACGTACCCAAGCACTGGTCGACGATCTATACCACTCAAGATTCGTAAACTGGAATTTCACGCTTTTTCTCGATATTGTTCTCTGGCCCACTGCTCGGCGTAAAATAAACGGCCGAAACAAATATCCTCGGTGTCGATTATGATTCTTTGTAATCAAGATCGATTATGACTATTCTAAATAGTATAAAAAATTTTCTAACCAAAATTCAATTGATTTGGATAGTTTTACAATTGTCAAACTAGAAAAAGCCTTATATCTAACATTAAAATTATAAATTTGGAACCTTTGATCATTAAATAATGATGTCAAAACATTTGAAATTTAGCTAAATACTTCCGGGCTTTGTATAAATCATGTTCAACTAAGAAGCAATCGTTTATTCAAGGCCCATCATCGAAACACCACAAGAACGAGCTACTACTACCGATAGCATTCCAAATTGTTAAATCATATATATACATGAGAGATGAGCCAGAACACTTTAAGAGCACTTAGCCCATTTTATCTCGCGAGTTGTTTTCTTATGATAATAGCTTTACAAAATTCAATTGATTTGGATATCTTTACACCGTTAAACGAGAAAACGTCTCTTATCCACCATTAAAATTACAAATTTTGAAACCCTTTGATCATTAGGCAAATGATGTCGAAAATATTTGAAATTTGATTTCTAAACACTTTAAATGGTATAGATCATGTTCAACGGAGATCATCAATTTGAAAGCTCTATCATCGAAACAACTTCGAGAGTAAAATGGTTTCTTAAGAGTATTCTAGCTCAACTATATATATATATATATATATATATATATATATATATATATATATATATATATATATATATATATATATATATATATAACTAGGCTAAATTTCTTATTAATAATAGATCATTGATCTTTACCAAGTTTATAGCCATTAGATTAAGAGATGTGTGGTTAGGATAATGCAGGGTTAAGTGGGTGAATGGTTGAATAGTATGATCTAACGGGTGAAAATTATCAAAGAGGTGGATCTAACGGTGGAAAACTTGGTAGCACGGAGATCTGTGCTATTGATAGATAAATGAATCGGACTCTATATATATATATATATATATATATATATATATATATATATATATATATATATATATATATATATATATATATATATATATATAGATTAATGAGAGAGAGAGAGAGAGAGAGAGAGAGAGAGAGAGATGGTTAGGATGATGTGGGCACAGAGTTAAGTGGGTGATGGGTTGAATAGTATGATCTAACGGGTAAAAATCATTAAAGGGGTGGATCTAACGGTTGAAAACTTGATAGCTGAAGTTGTTCGTCTATTGATAGCATAATCGGAACTATATATATATATATATATATATATATATATATATATATATATATATTATAATCCAGAATATGTTATTAATAAAGCACCAAGTCATCAAAAGCACCAAATTTTCGACCGCGGATCGGTACGGTGGTTACATTTGATGTGGCCCCCTAGAGTTAAGTGCGACGGTTGAATAAGATGATCTAACTAGTAAAAATCATTGCTGTGTGGATCTAATCTGCCAAAACTGACAACACTCCGGTTAGAAACAAGGTTATTTGATAAAGATAAAGCAAACCAATCCATATATATATAATTTGAGCTCCTATGCTTTAAAAGTACCAACTCACGGCTTGTAAATTTTTAGCCCTTGAATTTATAGACGGGAGGTTAGGATGATGTGGGCCCCTTGGGTTAAGTGGTGGTTGGTTGAATAGTATAATTCAACTGGATTAAACGATCAAAGTCGAGATCTAATAAAGAAAAATTGACACATCAGTCACGGCATTTTACAAGACCATAGCCGTGACTCTATATATATATATGTTAACGCAAGACGCCGGTATAGCGTATTGAAAAGCTCGATTCGTGATTCTGATTCACGGCATTTGGCTGGGTGCAATATCTATTCCACTATTAATGCCCAATTAACGCGTCATTAATGGGAAACTCACCCTCGCTAGTGGGTTCCGCCGTTTAGATTTTTTCTTTGAGTCATCTCCTTTTTCCTCCTCTTCATCTCCGCTATCGTGATTGCGAGCGCTCTTTTTCATCCTTTTTTCTTTTCTCAAACTTATCTACTCCTCTCCCTGATATTTTGTCTATAAATAACACCTCTTATCTTGGTTTAGTAATTCTAATTCAGAAAAGCCCTTACCCTCTCTCATCTCCCTCTCTCTTGCACTTTCCATCTTCACTGTCACGTCCTGGGTCAGTTTTAATTTAAAAATACAGCGGAAAGCACTAAATAATTTTTTTTTTTGAAAACCTGACCCCCAGGGTATGCCAGATCCGCCACAAATATAGGGAGTCCACTGTTCACACGGACAGAGTCTTCCCTGTATTTGCACGGTGTCACACAAGTACAAGAGTAAGAATAGCCATACAACCACAACCAAGTGAACATATAATTATCCTATCAATTATACATACACATACGCCATTCACCACAAGATGATTCTTTTAAAAACCGTTTTCTATAAAGAAACACTTTTCTTTTAAAACGCGCTACCACGGGGGGTAGAAAACTATTTTTCATTTTATAAAAACTCATGATTCTTTATTACATTCATAAACCATTTGAAATCCTAATATTCAAATGTATGAAAATACTAAACCATGTGCCTGAGATATAACAATGTAAATAAAAGGACAGGTAACTAACTAATCATACGGGTCGGAAGCTCTATCGGCTACGAACGTGTCTCACGTCTCGTCTCAACTCTCACCGTCCACAATACGAAAAATAGGTAGAGGGTGAGAACATATAAACATGTCTCCACTCCCGGTGGGTACAAGCGACAAAGGCGAGTAGTAACTCTAGGATCATGAAGAGATAAACAATAATATGGGTAAGTAAGATACTAAATACAGTAGCAACAATATACATGAACAAGATGTATAAGAACCACTACCGCTATTGTAAAGAATAACTGAATGCATACCTGCAACAACACTATAGTAGCAAGACAAGTATATGGAAAGAACTGTAAGTATATATATATGCAACCAATGCTACTATAGACATATGCGTCAACCGGACGTATAGACCAAATATACCAAATCTGGAATTTGCTGCTCTGTTGGTCCGCAGACCTCAAGCCTGTGCCCTGGAGGTTCACACTAGATACCTCCTGACAGTACCATTGTCACTCTGCCATGCATATAATCCCTCTAGGGCTCACAGGTTGACCCTGCAATCACTTTTCCGGAAAAGAACACCCTCTTGCGGTGGATCAGACCGCTGGTGTTCGTGAAATGCGAACGAGTCTCGGGCGGTCAATGCTGATATGCTCAAAGGCCAAACATCGGCAAAAAGCCGACAATCCTGCCCACCGGGCTCACCGACCGTATAGGTCATCAACTGTAACCAAATAGACCGACCAGGTCACAAGTAAAAGATATGCAACTCGACCAACCAGGTCCCAAGTATAGAATATATACAACTCGACCAACCAGGTCCAAAGTATAGAATATATGCAACTCGACCAACCAGGTCCCAAGTTTAGAATATATGCAACTACTGCTCAATGAACCACAAGGACCGACCACTCAGGTCAACTAGGATGGAACAACTCAACATCCTACCGAACATAGACAAGTACGGACTACTCAAGTCAACTAATATAGATGCACAACGAAACGACGAATGGGTCGCCATAGAGTATTTATAGAATCCCGAACTATCGTCAGCCACTAGCTGACAATCCAACCCTTCAGGGTATATTGACCTCCACAGTCATCGAACGATAGAATACAATGAACTGACTGAAAGGTTCACAAGTAAGAGATACAAAAACTGACCAACCAGGTCACCGATACCAGGTACGAGAACCGACCAACCAGGTCACCGATATCAAGTACGAGATCGACCAACCGGTCACCGATATCAAGTACGAGATAAACTACTCTACTCCTACACATGATACTAAGCATGGAAACAACAGAGTAGAGTATAATGGAAACAACATGGTGCAAGGCTCAATATAAGATATGCAACAAAAGCCATGAAAGAGCGAGGGTGAGAAACCATCACCGAGCGTGCACCACTGTACTGACGTCGGATCGAAGTACCCCGTACAAGCCTGGCGTCGCGTACGTCTCCGCATCAATCGGACCTAAGGAGGTCCACCAGGTTAGTATCTAACCCACTAACACAAAATATAAACCCGTACAATTAAACCCACGGGAGTCGGTTTTCCAAACCGATCGCCGTAATATGCCGGAAGTCCCGTAAACCGCACCGGAGCACTACCGGGACCCACGAACTGTCCCGGAACGCACCGACTCATTCCACGAGTCACCCGCTGCCACAAAACACTTATTTTAGTGTGATTTGACAACAAACACAAAACCTCACGTCGAAACAATTATCGTCGGATAATCGCTTCGATCCGGGTTCCCAAAAGTGTCAATTTCGACATCGGGACCCACCGTCGCTCACCCGTCATTTTCGAACCCTCGAAATGACCCGAGTAACAAGCCAACAAGGCTCAGCGACACTACAATTACTTGCGAGGCACCGTCGAAAGAATTCTGAACCGAACCTGCGTTCCGTCGGCGGATTTCGCCGAGAAACGAGCCGGAAGTTACTGTCCGATCTCCACTAGGGCTTGGGACCTTGGACAATCAGTTCAAAGGTTATCTACTGCCCACACATGCTGTCAACAGTAATCACAAGGTATACAGTTGCATAAAAACCCTCCTAATAACACGAAATTGTATTATTTCATGCGATTTCGGGGGTTTTATGGCCTGACAGTGCAAACTGAAAGTTAAACAGCCAAGCTAAGACACCTACTGATAGGTCTCGGCATGCCGGAGGCCGTGCTCATCTTTCGGAGCACTGCCGACTATAGTGGAGAGCGCGGGAGCGACACGAAAATCTGCAAACAGCGCACATTCAGGGAAAAATGCACCAAACGAATTAAGAACACTATTGATCCAAAGTAAAGTGAGCACCGTGATCAAGATCGACGCGATCACCGTGCCCACCCTAGAGGCATCAAAATAGCCTCGGATCGCCGGAACAATGCACGCAACCCAAAAACAGCAACCAGAAAAGCCCTGACTGGAGCGGCATCGTCAAAACAGCGAAACGGAGCCTCCCCGATAGAAATTTAGGTGAGCACGGATCAGCGATGTGTCCGGATCATCGTGCTCCCTTCCACAGAGATTGGGGAGCCCCGGATTGCTCAGAACAAGAAACCGCCCATTAGAAGCCTTATTTCGGGCTTGGCCGGAGTAAGCTTAATTGCTCCGTAGAACAGGCAACACGATTTGTAATATCTGGGATTTTAATTTAAAAGTGAATATCAATAAAAATAGTGTGAGATACTATTTTTATTGGACTTATAGAAGTAAAATATAAATCTGGAATGACCTGTGCCGAAATCGGAATGAAAATAGAATATTTAAAATTTTCTGCGAGAAACCGGGCAGATAAATTAGCAGAAAATGCACAGTGTTAGAAAATTATGAAAATTGGAGGGTATGCCAGGAATATTTTTACGAGGCTAGATTTAAAGTTTCGTGCCATTCTGACACCCAGAAGATGAGGAATAAATATCCGAATGTTATCTGATAACGATTACAGTTCGGTAGAGTTCGCGGTGACCAAACGGGGTCGGAATTGAAAGATTAAAAAAAATTTTGTTAAGTTATGTGAAAGCGAACATAACTATCAAATTTGAGCTCAATCGGACATTCCGAAGGGCAGATAAAAATATCGAACTTGGTGAACGGACTCACTTTCTTTGCTCCGAGTCTCACGACGCCGAATCTGCTCTCCTTGAGCCCGAACGGACTCCGCCTGCTGCCGCACCACGCCTATAAGCGCGGCCATCTGCTCCTCAAGCCCCCGCCGCCGCCTGCTGCGGGTTGCTCGGGAGCCACGCCCTGTGTCGCACCCTGTGTTGCACACTGCGCGCTGCGTGCGCGCTCGGTCCTCGGGAAAAGGCCTCTTTCTCGGTCGTCCACGAGGTGCCATTGCTTCCTAAAACGAAGCAACTTAAGTTAATACCTTAAACACATACTCGAATACCCAATCCGGCGAAAGCAAACAAGTGTATTTATTTTCACCCCAAGCATCATGTCGTCGGCCGCCGATCATAACACAAGAAATAGAAAACGAATAGCATCTTAAAGTTAGTCCCTAACCATATTAGAGACATTACTCATGAACCCAATCACATGCTTTCGCTATACTTGTTCAACGTCACTCACGTTTCCTAGGTCCTTAAGGTCTTTCCAATCCTAAAGGTCTCTAGGTCCATCCTAAGCTTTCACCTTTGGCTTGATACCGCTCTGATACCATTTTATCTGTCATGCCCCGAGCCCGATCCTTTTGGCCGGTTCGAGCGTGTCAACAGACGCCGAACGGACAGAGCTTTCCCTGTCCGCCCAAGGCTCATCAAAAGTACAGATAGAGTATAAATTTTCGCACATGCGGAAGCATACACAATGGCTTGCCCGAGGGCAAGCAATAGCCAAAGTGAAAGTACTAAACTAAAACATACAAGTAACATGATTAATTGAAATCATATACATGTAACCATCTTTAGAACTTTAACCTCTTTACATCCTTTACATCATTTCTTTCTTACATCACATTTACCTCAAAATATATCTTTAATACATTTGCTTTAAAATCTACAATCACCAAAATACAAGAGTGATGAAGAGGGTATGCAACTACCAAAAAGTAAAGCAACTCGGGCGGTCTCTATCTAGGGCGCGACGCCCTTACCGCGATCCTCGGCCCATTTTGCTTTCGGTCCGACCTGTGGAGATAGTGGGGTGAGAACTACAACAAAGTTCCCAGTGGGTTCGGCCCCCAATTACACCGACTTTCCCACTAGGTCTATTTTTCAGGCATAAGTAAAAGGATAAGCAGATAGTAACCATCTATAATGCAAAACAACTAATATGCCTAAAAAGTAATAAACAATGCTTATACTCAATACAATTTACATGATGAATGCATGTTGCTGTACCATTACCCAATCTTGTGGCTAACCCGTTGGGCCCTTAGCTTCCTTCCGCGGGGTTCCATAACTCAACCTCTCTAAATCCCATTAATCGGGCCCTGAGCTTCCTCCCGTGGGACCGTCCTTTGAGATTACTCCATTCCAGTTGTGACAACTCCGGAGTACACCGCTCGAGGGGGAGCGACCTCCCTCAAGCCAAGACTAACAGGCGAGTATGATCCAATCCTTAACTATAAGGATGTAACACATAATGACCCTTATCTATAAGGTTGTTGTCATTTGTTCACGTTCTTTGTTTTGGGCATTCATGTCTCACAATCATGTCATTACACTTACTCCGGTGTCCTCTACATTTCTTGTTTTCATTCTCATAATCACACTAACTCTAGTGTTCTTTTCACTAACTGATGCCACTCGATCTATTTGTCATTTTGTCACTAAGTTCTTTAACCGACTAGGTTCTTTGTCTCAATACATGCATACATAGTTCTTAGTTCATACACTCACTCAATTGCATCTTAACTCTAAGCATGCAACATTTATCACATTACCCTACTATGCATGAAAATACTATAACATATATGCTCAATAAGTGACATATAGACATAAGGAGAATTTCAGAGTTAGTGAAAAGCACCTCCCACCTTAAAATATTTTTGTGGAGTTGCCCCACAAGTTTCGCGACCAACCGACGCTTACTTTGAAACCTGCAGTTTTAAAAATTAACACAATCCGGCCAATTTACATAGTGGCTCTATAATAGGCTTTTCGTTTAAATAAACGGAGTTGCCCCACGCGTCGGGGACACCCCCAATTAGGTTTCTACCAGGTCAATTTGACCATAGAACCTCTATGTTCAAAAGCTCCAAATTTAGGTGCTCCAACAATGTCATATTGCAAACCTAGGGTTTTGATCTCCAAAACAAGCAAAAGAGAGCTTGTTGATCCTCTAGGAACTCATCTAGAACCATCCAAACCCTTTCTAGGACCTCTATTTGAAACCCTAGGATTTCACCATTAGAGCACTTCAAGAAAACTAGGGTTTTCATGGTGCTTAAAGCCCTACAATGTTTCTAACACTAGCAACAAGCTAGAAAACTCCAATCTTAGGAGAAAATCCAAACACTAGCCTAGGTTTCATGAAAACTTACCTTTGCTCAAAGCTTTCCCAAGGTCCACCTTGTAGAAGAGCTTTTAGATCTTCCTCAAGCTCCAAAACCCTCCAAGTCCACATTCTCCTTCTTCTCCTCCAAGCCTTTGGAGATGATCTCTAGAGAGAGAAAGAGGAAAAATGAGAGGAGAAAGGGTGGGGCTGTGAAAAGAGGAGAGGAGGGGTGTTTTGGGATATATTGTGTTGCAACAATAACAGCTAGGCCCCTCAAAACATTTTATTTCGCACCAGTTCAAAAGCTGCTGTCAGGGCCATTTGTACCGGTACAACGGGCATTTGTACCGGTATAGAGTGCTCCAGAGGCAAACCCGAGAGCAGCTCTCTCGGTTTTACAACATTTGTACCGGTACACTTTGGGGCTATACCGGTACAATTGCTAAAATTTCTCAAACCCGAGAGCTCTTCTCCTCTCGGTTATAGTGGTGCATCTGCAGTACGACCATCATCCTGTACCGTACGCTTGTGCTCTAGACTTATGTTTTTCGCGTCGTTTCGACTCTACTTCGTGCCGAACAATGCCAAAACCTTTCTAACTCTTTTGGGCCCCTTTTTAACCTTTCCAAGAAATTTGGAATGGCAATTGGAACTAGTCCAATTATTTCGTTCGCGTACATTAGTCAATTTGCTTAAAGTTCGGTTCGAGCTACCGAAGTTTCGGTATGTTACAGAAATTTTGGCTTCTGATTCATTATTTTGATTGCATCACTATGTCACACGCTTACTACAAGAAAGTTTCAAAGTTTTTTAATTTCATGACTTTTACCTACAAAATTGCTATTTCAACTACAGAACCCTCCATACTTAACTATTTATCTACTATGTTAAAATATCATACTAACTATTTATTTATGATGATCAAATATATATCCTAATCTCATCGGCTATATTAAACATTATTTATGTTATTAGAAGTATTTAGAGACCGAATTTTATATTTTTTTTCAGCATCATTTGAGTAGTAATTACAAACATCTAAAAATTGATAATTTTGAAGGTAGATGTGATGCATTCGAGCAAGAAAGGAAAAAAAAAAAAAATTTAAAATGCTTTGCATATCTACTCTAATAATAATATCTCAGCTGAAATCCACAAAAACTCGTTCAATAATAAGAACATTTATATAGCATAAAAAATCCACACATTTGAATCACTATTATAGTATCAAAAAATAAAATTCAAACGTAGGTTGTAACTATTAGGGCGTGTGGTTCGCTTCTTTTTTACGCTAGAATCGCAATCGAAATGGGCAAATTCGTTTGTGCGTGTTTGGTACGCGGGAGTTTCATTCCGATTCCGATTCTTGAGTGGAATGGGAATCCCTCGATCGCCTATTTTTCCAATCTGACCTCCTCCGGATTGGAACTTGAATTCGGGCGGAATTGATATTTTTTTTACTTTTTAAATTAAAATATGAGTTTAAATTTAGAAATTAAATATATAATTTTAAATTTTAATTTGAACTTGAATTAAAAATTAAAATTTAATCAAGTATTTCGAATCTAACTTATAAATTTGAATTTAACTTAAATTTTAATTTATATAAAATTTTATTCAAATTTTATTTAAAACTTAAATTAAATTTATGGATTCAAATTAAAATTTAAATTGTAATTTTAAGTTTGAATTTGAATAAATCAAAATTTAGTTTTATATTTTGAATTACCCACTCAAGTTCAATGTTTAATTTTTTTAAAAAAGAATAGATTTAAAATTTTGATATTATTTCAAAATTTTGATGTAAATTTTTAATATTTAATTTTCAGTTTGTATTTAAATTAATATATTATAAAGATAAGGTTAGTATATTAATTTGATTATATTTTTTATGTCTATCTGAACTAAACACCGACAATGAAAAATGATTTATTTCGATTCTGATTTAAATGATGAACCAAATAGAATTAGGTAATGAGTAATTCCGATTCCGATTCCAGCTTATTTCTATTCCGATTCTGATTCCGATTCCAACTTCGAACCAAACACGCCCTTAATATAGTAAAAAATTGTGGGATAATCCTTCTTCAAATTGAATTTCAGCTCAATATTCAATAAATTGGATTTAATTTGGATCGGCAGGATTCATCTTAACAGTCTCAAGCAAGAACCGAAGCAGAAGCAACAGAGGATGAGAATTGAGGAAGAAGAGGAGAGGAGAGGGAGAGAATTAGGACGGGAAATATATTTTTATTATAATACGTATTACAATGTAGAAACCGCTTTTATACATGAATTAAATAATTATACATGAATTAAATGAATATTTCTAATTCTTAACATGGAAACCTAATGTACCGACCGTCCCTAGAGCAAGTGGCAAAGGGCTTGATGGTTGGTACCCGTGACCCTGGTTCGAATCCTAGTTGATTCACATTTATAGCTAAGTTTATTTCTAAATAAAATAAACGAAGCGGGTAGCGTGCTACCTATTTCTCAAAAAAAGAAAAAAGAAAAAAAAACATGGGAACCTAATGTTATACTAACGATAGTCATCGGTACACAGTTCCTGCTGGTGATTGTGTGGCGCTCCACTTCCCGGGGGTCATCCATCGTATCACTATTCTGAGCTTAACACCCTTAACTTTTAACCTCTTGGCTAAAACGTAGTGAGACAAGGTTCATATTACTTGATGCTTACGAGTTTTCAAAAAATCCCGCTAGCATTTTGAACGGTGGTTAGACTTAAGAGGCTAAGAGAGTTGTGTACTAGAACTAAAATAATTCTAGAATGTGAGACCTTCTAAAAAGTCAGGCGTCACAGTTAGTGTTAGAGTCAATTACCAATGAAATGTGTGAGATAAATCTCAACTGAATTAGGATTATACAGCAGGCAAAGCAAGACTTTCTCGCTGAGGACTGTTGTGGGAAGTGGGGCGTCACCCGTCATACAGGCGAATAAATAATTTTAAAGTGTTATGGATAATATCTAATGGAATAAGATTTTACGTAAAATCTTTAAAATTGAATTTTAGAAAAAAAAAAAAAAAAAAAAGGGCCCTGTGGATCTCATCAAGACAAACACTTAGATGCCACTTTTAATACTTCACAGAACAAAGATTACAATATTTGAAAATGCATAGGCAATTGCACTTTTGGGAGTATTTATCAGTACCAAATGACTTCCCGCTGCTGTGCCTGTTCATCAAGATCGTGTGCTTTGATTTTACCTGCTCAATTCTCTATCATCGACTAAGTGCGTGTTCGTTTCCACCTAATACCGTCTGTACGGCATAACTCGGCATCTTGATTGTCAGGAGCAAAGTCGGAGTTCGTCGGGAGCAAAGTCGGAGTTCACACCGTACACGATCTCACCGCCCCAGGGAGACCGACTGATCACACGCACAGGCCACATGGTCTCCACAGAAGTCCAAGTACCTTGCTACATCCAAACGCCAGCAATCTCTGCCTACACAAAACTCCCGACTTCATCGCCGGACTCAGGTAAAACAAACATAGGCTAAGCATTTCAGCTTCACGACAAAAATTTTGCTGCGATACTGAATTAGTAATATCCACTACCAGTTAACGGTACCTTGTGGAATAACATCAAGAATGCTTCGAAACAAATACAATACTCAAAACAATGATCTTTTAGCTAGCAACATAAATGCCGATGATAAATTGGGTATCAACGGACACCTCAGTTCTTAACTACAATCCAGAAAAGCCAACATGTGAAAATTAGAGAGCATAATCCAAAAGAAGGCCCCTGATAACACTTTTAAATTACAACGAACCGATATAAAATCTGCCATTTGCGGAGCCTGTCTGTGGACACTGATCAAACAGAAAATTCACTTCCAACTTCATTATCGGCTAGGTTTCTATGTATCCTGATACATATAAAACAACATCACGCGTAATAATTCAGGCTGGACTTCTTCTTGGCTTGAACTTGGATGATTCCTTCATTGAAATCTTCGTGCGTCACCTGAGGTCAAAAGAAGATTATTTATCCACTCTATTCTCATCCGAACAAACAAATAGAAAATAATAAGGAATGTCCCCTAATGCAATTTGATGCGAAAATAACCTAGTAAATTAAGCTTAGTTGCAAGTCAAAGAAAAGATCAGTCAGGTGCATGCAAGAAGAAGGTTTAGTAAGTGAATTAAGAAAATAAACTACTAAGAAGAAGAGTGTGAAACCTCAGTCGCGTCCCGACGCAGTGCAAGCATTCCAGCTTCTACACAAACTGCTTTCAGTTGTGCCCCATTGAAATCATCAGTTGAACGAGCGAGCTCTTCAAAGTTGACATCAGGATGGACATTCATCTTCCTCGAGTGGATCTAAAATTACAAATAAACAGTCAACTGTCTCTGTGTGCATGATGGCAGAGAAAATTTGTAAATGAAGAAAATACAATTGCTGAAAACAATAAGCCAAAGAGCACCTGCAAGATCCGAGCTCTGGCTTCTTCTGATGGATGAGGGAACTCGATTTTGCGATCCAAACGACCCGATCTCATTAGGGCAGGATCAAGAATGTCAGCTCGGTTAGTTGCTGCGATAACCTGTTAAGTGGACCGGCCAGACATTCTTTTAGTTAAGCAAGAAAAATGATGTAAAATAAATAAGAATAGCACTAATAGTTGATTGCAAAAAGCTTCGTCCGTTTATCGCCAAAAGAAAGCCCTATACCAAAGAGTTTTAAGTAAATTCAAAATAAAAAAAATATATAGTGCAATATGAAGACAACAGTTGTGTGATTACAATCACTACTGAGATCTCTGCTCCTTGGATTTTTCCCACTAAAGTCAGAGGTGATGATTTGTATAATTCGGTACTTGCTGGATTATTTGTTCATATTGATGATACTACATAAAATTTTGATTCCCCAAGGAACTCTACCTTCAGAAATGATCAGCTGTCGCATAAACTTACAAGAGCAGTAGTTCGACGACTAAAAAGAATCTTAAAAAGAACACACAAAAAATGTGTCTAAAGGAATTCAATGTCTTCAAGCAAGACTGGCTGTTATTGATGACATGGAGCATTCATGGTTCCTTTGGCTAAGTGGCTACTAGAAATTGATCAGCCATAGGATTCATTTAATAGCTTTCACAATTCTTCTATTTATCTGCCGTCTTGCTCCTCTCTATTGCTAGATTACCTTGTGTTCAAACTTAAAACTGAGATAGGTTTGTTCAGTTACTGCAATTCAATTGATTTTGCAACACGATATCCTCCAAAGCGACTAGATGAAAATTTTAAGAATAATACTTTTCCATTACAATCAGCCAATTCTAGTCAACCATCAAAAAGTGGTATTCTAAAATTAATTATCTAGGTAAACTGCATCATTCTTATAACTAAAACAGTAAGACCTCTAATAACAAAAGATATTACGCCTGCACCAAAACATTTTCCTTTCAATTAAGCACTATATTTAGAAATACAAGATGCATTAGTGCTCTTTGCCATTCTAATACCTTGAAATTATTAGATATTAGTGCACTGGCCTAAATAGGGCTAGCAAGGAGGTTCCGTCGGCATATATGGCAACATTCATTTAGCATTTTTTATTTAGTTAGTTATCTTGGTGCCGACTGCCAACCAAAAGTGCACAAGCGCTGTTTGAAAAGGCGCGCCTTAGGTGCGAGACGCGGCCCTTAGTGCCTCAGGGAGCGAGGCACGCGCCTTTAATGGGTCTAGAGTTTGGGTTTACGGGTCTTGGGTTTTTTCAATATATTCTAAAATTTTAAGAAATTGAAAAAATTTCCTAATTTGAGCGCTTTCTTCTCCTTTTCTCTTGGTCATTCTCTCTTCCACCTTGCAATGGCAAGAAGCAGCAACGGCAGGAAACAACAACACTTTTAGGTTGAGGTTGAGACATAAGTTTTTTTTTAGTTTTACAATATTTATACATGTGATTTCTTTGTTTTTTTATGGTTTGTATGGCTATTTTGCAAATTTTTTAACATAAAACATCCATTTAAACTAAGCTTGTTAAGGGTGTTTTATTTTTATTAGATGTGCGTCTCACCTTCTTGAGGCGCATGGCCCACGCCAAGGCTCCAGAAGACCGTTGCGCCTTTTTGCGTCTTGCGCCTTTTCAAACATTGTGCACAAGGAACTAACAATTTACCATATATCTTCCTTCTTTCTGTTCATGCACATATTCGCATATCACTGCTACAGTATACAGTGACTGACTGTAATCACCCTCCTAAAGGATAATATTTCCATTAGAAGAACTCAACGGAGTCCTTTAAGTAAAACAAGTCAGGAAGGTCATCATAGCATAACTAGAACTAAAATATTTCATCCATTTAGATTAGTTTCAGAAGTAACCAAGAGTGGGCAGCAGGGTCTTCTACAATAAAATTTTACCGGCCCGTGGATTCTTTTCGATCAATACATTTTCTACTCAGTTGTCAAGTTTATCTTAAAAACCTATATCATCATGCCTTCCGCGAGTAAAATAGAAACCCGGTTATACTTATATTCCTTAAAATACAGAACTTAATCTTTTCACAAAAATTTTGTTTTTACATTTCAGGGATCAGACATTTTACACCTATGTCAAAAATATTCAAAACCATTGGCAGTTGATGCACACTATACAGCTCTCAACAAAAATTACTAGTGCATTGCCTTAAACAGCCTACTATCCCAATTAACTAAATTTAAATCTAGGTGACAGAGGTCCACAGGTTTACTTGCTTTCCAAGTTAAAGCAAAAGAACTAAACATTGACACAACAGAGAACATGATGAACTGTATACTTGAAGATGGCATCATAACAAATCTAATAATCTAACCGTCAAGGCCCTTCATTTTTCTCCTCTTAGAATAGAGGGAGAGATCTTGGAGCAACTAGAACTCTCTTGAGTTGCTTTCGAATCTTTGCCTAAAGGAAAGACCTACCAACTTTGGCGTCTTCGTTTACTTTAAAACAGAGGATCCCAATTAGATTTCTAGACTTCAGAAAAGCAAATAACAAAACATGGATGGCCTTCACAAAAGATGTGAAAGAATCTTTCTCATCTTTATAATGTTATTGACTACTGAAGTAAAAATATATCAAGAATCATCACTCGTTTGGGAAAATTTTATTATAAATTGTAAGATTAGTAGATTACCCAATCTATCTCTGACCACCCCCTTACCAGTCTTTTCTTTTTTAGAAGTTTCAATAACTGTTCCTCTTTGGAAGTTATAGGTTTTTTTCCAGTATTCTTTTTCCCTTCAAGTTTCTTTCTTCTATTACTTGAGTAATTAATTACTTCAATTTTGTTTAGCTTCTATTCGAACCAAGCCACTAAAAATATTTTGTTGCTTCTTTCAATACATCTCAACCCGTAGATGGCATTACAAACTCCGTTTTCTAAATTGGAAAAGAAAATTCTAGTGTCAGTTCACATAGAATTCTATAAAGAAGACAAAAGTTGGGACTAATTCTACCAAATGAAAAGACGATGAATTTAGAGACATACAAGAAATTGAAAGGTCAAACAAAAAATGACAGATAAGTCAGCCATGAAGCTTCAACCATGCATTAAGTCGTAATAACAGAGAGAAAATAATGTACTGACCTTTATCCGGTCATCACTGCTAAAGCCATCCAGCTGATTAAGTAATTCTAACATAGTTCGCTGTACTTCCCTGTCCCCACTTACTTCACTGCAAAGAATGAAAAGGAACATCATGACCATTTTACCAAAATGGGAGTTAATGATGGCTGAAAGCAGTTTTAGCATCAGAGTTTGTAGTAGCCATTAGGTAAACAGCTTTTTTGAGTTACAAACTCTCTTATTTAGACCTTGAAAAACAATTTCCCAGTAAGGAGATTGCATAAAATGGCTTAGTGAAAACAGATAAGAAAATCTTAAGCCAAATACTTCTTCCCAACAAACAGATGCACTGAATAATTGAATAATCAGTCATGAAATATGCAAAAGATCAAGTAATTGCGAACATTTAGAGAGCCAAGAGAAGATTGCAGCTTAAGTTGCAGATAGTAGAAGATTGAAAAAGGCGCCTAGAATCAAGGAACATCAATTTAAAGTGGTATAGAAGGAAAACAGTAAGTTTCTCAGACTGATTGCTCACTTCTTAAAAGATTGAACGGTGAACAAAACCAGCACATCTTACGGTTCATATGCAATTTGCTAAATGGATTTGACAGAGTAATTGAAAACGAACTACGATTTCATGAGGAGAATGATTCATTCTTCTTGATTTTTTTAATCAATAAAGTCAACTTATACATCTCTATATCTAAAATTTTAGAAGCCATTTTTAGTTTACTTATTTGGAGCATGCTGCCATAAATTTCTTACATTAACTCATTTTGAAAGTTAGGCGTAATTTTATTGCATCACAATGTCCTATGACAAACTTAAGTAGGTCTGCAAAAGTTGCATGTTTTTATCTCTCCATGAATACTTTGTGCATTTCTCTTCAATAAAATGTATCATCCATCTGCTGTATCTAAGGTATTCTAGCCAAATCTTGCATGGAACACATGCACTGTATTAGCACAAATACAGTATGAAGAACCTCAGGTACCCACATAAGAGTGTTGCCTTTAAGTCCATTTGTTATGAAGCAAGAAGTCAAATGTTCCGTATACAACTGATAAACTGGGAACTAGCATGGATAAATCAGTCTAGAAGAATACTGCATAATGAAACAAATAATCTAGTAAATCCAAAACTGCTGAGCAAGTTCCACAAAGGTTGCGACCCCTAAGCAGCATCGAAGTGCAAATGAGATAGAAATGAGAGAATAATATCTTTCACAATTGTCAAAATCAATTTGATTCTTAAAGGCAAATCCAACTTCACCAATTTTCGAGGACATCGATTATGTGGTATTTCTGTGAGAATGAAGGCATGAAGCATTAATCAACAGACAAAAACAACTAGTAGACATTTTACAGTACAATGAGAGATCAGACAAAATCAGTCATACTGTTGTTTAGACCGTTAGACAATTGAATCATTACATTTCAGAAACAGAAGGACTCATATGATGATATAAAGGAAGGAGAATATAGCAGACCTGTCAAATCTCTTTGTTCCTATTGCATCAATCTCATCAATGAAAATAATGCAGGGTGCTTTTTCCTTGGCAAGCTGAAAGGCATCACGAACAAGTTTTGCACCATCTCCAATAAACATCTGAATGAGCCAAAAAGGGTTTAGTCAACTTAGCTGGTGGTGCTTGTATAGGAGGACCAAAAAAAAAAAAAGAGAAAGAAAATCTTCCAATTGAATTTCAGGAGGCAGTTCATGCAGCTATTATTTCTATGTGAGAAAAACAAATAATGCAAAACATAAAACTATGAAGTAGCGACAAATTTCCATGCAAACTGAACTATCTGTACAAGCAAATTTGATGTATATAAAGATCGCAAGAAGAACCCTCAAAAATCATTCAGTTCTAAATTACACAAAATAAACCAACCATAAACTATTTATACTTGAAATAAATCACATATTAGACTGGAACAGTTTTCATACTACTGGAATATTTCGACTACTATGATCAAGGCCTAATGGCTACATAAGCAGCTTGATAATTTCACCTACTGTGATCATTACTTATCATTATTATCAAAATAGCTGATCGAATCTCAGCCATCTTGTTGAACCCAATTATCACAATATTTCATAAGAGAAATAACTACTATACAACAAGCTGAATGGTGTTATGGTGCAGTAGCAGTTAACATTGCTTCAAGCTATTACTGCCATGAATTTAATAAAGCAACTCTCACTTATGCTCTTTCCCTTACAACTATAAAAGGCACCCTTACAATTATAAACTGCCTTTTGTCTAATATGTTCTTTCCCTTACAACTATAAAAGGCACCCTTACAATTATAAATTGCCTTTTGTCTAATTTTTGTCGAACTCAGATGAATAAAGAAATGTGTTTGCACCTTGTCTTGAGTAATACACCATAGAGAGGCCAACTACAGAGATTAAATCACAAGAACAAAAGGTTGGAAAACAAAGAATAAGAATAAACGGGAAACAAAGATTAAGAATAAAAAGGAAGTCAATAAAACTAAGGTAATTTGTGATCACAGTATGAACTGTAAAACTCTATGGTCTATACTATTGTAATATGGACCTTAAACCAGAATTGAAAGTTAAAAGAAGGGAAGAGTTGTAGCTTTAAAAGGATTCTCGTCTTGCAGATGCAATAATTTTATGCACTTCTAAGCTTTATAATTGACACTTTCTTGCTGACAGGTAGAAAAGGCCTACAAATGATATTAGTCACCGACATATGTTCCACACTTCGACCACAATTGGCCAACTTGTCTCAATTTTGTTATTTAAACTCTTCATTTCTCATATCCTCTATCAAATCATTTACGTCATATAATTGTTCGTTGCCATGGCCGAGTTTAACAATCCCAACAAAACCTCAAACAAATAAGGAAAACATGTCGCTGGCTGGCAAGCTGTGTGATTGTAGGACACGAGTCTACAGTGAGGACCATGATTCATTGCTAGTAGGTAATTACAGCAGCTAAAATGATAAACTATAAAACTAATGGGAGGAGGGATAAAATGAAACACCAAAGAACCACCTATTTCACTCAAAATTTACTATAAAACATAAAAATACTTGTCTTTTATTGGAGAAATTTATAGAGTTGCAAACAACAAGATATTACAATCCAAATAAATCTCCCATCACATAAGGAATGAAACTAGGCAATGAAACTAAAGGGTGCTATAATAAAATTGAGTTTTCAGCTTTTGTTCATGGATATGTAACATATATCCTAAGTTGGATTTTGTCATACAGTGATATAGCGTAAGAGTAGCAACAAGTCAGGCGACTCCAACCATGAATCCAAACAAGTAGATGCCATGTGTATTACTTCATTCATTAAAATGACAATGAAATATTGAAAGAGTGGTTTCCTTTCAGATGGAATGAACACTACTTAAGAAATAATTTTCTGATCATGCTTCGTCGAGTTGAGAAAAGGGACAAGCTACAACAGAAAAAAAAATACTTTGCAAATACAAAGCAAACAAGAATTTCTTTGCTCAGCCATTTTTACAATATTACATTCAAAAAAGAGACAAGAACACAAGGTAGTAAAAAAAAAAGGTAAAGAAACTAAAAGTGATAATAGCCCATTAAGCACTTGAGTACCCACATTATTTCGGCCCACAAGAAAGGTTTTAGAGTTAATTCTTATTAGCTATGAAGCAGGGATACTTCAAATTTCATGCCGTAACTTTTTGAATTATTATTTCATACGATTAATTATTCTTTTTTATGAGCAGATGTAGAACAATTATACAAGTTAATGTATATCAGAAGATGTTCCTTAATATAATCGAGATATCCTGATTGTTCTCAATATATCATTACATATAATCAACATATATGAGTTGAGCTGGAATACTATTAATAGTATTTGGACTCTTCTGCTATCGATTTTTTAGCCGTTAGATCTACACTTTAATCAATTCCACCCTTTAGATCATACAATTCAACCAACCACCCACTCAACCCTAGGGAGGCCACCACTAAACTCTAGGGAATTACTATTGTCCTAGCCCTATAATTTTTCATCCTAGAGTTAAAAACTCAATAGCAAAAAAGTCCAAATACTATTAAAAGTATTCTAGCCCAATTCTATATTTAAAATAATAATTTATTCAAATATATCCCGCGTATCATATTCTCGATGTTTTAGGAATTGTCGTATCATCGTATCCATATAGTGTCGTATCGGTATCGCCTTATTCGTGTCTGTGCAACATAGCTTACTAGGGGAATCAAAGAAACAGGAAAAGAACAAAAGGATTGCAGAAGTTTGTATAATCACCTGAACAAGTTGAGGACCAGCTAGCTTCAGAAAAGTTGCATTTGTCTGCGCTGCACATGCACGGGCCATCAAAGTTTTTCCAGTTCCAGGAGGTCCATACAAAAGCACTCCTTTAGGTGGACGAATTCCTAATCTCTGAAACCGGTCCTTGTGTGTCATTGGCAACACAATTGCCTCAACAAGTTCTTGAATCTAAGAAAGGACAGCAAAAAAAAAAAAAAACTGGATAGTATGCACAAAAGCAAAAGGATTAAGCAACTCGTCAGCTAAAAATATACTACACGCTCATTGAAATAAATATACACAATAGACTATATGTGAACACCGTTGAATTAGAAATGAACTAATATGAGAAAAATAATATCACTTTTATAGGAAGATCAGTAATCTATATAATCTCAAATGCACAATATGTAACACTAACCTGCTTTTCAAGCCCACCAATATCATTGTAATCTTCTGTTGGTTTTTCATCAACTTCCATAGCCTTCACTCTTGAGTCATATTCTGATGGAAGCGTGTCCAGTATCAGATAGCTGTCTTTGTTGACACCAACCAAGTCTCCAGGTTTAAGCTTGTCAGGATCAACTAATCCAACGACAGGAAGAAATATAGTCTGCAATTCAATAAGAAACAAAGAGAATTTTGTCATCACAGTTTCAGATACTATACTTTCAACACAAGGAAAAGTTCCTCAAGATGATAATAGAAAAGGGGGGAAAATGCCCAGCAAACAAAGTTCATACATAGTTCATACAAGGTTTTAAGTGCCCGTCGGCACGGGCCGTATCCACCGTGCCGTACCGTGCTAACAAGATACTGGCACGATACAGACCACGTGCCAATGGCACAGCTCAAAACCCTCTATTCTTTAAATTAGTAAGTAATTTTCTCAGTAAAGTTTAGAAGATGTGATAAAAAGACATAATAAATAGTTAGAATATTTTATTACTAAAGAAAATAAATATTTCATGCTATTATGTGTCGGCACACAAGAACTTTTTTGATTGGCACGGCTCAGCACGTACCGTGCCGGCAAGTTTCCGGCACGATCCCGTACCACAGCACTTAAATCCTTGAGTTCATAACCCCCCTCCCCCCCCCCCCAAAAAAAAAATGATATAAGAAAGCTGCAAGGACGTAGCAGGTGAAGGTTAATTGTAATTGCTTTGTCAGTGTTACAAAACCAACAAATAAGAAACTTACCTGACGTGTAGAAGTTTTTAAGACAACACACTTCCCTTTCCGCTGAGAATCAAGATCAACATTTGCACCATCTTCTTCTGCCTCATCTTCTGGGTTCATTTCTAATATCTAATAACAAAAATAAAGAGCAATACAATTAAGTTGGAAGCCAACATACTGATGATACATTGTGGATTTGCACCACTAATATTGCCAAATGGATGATAATATGTGCATAGACACTTTGTCACATTTAAAATCAATCAAACAAAACCAGTTACACAATTACTCCTTTCCAACTACTCTAATACTCATTTTAATTACACTGTATCAACAAGAAAAATTCTAGAATAACCAGCGAGGAATTAAAGGACACTAGTCATCCCCAACTCGAAATGACTAGAACTACAAACTACCATGAAATGGGAGAAACAGTTAATGGAGTTCATATCAAATTGTTTCTCATGAATGACTATACTACAAAAAATGAACTGAGAATATGGCGCATCCAGTGAAACCGCAATGCCAGCCACCTTCCTATCTATGCTAATTAGGTTGATACTGCTTACATGGTGGCTAGATGGACATCCCTATACATTAATCCAGTGCAGAACTCCGACATAATAAATTAAATAGAAAACAAGGGAAGGTAGAGGATCAAACTGAATTTTCACTACAAGGTTGAGGACCTCAGACACATCAGACTTCACACAGTCAACTCAAACACAAAGTTATAATATATTTCTGTTTTACTGAAACATTTCAAAAGACAACAAAACCTTCAGCTGAATCTATTAGCAGCTGTCTGATTCTAGTTATGACGGCAAACTCGAAACTCATGATGATATTTTAGACCTCAACAGAGTAATTTACAAGTTCATAAAACTCTTTCGCACAAGCATTTGTTTCTTTTTGACGGCAAATTTGAAACCCATGAAAACTTAAATAAGACCTAACAACACAACGACATAGAAGTTTATAAAACTATATTGAAACTATAATTCGCACAAGCATCTTTTTTATGTTTCCTCGCTACAATCTTTTGTTTATGCAACGGTAGAAGATCAAGAACGCATCAGATAACAAAAACAAAAGGAAAGGATCTTGCGATCACTAAAAAGGGGAAATGGAGAAAGATCGGAGTGAGACCTCAACGATGTTTCCGACAAGGTAAGGAAGCTGCTTGTTTAGCTTAATCTTCTCCTGATTCTCTTTGATTTTCTCCTTGAACGACTCGAGCTCCAGAGTGTTCCTCTGCAACTCATCCTAACACAACCAAACACGCCCAACAAATCATCTATACCAACCAAATCGATATAAGACAACCCAATCGGCGCCGATCTAAGAAGTGCAAAAGGATCGAGAGTTTCGATCGTTCCGTGTGGTACCTTGAGGACGCGGATCTCGTTGTCAAGGAGGCGAGAGGCCCTGAGGATGTCGTCCGTGGACATGGAGGCGAGCTGGTCGTCCTCCATGTTCGAGTCCTCCGCTATCGCCGCTCCGCTTGATGCCATGGGAGAGACGAAGAAGATGAAGAAAGAAAGAGAGAGAGAGAGGGTGTAATACCTGGGAAAAAAAAAAAAAAAAAAAGAGTTACTATCATATAATAACCATAGTTAGTTAATTCGGATTCGGCAAAAGTTCGGTTGTGCATAGCAGAGAATGGACACAATATTCAATTTAAGCACTCGAGCCATTTGTGTATAAAAAAGTATCCATCAGATAGACTACTAAAGGCTTCCAACTTTTGCTTTGAAGAATGAAAACCCAACGTTTCTAAAGAACCATCCGATTACTGATCTACCGTCGCGGAAGCGGAAGCGGAAGCGGAAGCGGAAGAGGCGACGAGGAGGGTTTCGATTTCTGAAGAGTGAAGAATCCGATCTTCGATCTTCGATTTCTGAAGAGGAGGCCTTCCGATGGCGTTCGGCGAGCGGCCGGAAGGGAAGAGGGGGAGGGGAGGGGAAGGGGTCGGTGGCGGGGGTGAGAAGTTAGGGCAAACTTTTTTTGGGAGGGGTTGGGGTGGGAGTCGTTGGGACTCGTGAAAGGGATGAAATTTTCAGAGAGGGTTTTTTTTTTTTTTTTTTTTTTTTTTTTTTGGGCTTTTGGGCGACAGGTTGAGGCAAGTAGGCAAATGGGCTGTGGACTTTTGGGCGAGGCAAACCGGGTTCTGGGCCGTTTTTTTGGGCCGAATTATTCGCGAATCCCGTTTAATTCGCGAATAATTATTTTTTTCCAAAAAAACGTGAATTTTTCCGAATTTTTGGGAAAAATACGAAAACGGGTGTTTTATTCGGCTTTTCAAAAATTCGCGAATTAACTAACTATGATAATAACCCAAGCTCAAATAAAAAATAAAGTAAAAGAGAAGGAGCTTAGCTTTGGGAAGGAAGCGGGAGTGGCTCGTTCCACCCTGGTCCTCCGCAGAGATAAGGGTGGCGGTAGCAAGGCTCGTGATCACCTTGGTTGGCTTGGAAGGATAAGGGGGAAACGTCGGACCAACCCGGGGAGAGGGCGACAGAGGAGGCTTAAACCGCAAGGAAGGCGACGAATGTGAGATTCCAGATATTTCCACAGTTGGGTTAATGGGTTAGCGATAAGGGTCACAGTTGTCGTCCCCGGATCCGACCCATTACACCTGCCTAGAAGTCCGGGCCCCGGCGGTTATTCGACCCAATCCAGCCCATAAGCATTCTGTTAAGGATTTTTGCATTACCCTCCACTTTTGTAAGAATTACCATCAAGTCCTTCTATCACTAGTATAAATAGGACCATGTAACTGAATCAGTTACGGAAAAAATTTGGAGAATTCAACTCATCCTCTTCCTCACAGCTCTCTCTCTCTCTCTCTCTATTCTTTTCCCGGTGCTCCTCCTTCTCTTCCCTTCCGTCTCCGGTTATCATTTTCGGCGATCGCCGGAATTATCCCGATCATCCACTGTCAAGAAATAGCCCTGATACCACGATCAAGGATCGTGGGCTTTCATCAACACCATCACACTCTCACACTCAGGATCTGAGCTCATCATCGAGGTTGCGCAGTGGGGAACTCACTGGCGCCATCTCTCTCCAAGAGTGATTACATCATTGTGGTTGCACCTCAAGCGAAGCCATTACAAGGAAAGGGCGAAAAGGTGAAGGAGGAGTTGGATATTGAGGGGACGAGTGCGAAAACGGGACGGCCGAAAAATCCCACCGATATATTTTAACCAAAATAAATAAATAAATAAAGGTTTCGGACTCCCGTTTGCATGTACCCGAAGTATAACTAGTCGGGTTTGGATTAAAAAATGCCACACGTAGGGATGCAAATGGATCGTGAGTCGCTGAAGCTCCCATCCCGAATAGCCCCGAATAGGACGGTAAGTGAGAATAAAAAATATAAAAACTTGGAATCCAATAATATTGGCGTTGTTAGATGTATACCCTAGAAGCCAACAAGCCGACACATGTATTCTTTCTAGGACATAAATTTGTATTTGAATTTAAAATATTATGAATATATTTGGGTTCTTATTTTCATTCATGTTGTGTATGTGTCCATGAATCGTCCAAGGAATTAATAAGATGATGACATATATTCTCAAGAGTTGAGAATTAGAGACATGTGTCATTGATGGTTAATTCCTAAATACTCTCGATCAATGGATCATCACGGGGACGGTGATTGATCCGGTGAGATTGGTGCATAGGCCGCTTCCCTTTTGGGTAGACGGGTCTCGGGTCGACAGTGTGGGGACACTGAAGCGAATATGCAGGTGGTTGTTAGAGAACAAGGGTACCGAGCGTGATCAATGCGAGAAGTCACTTGGATGTCTACTCACTCGTCAGTGACTTACTCAATGTTGCAGTAGTGTGACTGGTCCTTTGACCTGCGGTGCCTCGGCTATTCACAATGAGGTTACTGTAGTTTGACTGTACATACACTTGGTCACTAGCCATTCGGGTCCATGCGGTGCATGTTGGCTGCAGTAGGTTCATTGTAGGAATAGGGTGCGCACTTAAATGGAATCTATCTCCCTTGGTAGATAGGGGTGTTAGTCCTATGTGATTTATGAGACCGAGTTTAAAAGTCCTTGTCCAGGGCAGAGTTAATAGCGGACAAGGGTTTCCGATCTTAGAAACTCGAGTCGAATAAATTTAACATATGACGACGACGGGGTTTGACGAGTTATTCCATAACCTCCGTCTCGTCGGGACTCATGATAGAAGGATTGTATCACAGAATCGCACCAATAGGTTCAGTATTTCATTCTACTGGAATGCCACTACATGCTGCTAGGCGTCACTGGTGGATTGTGAGACTCATGAGAATTATCTAAATGATCGATAATTCTTATTGGGCTGAGTTGGAATTATTCCGATCCACTGAAAGGGGTTTCAGTGATATTGTTGATAGTGATCAAAATATATCTCACTACCAGATAGAATAGAACCTATGGGGTCACACACATAAGAGGTTGTGATTGATCAGATAGCTAGATCGCGATTATTGAATCGCCGGAGGACCTAATTGTCAATATGTTGATGATTGGACTAATTTGTAATTGTTACAAATTAGTGGTATTAAGATGTAAATGTTACGTGAGAGGCCTTACTAATAGTTAGTAAATTATAAAAGAACTTATGTGCAAATGTTGTATTATTAATTTGATATGATCAAATTAATATAAAGTTCAAGTCGAATTAAATTAGGATTTGATCAATCTAACCAATTAAGGAAAGGATAAATCTAAATTTATACTTATCCTTAATTGTCATTATATTATTAGTAATAGGATTATAATCCTATATATAATATACGGGGGTTTTTAGAAAACCTAAGCCATCATCTCTCTTCTCATCTCTTCCATATTCTAGCAATAAAGACGTCCTTTTGCAAGGGAGCTAGCACCCCGGTGAGGACATCGATCAAATCAAGAACCTCGTGTGGATACCTATAGATGTCGGACGCGTGTGCGGCTTCAAGAGAACCTGATTCCACGATCATCAAATTGAGGTGAAGATCTATCCGCGAAAAAGGTAAAGATTCGATCTTACTTTTCTCCTTTAATCTTAAAGAACATGAGGGATCCTAATTGCGTGGTTTTGAGATTAGATCTCGAAAGTTTTCAAAATCAAATTTGTTTGATTTCTTTCCGCTGCGTTTTTACCGTACGCAATTTTCTAACAGGCGTTGTATTAATGGGTGATGGTTTGATGATACAAAAGGGAAGTTCCGTAAAAGCAACAGGAAGAATTGCTCAGATACCTGTGAGTGAGGCTTATTTGGGTCGTGTTATAAATGCTTTGGCTACACCTATTGATGGGAGAGGGAAATTTGACTTTTCCGAATCCCGGTTAATTGAATTCCCGCCCCGGTATTATTTCGAGACGTTACGTATATGAGCCCCTTCAAACGGGGCTTATTGCTATTGATTCGATTATATATATAATTATTTGGTTATTTAAATCTCTAATTTAATAGTAACGGATGAATAGTAACCCTATGTAACGTTTGAGATTGACTTTATTGCTAGAAGACCAAAAGACCAAAAGACCAAAAAATAAAAATAAAACCTCAATATGTGCAAATTTATTCTATTTTATAAATATTAGAATATTAGGCTGATTTTCATTATTTTAAAGTTAATAGATCATGTTTTAAAAATGAAAAAGAGTACAACCTACAAATAAAAATTCAATTCGATTAAAAAAAAAAAGTAGAGATGACCTACGAAGGGCTAAAGTGCAATTTTACATATGCTATATATATGCGTAGTAGGGTATTCTTGGGAGAAACCCTAACCGAGATCGATTCCCTGCGACCCCTAAGCCCTAGCCGACGTTCCTCGACGTTGCTTTCACCGTGCGCTCGACCCCCACCTTCGGCGACCCCTCCGGCCGTCGGAAAATCTCCCCAAACCCTCTCTTTTCCTCTCCCCGCCCACCACATCATCCTCTTCTTGATTGGAGACCTTGGAACCCTCCCCATCCCGAGCACGAGCTTTCCCTAGTCAAGAAAGCTCGCGTGCTCCCACCCCGGCCGACGCCGTCCCGGAGCGCCGCCGCAGCCGCCGCCGCTTCTCTGCGATCACCCGAGCCGAGCTTGGGTGATCTCGGCTCCAACGCGCCGCCGCCGCCCTCCCGCGGCCGCGCCGCTTTCCTCGGCCGGCGACCTCAAGGAACCCCGGGCTCACATCTCCGGCGACCCCGAGCGCCGCCGCCGCTCCTCATCCCCGCAGCCCGCACCGGGAGATGGAGCAAACCGAGGGTGCCAACACCTCCACCGAGCGCCGCCGCGGCCTGGGGAGGGAAGTACCACCTTCCATTCGGTCCCGCAGGTTCATCGCCGGCCCGAGCCTCCCCGCCGCCGGATCGCCGCCGGGGAACCCTTGAACCCGAGAGCTTCCTTGGTATTGATCGCCGCCGCCACACCACCGGCCGCCGCCACCGCCGCCATCATGTCCTTCCGACCCTCCGGTCCGGCGCACCCTCCGCCGGAGCGCGCAACCCCCGGCCGCCGGCGACCTAGCCCTAGCCCTTCTTGCCCTGTGAGCTTGGTTTCTTGTTTCTGGTTTGAGGTCTAGGGTTTTGATCCCGTCCTAGGTGATCCGTTAGGGCTTTCTGTCCTCGGAAGGTGAGCACGGTCAATCGTTTTCGTGCCGAACGCGATGATCACCTCCGCCGTAGGTTTCGAAGTTCGGATTAGCGGGAATTTGATGTTTTACGCGCCGTGCGCGTAGTTTTTTGATTTTCGTGTCGCTTGTACGCTTCCCACGATCGGCTTCGCTCCGAAAGGTGAGCACGGCCTCCGGCACGCCGAAATCTATTAGCGGGTGCCTTGGTAGGGTTATTGGATCTCTGGGTAATTATATGTGGCCATAAAAGCTCCGAAATCGCATGAAATAATGCGATTTTGCGTACCTTGATGGGCTTTTATGCAATTTTGTCGTTTGTGGCCGCTGTGGACAGCATGTACGTGTTGTGGGCAACCTCTGGACTGATTGTACGTGAATCGAGAAGTTTGGTTTCGGAGCGTTTTTCGGCAAAATTTCGTCGCCGGAACGCGTCGTTTTGAGTTTGCTTTCTTCCGTCGGTGTTCAGGGTTTATTTACAGCGTCGCGAAGCCTTGTTGGCTGATTACCCACGTCGTTTTGAGAGTTCGGAAACGACGGGGAGCAACGGTACGTTCCGACGCAATTTTCGGGAGTTTCGGGTATATTCGGTAATTGGGTTTTGGGGACAAGTTATCAGGGGCTTCGTGAGTTATAATTAATATGTTATTGGGTTAGGTTTTACCCGGGTGAACCCTTGTAGGTTCAAGCATCCCTTCGCCCGATGATCAGATCGTTTCTGCAGTTGCACAGGTAGGTATCACAGGTTGCCGTCAGTACAGTGGTGCACGCTCGGTGACATTCCTCCTACTCTTACTGTTTACGTTACTTTGTTTATATTATTCTTGTTGAGCTTGCATTATAGTATATCCTGTTTACTCTACTTAGCTGGTTCCTTGTTGTTACCTGTTTCCTCTGTTGATTGCGTTGCATAGAAGTAGAGTTGGTATATTTACATATTTCCCAGTGACCTGTTTGGTCGGTACTCGTTGTATATCGTATCTTGTTCCCTACTTGACAGTTGAGATATAGTGGATGACCTGTTGGTCGGTTTGCCCTGAGGGGCAGGATTGTCAGCTGATTGCTGACGGTTGATCTTTGAGCATACCTGCATCGATCGCCCGAGACTCGTCGCATTTCACGAACACTGGCGGTCTGATCCACCGCAAGGAGTGTTCTTTTCCGGAAAAGTGTTTGGGGGTACCAGCCCGTGAGCCCATAGGCTTGGGTCATATGCAAGTGGAGCAGTGTGGGCATGGCCTGAGGTCTGCGGACCAACACGGCAAGTTCGGATTGGGTTATGTTTGCTTTTCGTTACAGTTGACGCATGCATACAGTAGCTGTAGTATTACTTGTTCATATATATCACTTACTTGTTGTTATACTTGTTTCGTAGCTACTGTGGTTTCATTCATATATCTCCTATTACTTGTTCATCATAGTTGCTGTATTGTTGTTACTATTATTGCCTATCTCTTTCGTTGTACTCCGTGACTAGTGAGTACCCCTCGCCCACGTCAGTTTGGGGTACCCACTGGGAGGGGAGACATGTTTACATATTCTCACCCCCCGCCTTCTTTTTCAGGTGACATAGCAGGTCCTAGTGGGACAGCGGGTCAGGAGCGGGTTTAGCGCTGCGATTTAGTTCCGTCCCTGTTCGGTTCTTTCTTACCTTTATCTTTGTATGACTTAGAATATTTGTGATTCAGTTCTAGTTATTTTGAGTTCAGAGTAAAGTGGATTTAGTTTATTATGACTTATGGAGTTTATTTAGTTTTGAGGATTTAATAAAGTAACATGGTTTTATAAATAAAGTGGTCTTCTACCCCTTGAGGTAGCGTTTTAAAAGAAAGTGATTTTCTGTGGCTTTATGAATTAGTATTTCAAACTAGTTTCCGGGTAGGAAACATTTTAAACTGATAGGATGGATTTATGTAACTTGGAATGTAATACTGTGGTGAATGGTGAATGAACATTGTATCTGGGGAACGGTTGTATGTTCATGTTGTGTGGTTGTGATCCTGGTTGTTCTTGTACTTGCGTAACGCTGTGCAAATATAGGGGAGACTCTGTCCGTGTGGAGAGCGGATTTTTTGTATTTGTGGCGGATCTGGCATACTCTGGGGTTGGTTTGAAAAAAAAAATTTCTACCCATTTTTCACTGTGTTTTACATTTAAAATGATCCCGGGGCGTGACAAGCCGGTTCACTAAAAAATCGGTTTAAATTTTTTTTAAAATAAAATATATAAAAAAATTTGATTGTTTGTTTAAAAAAAAAATACAATTGAAAGAAGAGGAAAAAGAATTAAAAAAATTTTAAACTAAGGTGGAAGCGCCACGTCATCTTATACATTAAGGATATATATATATATATATATATATATATATATATATATATATATATATATATATATATATATATATATATATATATATATATATATATATATATATATATATATATATATATATATATATATATATATATATATATATATATATATATATGGTTATTTACATGTGGTCGCAATTATGAGTCGGTGGGAAATATCACTTATAGCGAAGTTAGGTGAGATGTCACTCTGAGAAGTCTAATTGTATACGATATGTCCATAGTGCCTTTGCGGGACATATCTGCGTATTATTTTTTGAGATATGTCACACGAGTACGGCGGGACGTATACGCATAATTTTGAACTTTGCGGGGGACGTCACCGCTAGTTCCCGGCTTTTTTGTATGGATATTTACGTGATTAACTGGGGACTGTATACATGACGTATATATATATATATATATATATATATATATATATATATATATATATATATATATATATAGGCTATGGCTACTATTCTATTAATAGAATAGGAGCACTTGTCTATCGTATTTTTAACCATTGGATGAGAAATTGTAGGGTTATGATGATATTAGTCGGTTAGAGTTGAATGGTCCTCCTAGGGTTGAGTAGTCCCCTTTGGGTTATAATATTTAATCCAATGGTTAGAAATAATGAAAAGAATTGATCCAAAGAAAATTTAAAAAGCGATGGACATGTCTTTCTTATCCTATTAATAGGATAATGGGACTCTCTCTCTCTCTATATATATATATATATATAGAGAGAGAGAGAGAGAGACACTGTAGTACCCTACTTTCCACTTATAAACAGAAGTTGTTGAATCACTACAAAAAGTTTGATGGGTTACTCCACCATTAGCCACTAACCTTTATCTTCTTTTATTTTTTATATTTTGGTTAGATCTCGACCGTCCAAATTATTTTTTTTAATATTTTGGTTAGATCTCAACCGTCCAAATTTTGATTAAGTTTGGTAAAGTAAGCTACGTTACGTACACCAATTAATTTACCCATGGTTCAATAGTTTTCGATTAATTTTGACGCTAACTTTTTCAAAGTGTTTGCACAGGTTTGGATAGCACGTAAAAGTGTTAGGTAGTCTAAAAAATTAAGTTTTTGATAATGCAGTAGTTAATTGGTGTTTTAAAATCTAACAAGTCACTTCCATCAAAACAAAGTTTCTATGTGAAATATAAAATATGTGTAATGATAAATAAAAATGTTTGAATATCTATTTAATTATACTCGTTCGATTGGAATAAATGATATGATTTATCAAATTGTATAAATAAAATCTCGTTGTGCTTCTAACAAAGTCGATATCTTCATATTTTTGTATATTGTTTGTATGCTGATACTATAATCCGAAAAATTTTGATTGATTTATATATATGCTCCAAATATATCAAAATTAAAGTATCAATAGAGTTGTCTTTAGAATACTATCGATGTAAACTTCCCACCCATTTGTTTTCGATGATTGAGCCTCCAAATCGATGATCGGCACCGTCGAATATGATCTATACCATTTGAAGTATCTACAAATCAAATTTCATGCTTTTTCGATATTGTTCTCTTATCCATCAAGTAGGCATAAAAATGAACGGCTAAAAATAAATATTTTTTTAAAAATGATGATAGGAGTCATGTAATTAAGATCGAGAGTATAGATCTTGTTTTAAATAGTTTAAAGAATTTTCTAACTAAAATTCAATTAATTTGAATAGCTTTATGCCGTTAAACGAGAAAGCGTCTCATATCTACCATTAAAATTATAAATTTTGAAACCTTTTGATCATTAGGTCAATGATGTCGAAATGAGTTGCAATTTGGTTTCTAGATACTTTAAATAGTATAGATCATATTCAACGATACCGATCGTCAATTTATATGCTCCATCATCGAAAATAAATGGGTGGCAGATAGATAGCGATATTCTGAGCCAAATATCAGCATCAATATATTACATCAGTTATAATATACGCGATCTTCGATCACGCATTAATTTTCTTTGAAAAATGGATTAACTACTTTAATAAACATATATAAATATATAATATAAAGGTTTGATGGAATAAAAAGACAAAAGAGAACCAAATTCCAAAAGCCATTTCATAATCATCTTTCTTTCACTTTCTGTCCTTAGTTAGCCTTCTCAGCTAGATGCGTAGACGGAAAATCCGCCAGGTGACAAATAATAATAAAATAAAATTTAAAAAAGAAGAAGCTCTAACAACAACTTTGTCCATATACAAATACAAATACTACTTATTATTATATATATAAAGTAAATGGGTGACTTGTGACTTAATTTATGTGTATATATATATATATATATAGAGAGAGAGAGAGAGAGTCATTCTTATACTCTTATGAGTATAAAGCCTCTTTGTACTCATAAATTTTTTGCCGTTAGATCTACCTTTTAATCATTTTCACCGATTAGATTATACTATTCAACCAACCACCCACTCAACCCTAGGGGCCCCACTATCAAGCTAACCATAACCGCTCTCATCCTAACCGCACATTTTTTCAACTGAAGGCTAAGAACTTATGAGTACAAAGGGCTCTTCACTCATATGAGTATAGTAACCCCAGCCTATATATATATATAGTGTTTAACGGTGTGGATCGTCGATTCGGAAGCTCTATCATCGAAAACAACTTATGAGTACGAGGGCGATCGTACTCATAATAGTATAGTAGCCGGACTCTATATAGGCCATGGCTACTATACTATTATGAGTAGTGAAGCCCTACTACTCATAAGTTGTTTTCGATAATGGAGCTTCCAAATAGACGATCCACTCCGTTAAATATGATCTAGAGTATTTGAAACTTCTAGAAAATAAATTTCGTAAATTTTCGAAATCATAATAAAGTCCATCAAGCGGGCATAAAATGAACGGTCAAAATCGAACGACGTGCTAAAAACGGATGATCGGATCTTTCAATTCAAGATCGGAGTTATTGATCTTTATCTATATAGTGAATAGAATTTTCTATCAAAAATTCAACAAATTTCGATTCGTTTACACCGTTAAACTAGCAAGTATCCATTACATTAAAAATTGTCAAATTTGTGACCTCTTGATCGTAAGGCAAATGATGTCGAAAAATTATAAAATTTTATTTCTAGAAGTTTTAAATGCCGTAAATAGTGTTTAACGGTGTGGATCGTCGATTAGGAAGCTCTATCATCGAAAACAACTTATGAGTACGAGGGCGATCGTACTCATAATAGTATAGTAGCCGGACTCTCTCTCTCTCTATATATATATAGAACTAGGCTGCTATGCTATTAATAGCACCAAGTCATTGGTGCTATCAAGTTTTTGGCCGTTGGATTGAGAAATGTGAGGTTATGATGATGTGGGCCCCCTAGGGTTAAGTGGGTTGTTGGTTGAATAGTATGATCTAACGGATGAAAATCATCAAAGGGGTGGATCTAACGGCGGAAAACTTGGTAGCACCAAGTGCTTCGTGCTATTGGTAGCATAGCAGCCGGACTCTATGGGCGTGTTTGGTTCGAAGTCGGAATTGGAATTGGAAACGGAATCGAAATAAGCTGGAATCGGAATTGGAATGACTCATTACCTAATTATGTTTGGTTCATCACCTGAATCGGAATCGGAATAAATCATTTCCATTGTCAGTGTTTGGTTCGGGTAGATATAAAAAATAATCAATTTAATATATTAATTTTATCTTTATAATTAATATATTAATTTAAATGCAAACTAAAATTAAATATTAAAAATTCACATCAAAATTTTGAAACAATATCAAAATTTTATATCTATTTTTTTAAAAAAATTAAACTTTGAAGTTGAGTGGATAATTCAAAATATAAAACTAAATTTTGATTTATTCAAATTCAAACTTAAAATTATAATTTAAATTTTAATTTGAATCCTAAATTTAATTTAAGTTTTAAATAAAATTTGAATAAAATTTTATTTAAATTAAAATTTAATTTAAATTTAAATTTACAAGTTAGATTCGAAATACTTGATTAAATTTTAATTTTTAATTCAAGTTCAAATTAAAATTTAAAATTATATAGTTAATTTCTAAATTTAAATTTATATTTTAATTAAAAAAGTTAAAAAATATCAATTCCGCCCGGATTCAACTTAGGCCGGATTGAAAAAGGAGGCGATTGAAGGATTCCCATTCCACTCGGGAATCGGAATCGGAATAGGTCTCCCGCGTAACAAACACCCACAAACGGCTTAGCTCATTCCCTTTCCCATTTCGGGGTAAAAATAAGCGAACCAAACACGCCATATATATATATATATATATATATATATATATATATATATATATATATATATATATATATATATATATATATATAAATCTCTTATCCTTTTAATAGGATAGGAGCACTTATCCTATCGATTTTTAGTTTTTGAATCAATTTCTTTCATCATTTCTAACCATTGGATTAAATACTATAACCCGTGAGGACCACTCAACCTGTGGGGCCAATTCAACTCTAACCGACTAATATCATCATAACCCTATAATTTCTCATCCAAGGGTTAAAAACTTGATAGACATGTCTTTCATATCCTATTAATATGATAGTAGCCCTAGATATATATATATATATATATATATATATATATATATATATATATATATATATATATATATATATATATATATATATATATATATATATATATATATATATATATATATATATATATATATATATATATATATATATATGCCCAATATATATATCGTTGCCCAATCCTATTTGTCTTGGTGCTGATTCATTTTGCAACTTTACTTGGTGGTGCACGAATTTGTATGCGTCACGAGATAATTATATATATTCCGGATTAATCGATCTGAGAACAACTAACATATGTTTGAGATGCTAACTTGTAGTTGTAGCGTGTTCACGGGAAATTGCCAATAAAATGACAAGGGGGATCGAGAATAAAAGGCCTGAAAATAATTAACCTTTTTTTTTTTTCTTTCTTTCTTTCTTTTTTTTTTTTTTTTTTTTTTTTTAAATTTTGGTGTGTGTAAACGTGCTTGATCTGAATGAAAAGAAACTCAATTATCAGATGCACTACTACCTCACATGGAAGAAAAAAAAAAAGAAAAGGAAAAAGAAAAAGAAAAAAAAGACTCAGTGAGTGCATGATTCTAAATCATGTGTTATTAATTCTATTATAAACCATGCGTGTTCGGTGGAATCGTCCTTATACATCTCCTTTAATTTGCTTTTCTAGAAATTCGCTATATATGCACATGCGCAATTAAATTTGTGCGCAATAAAATCATTTATTATTCCATATGATTTCGGAGGCTGTTGTGACATTCACTATAAAGGGACCGTTTGATTTCTCAAAAAAAGTATTAAAAATAAATTCGAGAAAAAAATTTTCGTGAAAATTTGCCGTTCCAATTTTTCGTTGGTTTGAATCTTAAAAAATATAAGTTTTAATGAAAAACCTTTCTTTTTTAGCATATTTTATGCACGACTAGTGTTTTTGATTTTTTCTAATATAAAATTCAGAAAACGAAAATACTAATTTTCCATAAAATATAAAATTTTGAAAAGCGCCTACTCTGATATCATATAAAACAACAACTATATTCTGAAAGCTTAAGTTGGTAAATATTTATATTTAATTATTTTAACATTTAACACTTTCAAAGTATTAAAATCAAACTTTTTTTCTTATAATTATACTTGAAACTTCTTATACCGAATAAGTTATCCTCAGCTTCCCGAACAGGACATTTGACACTATTTGGACGTCAGATCAAGTTGTCCAACAACTTCTTCGGTATGGGTGAAAATTTTCGAGTATGATTGTAAGAAAGAAATTTTATCTTTGCTTCTTAAAGTGTCTTGAGATCCATAATTTGATAGGATGGAATATTTCACTTCCATGATTAATTATTTATCTTTTGAAAAAAAAAATAAAATAAAGACCAAATGTGGTATCCAATTCTAGGCATTTAGTGCTCTCTTCCAAGTATATATATTTATCAAGTAAACTAAAAAGACATACTTAACAAAATATTCATACATTCAAAAAAAAAAAGAAAAAAAAAAAAAGAAAAACTTCAAAAACCCCCTATGGTTTTGTACTTTCTCACTTTAGTATCTTGTGATTTAGAGTGTATCAATTTGCCCCCCCATATGGTTTCGTTTTTATCTTTTCGATATCTTTTTCATTAATATTTCGTTAAATTATATACAAAAAACTTCAGATACCCATATAGATTTATCAAATATTCATTTTAGTACTCTTTAATTTTAACTTTCTCAGATTTAAAAAAAATAATAATAAAAAGAAAAATGAAACCACATGAAGGTAAATTGATATACTTTAAACCACAATATACTAAAGTGAGAGAGTACGGAACCACAAGGGAGTTTTTCGAAGTTTTTCCAAAAAATTAAAGAGTAATGCTACTGGTACAACCCCAAAGGGGTTGTACATCTTACAACTTTATATCCAACGGCTGCTATTCTACATCCAAAATTGCAGTGATATCCTCACTCCCATTATATTGTTTATACCCTTTCCCCTCCTTTTTCATCTATCTCCTCTCATCTCCTTTCCCCCCCTTTTTCATCTCTCTCCTCTCATCTCCTTTCCCCCCTTTTTCATCTCTCTCTTCCTCCTTGGTCCTATTTTGACCACCGAGAGAGCTCGAGTCCCTCAAAGCCCTAGCCCTCGGCAGCGTGAGTCGCGTCGCCTCGGCGAGGTCCTCTTCGACGCCATACTCGACCTCCGCGACTCCCTCGGCCTCTCCCAACACCCTCTTGCTCACGCCGCCGCCGATGGATTCGCCCTCTTCTTCGACGAGATGAAAACCCTCTTGTCTTTCACCCCCGTCACCTCTCTTCTTCGGCGCCGGATTGTGGTTGTTAGGGTTTCTCGAATCCCTAGTTGTAATGGAAATTTTGTAATGAAAATTTTATATTTTTAAAATTAACATAGTGTATTTAAATTTTAAATGTGCACAGTTTAATGGCCATTGCTATAGAGTAGGGCTACAGCTTTTGCAGCTGTAGTCTGATATGGAATATTTATACCACTCCACGGTACAGCTATAATATTAAAAGGAACACCTATATAGCTGCCTCAAATGAATGGCCATTGCTATATAGGGCTACAGCTTTTGCAGCTGTAGCCTGATATGGAACAGTTATACCACTCCACGGTACAGCTGTAATGTTAAAAGGAACACCTATATAGCTGCCTCAAATGAATGGCCATTGCTATATAGGGCTACATTCATGTTGTAGTACGATATGGAAACAGATTATACAACTCACGATGCAATTGTAATATTAAAAGGAACACCTATATAGCTGTCTCAAATTAATGGTCATTGCTATATAGGGCTACAGCTATCGCAGTTGTAGTCTGATATGGAACAGTTATACCACTCCACGGTACAGCTGTAATATTAAAAGGAACACCTATATAGCTTCGGGTGCGAGAAGGCTTCGGGTGCGAGAAACAGAGAGAGAGAGAGAGAGAGAGAGAGAGAGAAAAGGTGACCGGTAGGTCAAAAATTAAAAGAGGGTGAGATTAAAAGCTACTATTCTGCTAATTTAATCAAGACCGTTCACCGGTTGGGTTGTAGGATGTACAACCCAACCGGGTTGTGCACTTAGCATTTTCCAAAATTTAAAAGACCTTAAAAAGAAGTAGACATCAGACTCTTCCCTTGCAATCACACAGACAAAAAAAAAACTCAAACCAAATATGTTATGATTGAATATCTTATTCGGACACGTAAATATTGAACTTAAGATACCTTTTAAATACAAAAGAGAAGACTTATGACTGAATCATGCAATGCAATGTAGTAATAACCAAACAGATCGTTCTGGTAACCGACAAGGACACAAAATAGTCTTACAATTTTACCATACAAGAGAGAAGACATCATCATAATAGTTGATGTAACTCTGTATAGTTACTGCCTGCCTGCTGCCTCACATAGGCTTTTGACTTTGTAGTAACAGAAAGCAGGGTTTGGCTTGCACGACTCACCGTCAGTGTTTACGAAAAGAGAGAGAGAATAATAACAAATAAAATAAGTGAAAGGGGATTTAACCTTCTCATAGGATTAATACTGTCCTGCGCCAGTGGATCCTCTTAGCAAAGAAGGACACAAGGCAAAACAAGACAGAGGATCTATCTACATGCAAATAGCTGGCCTTTGAAAAGTGCCATGAGTCATCCAATTAATGAGACAAAGAAACCTAAACCCTAATGTTTGGCCCTTTCTCCTCCTCCTCTGACACATCTTATCACAGGAACAAAAATATTAGGGTAAATTGTACTACTAGTCCCTATTAAAATTTCTTCTATTTCTGAGCTTTGGAATTCGAAACCTTTCAATAATAATATTTTATTTACTATTATTGCAGTTCTTACCTCATAGATTCTTTGATACATCCCCCACACCATATGTCCATCAGTCCCCTTGTCCATCTTTATCCATCTTATTATATATTATTAGTTTAATTCTAAGATCCAACTCTCACATAATAAAGAAAAAATTTAACTCAACAGCTCTCTAGCAGTAAGCATGCATGAGGAGTAAAACAAAGTTCTCAACTTTGAGGATCAAAGTGAAGCATTTGTTCAGGGACTAGCCCTGTAAATTTACCCAAAATATTATGCAGGTTATAAACAGAAACAAACCAGTCATAAGAACAAGAACATATACTCGATAGACAATTTTAACAACAAATAAATCAATGTTTACTAATTTGAACAAACATACGAATCAAAATCTATGTTGCATTGCATACAACTACGGGTGATGATGTATTGCAAGAAAACAAAAAGGCTATTACAAGCAAGAAGACACTTCGAATACATTCGGTAGTAATGTAAAAGAAAAAAAAAAAATTTGATTGTGTAGTTCCGGTAATTTGGTTATTAATGTTTCCATCTAGGGTCCAATGTTGTAGGGAAAAGAAAAATGGACCTCTTGCCTCCAAAGAATAAATAAATGGGATGAAGGAACCGTGTTTTAGAACTGCTTTTCCCGCATGCACCACCTCTCACCGAAAATTTCCAAACCATGCATTATGGGAGATGTTAGCCTTCAAGCTGATAGAAACGCACAACAGCCTTCTGAGTACTGGAAGATTAGTGGTGCAATGCAAAACACAATTAAATTGAACTACTTGTGCCAGTTTGGAATCAAGTAGTTAGTTAAGTAGAAAGACAAATATAGACAAGTTCTTAAGAAGATACAAATCCAGGCCAACTGCGGCCTAGTTTAAAAAATGTGTTATTTAGACACAACTGAGTCGATGCTTTAGAGTTCCAAAAGCTCTTCGAGGTTTCATTACTTCGATGCCATGAAATAGCAGCATGAATCTCCACCACTCTTTGAGGTTTTATTACTTCGATGCCATGAAATAGCAGCAAGAATCTCCACTGCAGAAGCATGGCATGATGCTTCTCCAGCAAAGGTTCTCGCAGCCATTTTGTTGCATTGGAGCCAATCCTCAAAGCACTTCTGGAAATTTTTTTGGAGCTATCAGCGATTGCATTTGGAGAAAACATTCTGGAATAGGGATACATAATCTCAATATGCGTCAGTTCAATCTTAATCCCATGCTAGGTTGATCAGATATATGAATTTTCAGAAGAAATTATGGGTTTATAATAATTGGTGCCGGAATAGTTATGCCAGAGGGATGCCAAAAGCTACAAAAGATCAGCCAAAACGAAAACAAGCAACCAGTCTCTCAACATTCCTCAATTCTATGATAAAACGATTACAGTAAACAAACTAACCCAATTGAAGTATCAAGTAGCAAAAAAAAGATAATATGTCAAGTTACGGTTTGCTATTGAACTGTAAAACGGATTATCATGGTTCTATAACAGGCATGAAGAATCACCAACACAAAATTAATTCTCAGCCTTTGGCAAGTACGGTAAGGGTTAGCAGGGTGCATGTATTTTCAGGGCGATGACATAATAATCCTAAAGCAAGAACAGTTTGAATCCTGACTCCATTCAACCCAACACTATCTTTAGTATCCAAACACTGGTGGTCATTGCTAGTATGGTAAAGATATACTGAGACTGCCTCAACTATAGGCCTTTTAGAAATAAAGTGCTATCTTCATTTTTTTCTTTTCTTTTTTTGACACCATCAAATTTGGATTCAGGATATGTTTTTCTAGTAGCAATTTGCTGTTGATAGTTGGTGGAACCTGCAATTCTGTGTTAACTTAATGGAAACATTGCCAGGTTTAACAAAATCACCATTTTAACAAACTACATTATCTCAAATCAAACCAATCAAAAGTTGGGAAAAGGCAAAATTAGGGGTCTGTTTCACAAAGGCCTATAGTAAAGGGTGTATGTACAGTTTTACCTAAAAAAGAACTAATTCAGAATGCAGTGATTTGTTAGCAGGGTGCTCATCTGATCAAATAGTTGAGATAATCATTCCAATATCATTTAGATCATGCCTGTGGGATAATGGTTCTCAGCTAACACCATCTTCACTGTCCTAGTATAAAAACCTCTGAATAGCTGCTTATTGTACTAATAAAAGAAGATTGAAGATTTGCAAAATAAACATATTAACTCTAAGCCCTTAAGAATTACATATTGTTGGCACAGTACCGATCTTTTCAACTCCTTGGTACCAATACACTATCAGAATGCTTAGATCCTTGCCTTTTGGTATCTGGAAAGTTTCATCTAACTCAGATACGTAAAATCGTGAAAGATACTCCATTGAGCATAAATAACAACCTATCATTAAGTTTGTATCTGGAAAAGTCTGACCTAACTCAGCTATCATGAAGGATCCTTGCCTTGTGGTATCTGGAAAAGTCTAACCTAACTCAGCTACATAAAATCATGAAGGCTACATCAGCCACAGATGACAACCTATCATTAAGTTTTCGCCGGCCGCGGGTGCATTTGCGGCGCGCGACTCCGCAAATAGAGGGTTTTGGGAGAGCTCTGGTTTGGAGCTTTCCCAAAAAGCCCTCCGGTCTGCGCCACTCATTGACCGCACTGCAGGGCCAAACAGGCCCTTAGCTAGTGTAGTCAGCAGCGATAACTCTTCAGAATCAGAATCACAGACAACCTCTTTAGCACAAGGAGTGTACTATGGAATATTCTATCCAAGTAATCAATATTTTCTGAATAATATAAAAATCTAAGAGATAAAATCATATTGGTTTGTAAGTCTTAATAGAGTTCTCAGTAATCACTGGTTATCTAGGAACCAAGAAATATAGCTGCTTGAAAATAACTTAACGAAAAATAGAGAGTATTAATAGAGGACCTGAGCAATTTCCTTGGGTATTGAGGTCAAGTACCAACTCATGAAATTGAATAGTCATCCATTTTACAAAAAATCATCAACAAAGTCCTTGCTCATCTTGCACCGTCCAAAACCGAGATAAAAATAAATACTGCACATTTATATTTAACTTTTTAAAGTTAATGAAATCACACAAAGAGCATTTACAAAAACAAATCCTGCTCTAATCATCTCATTTTTATGGATCATGCTCTAATCATCTCATTTTTTATGGATCCAGTATGTGTCAACTTGGAAAGCACGTACACACACGACGTGCACGCGACGTGCAACCCTAGCTTGCCCATTTCCAGCATGTAAATGCTAATTAAATGGTCAACTTAGAAGCCAGATAAAGAAACCATAGCTTGCCCATTTTCACCATGCCAATGCTGATTAAAGTGATGAATTCGAAATTATTCCACAACATCATGACTTATCTTATTGCTTACAAACAAAGGATGCTTCTTTCAAACCACAAACTATTTGGCTCCAATATGAAGTCTAGAAACATAGCGGCAGAAGCTACATCTAAGACCATATTTTTACCTTTGGTTGCAAGATTTTCTCCCTCTTCCTATCATCCTTTCTCTAAAGTTGCTCTCTTACTATAAACATATAAGCAGAACTTCGTCTGATACATCCAGTACACTGTTGTTAAGAGATTACAAGGACACTGATACATCCATCCTACAGATGTACAAAGATAAGCTAACAAATGACCAATCAGGCTGAAGTTGTTGTCCCGTTGAACTGTTAATATATCACTTAAACTAACCCTAAGCTTGTGGCATAGGTTTCTGACCTACCAAACTTTTTCGGATTGCCACGTCAACCATGCATGTGTGCCGCCACAAAATGCATGTGTGCCACAAACAGCCCAACCTGCCGCATGTCAGTCTTTAGCGAATGTCATTCATGATACAGATTAAATTTGGTTAAACTTTGTTTTGAAATCAAGTTTGTAAGTTCATGACTTCCAACAGACTTAAGAATCCACTATTAATTACCCCACGCTCGTAGTGTTAACGAATCCTCGATTAAGAGACCAAATATAAATATTGATAATAAAAGAAACCAAAGCATAAAGATGAAATTATATTAAAATAATTTGCTAGGTACATGGTTTACATAGGGGCATACCTCCTACATGAATTTTACAAAATTATAATGCTCAGTTTATAGACTTCGCAGTCGATCGGAATTAGGTTGCTCAGTTTAATGACATGGTAGTCGATTGAAAATAATTTGCGTAGCTTAACAACTTGGCGGTTTAAGTTAAAATAAGTTTGATTTGACTTGCTCAATTTAACAACTTGGTGGTCAAGTTGAGTTGAGTTTTATTTCATTTCTTCAGTTTAACGACTTGGCGATCAAATTGAGTTGAGTTTGATTTGACTTGCTCGTTAACAACTTACCGGTCATATTGGGTTGAGTTTGATTTGTGAGTCAATTTGGATAAACTCAGCTAATTGATTTTGGTTTGAACCTTTATTCGAGTTAGGTTCAAGTTAATCCAGTTTTGGTTTAGGCAGAACCAATTCATGGATTGGCTTGGTTCACTTTAGATTCCCTTGAATTTTGGTTTGTGATGAACTTGTATGACTTTCGGTCGAACCTTATGGCTTAGTTCAAGACTCTTTTGAACTTGGCTCAGGACTCTTTTGAACTTGGTTCAGGTCGAGCCTTTATGGTTTGACTCAGTTTGAACGTTCTTTGACTTTAATTTGAGTTGAGCCCTTTGATTTGGCTCGGCTTGGGCCTCTTTGAGTTTGATTTGACTCGAACCCCTTATGATTCAGCTTAACTTGAACTCTTTTAATTTTGATTAAGTCGAGCCCTTTATGATTCATCTAAACTTGGAGTCCCTTGTGATTTAGTTCAAGTTGAACCAGCTTATAGCTCGGTTCAAGTTGAATCTTTATAGTTTGGTTTATGTCAAATAAGCTTGTGGTTCGATTTGGTGGTTCAGACCTCGTGTAGTCCGGTTATAATTCGGTTCAAGTTGTACCAGGCCAGCATAGTTCTAACTTCTTGTGATCCAATTCGGCTTGAACCGGTCCGTAATTTGGTTCAGGTTGGCTTAACCCTTTGGTTGTTCAGTTTAAGTCGAACCGGTTTAGTTCTATTTTCCTACCTTTTTAGTTCTTATAAATCTTCTCTCTTTTTTCAAACTACAAAATTAATCATGCATGGACCAACTGAAACATACAATTCAACAAAAAACTATAAGGTCCTATTTGGATGCACCCAAAAATAGAGTATAGTATAACTATACTGTACTCCTGAGAAAATAATCTTATAATTCTTTTGGAAGCAATAAAAAGACATCGAAAAAATACCGAATAGTTAGACTACAGGAAAAAAATGGGGTAAAACTTTAATATACTAAAATCTCTAGAAAATATTCTCTATTCGTCAGAATCTCCCATCTCCTACGCTCAGAAAAGAGAAAACAAAAATCCTACCTACAACTTTGCACTTCATCCTCTGCCCCTCTATCAACCCCTTCCACCAGCCCTTTCCCTTCACCTCCTTCCACCCTCTCTTCTCCAGAGGGGTGGCAATCCAGCTCGCTATTCGCGAGCCAACTCATGTTCGGCTCGAAAAGAGCTAGAGATCGGCTCGCTCGTTTAGTAAACGAGCCGAACACGAGCTAGAATTTTTAGCTCGTTTAATAAACGAGCCGAACACGAGCTGTAGTCGGCTCGCTCGTGTTCTCGATAACAACTCGATTATATTTATTTTATATTAATATAATTTTATATATTATATAGATATAATTATATTTGTATTATAAACATATAATACAGATTATTAATTTTAAATTTTTATCCCAACTTTAAAAAAAATTCAGCTTATTTATAAAAGAGGCCCATAGGCCCATTTATATTTAGAATTTCTTATTTTCACTCATGGCCCATAGGCCATGAAATAAGTTTCACTCTTTCTATTCCTAAGTACTCCTAACCCTAATTAGCTTTTTCCCTATCTCTTTCACACTGCCGCAGTCGCACACAGCCACACACATGACACACCCACCTCTTTCCTTTTCTATCTCGCAGACTCGCACAAGCACTGTAGTATTCCAGGCGTTTGATTGTCGTGAGATTTCAGCATTTGAGGCTTGTCGACACATCTAGAGTGTCGGGACAAGTCCGAGTCATTTTGGCGCAAAATAGACACAAAACGGACTCAGTGTGACGCGAGAGCAGGATTTGAGCATTGAAATCTGCAAATTGTAAGTTTTCAGTATTGCGTACCGGTGACACACAGGGGCGTACCGGTACCCCAGCATATTCTGCAAACTGCTACTCTCGGGTTGTAATTTTTGATACAGGGTACCGGTACGACATCGGCCTGATACCGATACTCCAGGGTAGGTGAGGGGCTTTTTGGTCAATTGTTGCCTCGATCGTTTCACCCTTATCCCCACCGCCTCTTATAGGATAGAGAGACAGAGGAGGAGCTTTTTGTTGCTGTGCTCTCTCTCTCTCTAGTCTTTGATCGTGAGTTGGGTGGAGACCTCGGTTGGAGCTCGGATCGACGTCGACGTTGCGCCGGGGAGCCGTTCGAGCGTACATGCATCGGGATAGCACCGTTGGAGACCGGGCGAGCTGGTGTTTTCTTCTCCTATCGACTTCTCGTCGTTATTGGATTAGCTTTTGAGGTGGGCTAATGTTTACTGAAATCGTCGGATTTCCTCCTAAGCCTCGTAGTTGACAGCATGTATTTTGGTTTCATATATCATATTTAGTTGCTCAATTCGTCAATTTGCACTGGTCGTAAATGAAATCTAAATTGGAGCTTAGAATGTTAGATAAATTATACATATTGGACTTGGAACCAAAATCGTCGGATTTCCGCCTAAGCCTCGTAGTTGACAGCATGTATTTTGGTTTCATATATTATATTTAGTTGCTCAATTCGTCGATTTGCATTGTTCGTAAATGAAATCTAAATTAGAGCTTAGAATGTTAGATAAATTATATATATTGGATTTAGAATTGACTTAGGAGAAAACTATAGGTTCTACACTGTCATTTTTTGAAAACTAACAGATTTAGCTTTAGGAGCTGTAGTTTATTTGTATCACCGCAGTTGGTAGGCGCTGGATATCTAGAATAGTGTAAAATGAATTCACGCTCGTGCTGGGATGCCGAGTTTATTTTTTTCAGTGGTGTGTACTGTGTAGACGGTTCCGGACTGTCGGGTGCCGTCGCGGTGGACGGTGGACCCAAATTTTTATTTTTTGCATCAGATTGTGCCGAAAGAACGTGAGTTTTGGTTGTTAGACCAGTTAGACCCTTCTTCTTTGACTATAGCCTGTGAAAGATTGATTGAGCTCGGCAGAGATACGCTTGCATACTCGGTTGGATAGCGCCCACGAGCGCCACTCCGGAGTCGGGCTATGTGCGTTCGCGTTGATATCATTGTCCTGGTTGGACTCACTCTCCACTGACTACCCAGCGTGGTGGTTGTTAGTGTAGCTTCAACAGGTGGGACGAGTGTGTTCACAGTCCCTAGTGAGATTGGGTTAGATATTGTATTTTTTTTCCTGCAGATAGTTAGTGTCGGATCATAATAGGACATTGGCATATAGCTGTAGAGTTTTTCAGCTTTTCTTACTATCCTTGGGCATACTTTCTGTAGACTTAGTGGGTGAACCGTTGAGGTCGGTAGCGGTACCCACTGAGGACTACTTTTTGCAGTAGTTTTCACACCCGGTTGGTGAACCCTTTTTACAAAGCCTTCTTCTGCGGTTGCTGCTACTGCTGATACTGATCGTGGAAAGGGTGTTGCAAGCTAGATCCTTTCCAGACGAGTTGCAGAGCTAGAGGAGTACCTCCCACAAGTAGTTTTGGGGTTTTTATGTACATATGGTTGTTGTTTGGGTACTCGCTGGAGCGAGTGATGTAGTAAACATGTCGTATGTACTTGAACCTCTCGAGGTTGTTATATATATGATTTTTTTCTGTTTAGCAGCCCTATACTACTAGTTGTAGTTTTGTATGATTACAGGTACAGGTACAACTATCGCTTTGTATACAAGAAAATTCCTTTGATACGGCGGGTCTGTTAGACTGCCCGGGGAAACGGGTAATCGGAGGTGTGACAGATTATGTCAACTATGAGGCTTAGGAGGAAATCCGACGATTTTGGTATACATTAACCCACCTCAAAAGCTAATCCAACAACGGCGAGAAGTCGATAGGAGAAGAAAACACCCGATCGTCTGTCCTTCAACGGCGCTATCCCGACGCACGTACGCTCGAACGGCTCCCCGGCGCAACGTCGACGTTGATCCGAGCTCCAATCGAGGTCTCCACCCAACTCACGATCAAAGACTAGAGAGAGAGAGAGCACAGCAACAAAAAGCTCCTCTGTCTCTCTATTCTATAAGAGGCGGTGGGGATAAGGGTGAAACGATCGAGACAGCAATTGACCAAAAAGTCCCTCACCGACCTTGGAGTACCGGTACCAAGCCGATGCCGTACCGATACCGTACGAAAGCAACCGAGCGGCGGTTCGCGAGAATATCTTTGGGAGTACCGATACGCCCTCCGTGTTACCGATATACAATGCTGAAAACTTGCAATTTGCAGAATTCAGTACTCAAATCTTGCTCTCGTGCCACACTGAGTCCGTTTTGTGTCTATTTCGCGCCAAAATGACTCGGACTTGTCCCGACACTTTCCAGATGTGTCGACAAGCCTCGAATCTTTGAAATCTCACGACAATCAAACGCCTGGGATACTACATCCTCCCCCACTACAAAAAGTTTCGTCATCGAAACTTAACGCATATCTCAGTCCTGAGCATTAAACAAGGGTAGGACTCTCGCATCACCGTCTCTGGCTCCTAGGTCGCCTCACGCTCCTCGTGATGACTCCACTGTATTTTCACATAAGAAATGACCCAGTTGCGCAATTCTTTCGTTTCACGAGCCAGAATTCGCACCGGGCGTTCCTCGTACCTTAAGTCCTCGCCAAGCTCTAGCGGAGTGAAACCGATCACGTGTGAGGGATCAAAGACGTATCTCCTCAACGCCGAGACGTGAAAAACATCATGAATACTGGCTAATCGTGGGGGTAGAGCTATTCTGTATGCAACTGGTCCAACTCGCTCCGATACCTCAAAAGGGCCTATAAAACGTGGACTGAGCTTTCCACGCACTCCAAATCTGCGTATCCTTCTGGACGGCGAGACTTTCAGAAACACATGATCTCGACACAAACTCAAGTCTCGTCTCCCGATGTCGGCGTAGCTCGCTATCGACTACGAAATTTGTCAAAAGATGTCGTCGCCTTTGCTTTAACCTTTTCATGCTGCTTGATCGAATCTCGGGCCTCCCAAAGTTTTCCTTTCACCATCACTTCAATGCAAAGGGGATCGACACTTGCGTCCATTACAACGCCTCAAACGGAGCCATCGAATGCTCGTTTGATAGTTGTTGTTGCATAGCCGCCTCTCTCTTTCTCTGTCTCTCTAGGTCTCTCACAACCCTAGACCTTAGTTGTCTTTGCCATTCGCACACCCTCGGCAGCGATTCTTCGCCATTTGCAAACCCCGGCAACGAACTTCAGTGGAGACGCTTTCAACAGGTTCATTCCATTGATCTTCATCTTTTTTTTTCTTTTTCTTATGATTTTTTTTAGGGAAATGGGAAGGATTTTCTCTTTTGAGCTTCTAATTAGATCTGATATGATTCTTTTTTACAGAGATTTAGGTAGATAGAGCTAATGAGCCAAACACGAGCTGATTAAGTTTGGCGATCACGAGCGAGTTTCGAGCTCGTCACGAGCTCGGCGGCCGATCTTGAGACGACGAGCCGAGCACAAGGCGCTCCCAGTTTATCGAGTTCGGCTCGTTCTGTCTCTCTCGCGCTCCCATCAGCAACCTCGTCGCCGTCGTCTCGGAAGCAGCTCTCTTCAAAGCTCTCCTTTCGCTGCCCACTCCCACCGCTCAGCGTCCTTTGTGTATTTTCTCGACTTCGCCAGGACCGGCAACTGCAAGTCGCGCCGCCGTTCCTTGCCCAAGCCTCTTCTTCGTTTCTCGACCACTCCGCCACAACGGATCCCGATCCTGCCGATCCAACCCGGCTAGCGCGGCCAATGACACCGAGTCTTCACCGCCCGATCTCGAGGTGCTCTGCGCTACACTCTCGGGCCTTGAGGAGCTCACCCTCGACCTCCACCATAGCCTCCGCCGCACTAACTACGCGCTCGAGGCTCTTGCTCAAGCTTAGCCGAGGACTCCATCTCCATTGCCCCCTCTTCTACCACCGCCGACTTTATCTTACCATGGCCAATGCTCCAACGCCAGTCTATCCTCCAATAACTACTAAACTAGCCTCTCTCTCTCTCCATGACTCTTTATTTAGGAAACTCTGCCTTTTTTTCGGGGTTACTTTCCTCTTTAGTTAGTAGACCAATGAAGTAGGGATTTTTGCTTGACTTAGGCTGGTATACTATCAATAGCACCAAGCTGTTGGTGCTATTGATTTTTTAGCCCTTGGATTAAGAAATGAATGGTTAGGATGATGTGGGCCTCTAGGGTTGAGTAAGTGGTTGGTTGAATAGTATAATCTAACGGGTAAAAATAATCTAAGTGTTAAATCCAACCCCCAACAGCTAGCACCAGCAAATTGACACCCGAGTCACCCCTTCAATCTCGAGGTGCTCTGCGCTACACTCTCGGGCCTTGAGGAGCTCACCCTCGACCTCCACCATAGCCTCCGCCGCACTAACTACGCGCTCGAGGCTCTTGCTCAAGCTTAGCCGAGGACTCCATCTCTATTGCCCCCTCTTCTACCACCGCCGACTTTATCTTACCATGGCCAATGCTCCAACGCCAGTCTATCCTCCAATAACTACTAAACTAGCCTCTCTCTCTCTCCATGACTCTTTATTTAGGAAACTCTGCCTTTTTTTCGGGGTTACTTTCCTCTTTAGTTAGTAGACCAATGAAGTAGGGATTTTTGCTTGACTTAGGCTGGTATACTATCAATAGCACCAAGCTGTTGGTGCTATTGATTTTTTAGCCCTTGGATTAAGAAATGAATGGTTAGGATGATGTGGGCCTCTAGGGTTGAGTAAGTGGTTGGTTGAATAGTATAATCTAACGGGTAAAAATAATCTAAGTGTTAAATCTAACGGTAGAAAACTTGATAGCACCAAATCCTTGGTGCTATCGATAGTACCCCAGCCGGACTCTTTTTGCTTATATGCAATAGACCAATTTTTACTGCTCTAAGCTAGAGTTTCTACCCAGGTTCATATTATTAGTGTTGAGCATTGCATTGTAACTTGAGCAAAAGAATTGTTCTTTTGCATTCTTCTCCACTAATAGGTAGTCGAAATTCCAGGCAAATGACGAAAATGTGAATTTCAAATCTCATTTCTTCAAGTTTATCCTCAAACCATTTTACTAGAAAAAATAAATTGAACATGGGACTTTGGCAATTTTGGAGGTTGTGTAGTTCTATTGGCATGATATTGGATTGGATGCAATGGAAATTGGATTCAAATAGTAAATCGTCTACCCCATTATTCAGTTCAACTTGTTGCTCTTTTAGATTTTGATATAAACTGCATTCAATTAAGGGCCTGTTTGGATAGGCCTCGAAAACTCTGTATTGAGTTAATTCTAGAGTTTTTTTTTCAAGAGAAATTTTTTACCGAGTTGGGTGTTTGGATAGATTTTATAAAAGTTTACATTACATTGTAAAGTACTTAAAACTCTGTAATAATAGGGAAAAAATAAAAACTACTCTGACTTCTGGAAAAAATTCCAGACATCTTCGGGCTCGCACTCGAGCTTGCACAGACCCAGCATACCCTCTTTCGTTCTTCACATCCAAATGCCCCAACCTTCTTCTTCACCCAACTCCATCTGAGCGGTGGACGACCTCCACTCTCTTATCTTCTCCACCTTCGTCTCCCTCCTCTCCGTCGACTCCCACCTCGCCGCCCGCTCCCTTGCGGCCGAACCTCTCCTCCGACCTCTTCATCGCCAATTCTTCCTCTCCCACGAACCTATACCCCGGACCCCTTTATTCCGCCGTTCTCGTCTACGCCGAGTGCCGGATCTTTAGAAAATTCTCCAATTGAATGGTCAACAATCCCGCAAACCCGAGCAACATCGACGCTTATATCACCGCGCCAACGCGCCACGCCTTGATCGATCTAATCCAGTTATACGCATCATCATCACCCTTAAATATTGCTCTCTAATGGTGGTTGTTTCTAGAAAATGGGTAGAAGATGATGAAAGGGAGAAATGGGAAAAATTAGAAAAGCAATTTTGAGACCGTTTAATTAAAGTGCCCTAATTTTTTGATGGTGTAAAAAAATATGGTATTTTATCCAAACAGTAAAAATCGGAGTAAAATATTATGGAGTATTCAAGATTTCATACCAATCCATTACAACGGAATATAAAACTCTATTTTTAATTCCTCCAATTGCCAAACAGGCCCTAAGTGTTAGGATTTTTGCCTATACACTCGTATAGTGATGCAAATTTCTAATTTAAATCTCTCTCTCTCTCTCTCTCTCTCTCTCTCTCCCCCCATCTGCAATTCAATTCTAGTAAAAAGCATTTGTGTTATGTGTTGTAATTGAAGTTTTTGTGTTGTGAAAAAGGAAAGCAAAAGAATCAGAAAAAAAAAAGTAATTGAAGTTCTTGTGTTGAATTCATTTTTGAGTAGTGTGATTTATTTTTTTGATATATTTTCATATTATGAGCAATACCAATAACAATCCAAAGAAGTAATCAAGGTCAAAATGGACGGAAATCCATAAGAGCCTATTTAATATAACTTTTAAAAGAATATAATGAAGATAGATGAGGAGGGCAAAATGGATGGAATAAAAAGGCATGATGCAGTATACATAAGGTCATAGAGTACTAAGTTTTCCCATTCCAATAACACATTGGAACAAGTAAAAGATCAAGAGCAATAGTTGAACAAACAATTTAAGCCCGTGAAGAGCTTAGTACAGATAAGTTGCTTTGGTTGGGATGGAGAGAAGAAAATGGTTTCTACTCTATCAGAAATTTGGGATCCATTGACTAATGTGAGTATAAACTTGCAAGCATTGATTAGTTATATTATTTTGCCCACTTCTAACAGCAAATAATTTTTGTATTTGAAGACAAATATAGAAGTTTGGGAGTCATCTGACTGCTAGTTTTTTCAAAATTTGATCTCCCTAACGGCTATTTTTTTTTAATTTGAACTATCTAACGGCTAGTTTTTTAAAGCTGCCAGAAAATCCTGTGAAATTATAAAAATGTATCCAAACAACCTAAAAAGACTTGTGGAATCCTGTGGAGCTACAGGATTCTCTATTTTAGCCAGATCAAAACCACAGTATATAAATTCTACAGAGATTTCTAATTGAATATCCAAATGGAGCCTAAATGATATAAAATATTGAAATTCTTCTCAAACAAATTTCAATGTCACAAATCCTTTTCTAAAAAAAAAATTAATGTAAATTGACTAATCTCAAAGGTACATGTTGCCTGTTATACTCCCTACGGAGCAGTGTTTGAAAAGGCGTGAGGCGCAAAAAGGCGCAAGACCTTTCTGGAGCCTAGGGGCGAGGCGTACGGCAAGGCGCGCGCCTCAAGAAGGCGAGGCGCACATTTATTAAATCTAATTTAATTTGATATTCCACATTTAAAAAAACTCCAAAATAACCATAAAAAAAAGACGACTAACGACTTGTTTTGCCAAGCTGAAGCTAGCAGCATCAGCGTTTTTGGATTCCAATTCCAACAAGAAACTCTAAATGTTTTCATTGCCAAACACTTGGCATCTGCCCTAGATGAAAAATAAAAAAACATTTGGAAAAAAAATAAAAAAATCTTAAAAGGAATCAAATCCTATAAATAATAACTAAAAAGAAGTTCAAAACAAAAAACTGGATCAAGAAATATGCAATCGAAACAAAAAAAGTAAAAACATATGGGAAAAAAAAAAGAATCTCAAAAATACATCAAATCCTGAAAAAAAAATAGCTAAAAAACATATTCAAAGGAAAAATATTGGAGTACTGCTTGTTCTTGCTTTCTTGCTGCCGCTGCTCCTGTTTCTGCTGCTGCAATGCCGCTGCAAATAAAAAAACTGATGTTGCTCTTGACAATGGATGCTTGCTGAGTGCTGACCGCTGCTCCTCCTTGCTTCTTCCTGCTGCGGATGCTTGCTGGATGCTAAGTTGCCCACGGACAGAGAAAGGATAGGGAGAGCAGGGCGGTAGATGATTTCATTAGGGTTTTTTTTAATGTTTCTTATAGAATCTTTTACCAAGTTTATCGGATTAAAACATAAAATTTATACCTGAAACCCAACAACCCGAAAACCTTAATCCAAAATCCAAGAAATATTAAATATACTGAGGCGCGCGCCTTATGTGCGCCTCGCGCCTCGCGCACGCCTCAGCAATAGCACCTCGCCTCGCTATTGCTGAGGCCCGCGCCTCTCGCCTAGGCGTTGAGGCGCGCGCCTCAGGCGCGCTTTTTCAAACACTGCTACGGAGATAGTGCAAAACAACTACTGTTAAGGCCATTTGGACATATATTTAATCGGTAAAACTCACATGGGGCTTGTTGGATTTTGAAAGTTAGTCTATATTATGAAAACACACTTTATAGCCATTGGCATGCCTCCATATCCCAGGACAGCAGGACATTCTAATTCATTTTATACTTGTTGTTCTTATATTTCACTTGCTCATTTTCTATGCTGCATACATGTATCCTACCTATCCTATTTATTGAATTATTCCTAAAACACATTCGCATATTGGATCTTTAACAATTGTTTGTAAAGAAAAAAAGCATACTTGAGTATGTACGTTAGCTATGCTTGGCCACACTTTAGCGATGCTAATAGAAAAATGATAGAAAAATTACTACCTAATGTCGATTGTGTTTCGAGTAAGATGTACTAAAAGACCTTTCGTATAATTAAAAACTTAATGATCACTTAGTATCATACTTAGTCATCAATTTCATAATCATACGAACGGAGGTAAGAGCTGCATCCAAAAAGGACAGGAATGAAAAATATACTAGAGTAGAAGAAAATTTTTAAAAAGAACCAAAATTGTGAGATATCAAGATGCGTTACTTTTAGATGTTGTGGTTCTATTAAGCACACTTAAAAAGATTATCGACACTGTTAATTTGAGGGATGATTGACTACTGAGCATGCAAAATTTCCTAATTCCTACAATTCATGTCTAAGATACTCAAATATAATACATGGTATACTTACTTAAGCACATTTGATATAGCAAATACTATAGAGCAAATTAGACACAATGCAACACAATGAGTGGAGCTTATTTTGATGCAGGAAGCTCACCTGAGTTAATATCTCCATATCTAAGGGAATCAAATCTCCCTTTTTGTCAGCCGCAATATAGTATGAGAAATCCTTCCAGCAGTCTTCACTCACTAGTTAGGCAAAGAAGCCATACAGGTCAATGCAAACCCATGCTTCCACATCATCCCAAGCACCGTGTCTGCTTCCAACCTCCTCCCTGCATTGGAATAAGCCTTGTACAAGATCACAAACGTCCGTTTATCCCTATCAACCCAATAATTCTCCATCTCATCTATAACCCTGTGCATCTCCTCCAAACGTTTCTGTCGAGAATACAACACCATCTTGCAATGATATAAATCTCGGCATAGCCTCCAACCGGCTACCTCAGCTTGCCAAATGAATCTAGCCAGCCGATCAACTGCATTGCACCGAAAGTAAGTAGCCAAAATCGACCTCACCACACCTACCGATGAGATCTCCATGTTCTGCTGCAGGGCCTCGGATATGAGCCGCTCCATCACCTCGACTGAACCCTCCTGTGCATAAACCCTGATTAAAAGCACATGGAGCCACGGCCTGTACTCATCCTCGTTTAGTAACCTCATCAAGTCCTCAATCTTCTGGATTCTTTTCGGGTCTTTACTCTTACAATACGCGCAGATCATTACAGGAATCAGTGCCCTCTCCTTGCTGTTGACTTCTTTCCGTACCATCTCATACATCCTCTCCATCTTCTCCAGATCACCCGCAAACGCATAACCACGGAGCATCAAGAGATGTGTGCTCAGCTCCGGCTTCACGGGCCCGTTTTCCATTGCCCGATAGGTGCTCTCCATTCGGCCCCACATTTTACCGATCAGGTAGCCTGCGATGGCAATATTGTAAGTTTCGAGCGTGCGGGAGATCCCGGACTCGTCGATCGTGCGGAGCACGGACTCCATTCGATCGATCAGCATGTGGCGGCCGTAGAGCGAGAGCAAGATATTGTAGGAGACGACGTTGGGCTCGCAGGCGGGGTCCTTCCGGAGCTCGTCGAACACGGAAACGGCTTTGGTGATGTGTCCGTTGTGCATGTAGGCGGCCATGAGGGCGTTGTACAGGGAGGGGTCGCGCCCAGCCGCGACCGCCTCGACGAAGAGGTCGGCGGCGAGGGCCACGTTGCGGGCCCGCCCGGCGAGGGCGATAGCGGCCGCGAACTCCTCCGGGAGCGGTGGGGGGGCGTCGGGGAGCTTCCGCCTCCAGCCGAAGACCTACCTAGGGCAAGAAGCAGCTGCGGTGAGAAGAAGCAGGGGAGGGCCAAAAGAGGAGGAGGGGGTGTGTGTACCTCGAGGGCGAGGAGAGGACGGGGTTTGAGGAGGGAGAGGAGGCGGAGGGGGGCGGAGGAGGGGGAGAGGCGGAGGAGGGCGGCGGCGGAGCGGGAGGCGAGGATGGGGGCGGGGCCATCGGCGGCGGCGAGGAGGTCGCCGGCGAGGGCGGAGACGGCGGAGAGGACGTGGTCGGAGAAGGAGGAGGAGGTGGAGGTGGAGGTGGAGGTGGGATTGTCGGGGAGGAGGTGGATGAGGTGGGATAAGGAGGAGGAGAGATGGCGGAGAGGAGGAGGGGAGTGTGGGGAGGGGATGAGGGGTTGAGGGGAGGAGGGGAGGAGGAAAGAGGAGGGGGAGGAGGAGGAGGTGTGGTAGCGACAGCAGCGGGAGCGGCGTCGGCGTCGTAATAACAGATGCGGCAGAAGCCGCGGCCTCGCCATGGCGCGGACGGGAGAGTGAGGTTTCGTTTTGTCGAGGATGGACGGTTGGATGGGTATTTGGTAAGGAGGGATCGGACGGTGGAGATTGAAGTTGACGGCGGAATGGACGGTTTGTAGGACGGCGCGGGACCGGCCGGCCCTATTCCCGCCACGCTTTTAACAGGAGCGTCCTTCCGATAGAAGTGGCGCCTCTTTACCCTTCTTTTTTTTTTTCTTTTTTTTTTTTGGATTTCGGAGATTAAATTTACAATAATAATAGGAAAATTCACAATGATACGAATATCGTCCTTTCATCTTCAGCGAGTGGGGTGGGAGACAAGATGAAGTTCACGAAGCTTATAAATTTCTTGCCCTCAAGCTTCATGCTTTCTAAACAGAAAAAAAAAGGTACTCTTTTTGCACTAGTCTTTTTGTAATATCTTTTATATTTTATGATGGAATTGTGAGAATTATATCTCAATCGAATTAATCTGATTTGCATAACGTGTTACAATTACAAAAAAGAAAAAAAAAATCAACTAAAAATATATTTATTATTATTATTATTATTATATATAAAGCATTCTGCCTATAGAATGCTGCAAACGTATTTGAAGAATCCAGCTAAATGCTACAGCTTTTATGACTGTCACTATTCAGTTAGTTGTTGTCGGGCAAAAGCTAGAATTCAAACTCAGTATTTATATCATGCTTTTCTTTTCTCAATTCCTGATTTTGGGTGATTCTGTCATCTAGAGCTGCCATGAATGGGGTTTTTCTGACTTTTTCTTCCGTTTATAGCTTGCCCAATGTCTTTGCTGTTTTCATGTAGCCTGATGGTTGCTCAGGAAAAAGCGCGGCATCTATTGCCCATCAGTTGTCTTGTACCAAGCTCTTTACTTCAATGAAATTGCCTTCGTTTCCTCAAAGCATTCCATTTTTCGCTCAATCAAACCCACAGCACAATCAAATAAACCAGGGTTACACTCAAAATTAAGTCAAGCATAGAAATAACCTGGCCTGCTGAGGCCCTAAGTAAAACCAAATTGAAACCTTGGTGCCCAGCAGGCAATTCTTAAAATAACAATGACAAGTTTTTAACTAAGAATCAAATGTCGCACTCGATATCGAGTGATTCAAAGCTTTTACAGACAACTGAAAAAGAGACAAATAAGGAAGGGATCTCTTTATCTCCATGAAAAAGAAATAAGAATCTAACAATCAAGGGCTACAGCATATGATCCCCACGTAACAATTGCATAAGAACAAAATATCTATTGTACATCAAGTAAAAAAAAAAAAAAAAAAAAATGCATCTCCTGTTCTTTGCATTTCTTTTCTCTTATTTGGTGATACAAATGAGGAGCCACATCGTCGATTGCTCTCCTGAGGTCAGTGATCACTACTTAGTAGCATGAATAAATAGAAATGTCGCAGCTACTTCTTGCGTAACTAGCTCCATCCTTGAAAAACCTTGTTGAGATAACCTACCTCCCTCTAGTACTTGAGCCTTCTTGTTGTCACATTTTTTTGACAAGTTGATCTACAACCAAAAAGTCACTTATTCTTCCTAAATTGAGCAAGTGAGCAGAGTTTAGTATATCTATACACTCTCCAGTATTTTGTATCATGCCTGTCTCAAAACCAATGTTCCCCTAAACTAGGCTTATTAGCTTCTACCATATCTAGCTTGTTATTGGTGTGCATCAAAATTCTGATCAAAATTACCATCCACAGTAATATTAGGCCTCGCAGTCAAAATTCATTTCAGTAAGCTTATCAACCTCTGCCTCTGGCTGTGTCAGTGCAGTCATAACAGAGTTGTCTGGTTTCAACTTACCTTCTTGGCACAGAGTATGTATGGTCTTGGCCAGACTACGGTCATAATCTTGCACATAATCGTCAATGCGGCATACCATATCTGCAGCGCTCATGAACCTGCAAGTGAACAGATGTTTGTTAAGAGAAGTTTGAAGAAAACAAAAATCCCTAACGAAAATTTGAGCAGATCATTCACATCTAGCACTGATGAGAATCACTTGTGTACTCATAAGATAAAATATAATGAAACTCATGGCTTATTTTGAGCTAGGCTCCTATAATATCTTAGTACCGGTACTATAGTCTCGTTTTTAACTTTAGAATGTTCAAATCAACGATCCATTAAAACTGATCCAGGGTAGTTGAAGTTTTTAGGAATAAATTTTTATATTTTTTCGACATAGTTTATTACTTTATGATCAAACTATTTTAAAATTGTCAATTTTCAATGGCTACTATGGCGAGTTTGTAATTTAACAGTGTAAAAGAATCTAAATTTATTCAAATTTTTGATAGAAAATATTTTAAACTACCTAGATCAAGGTCAACAACCTTGATCTTAAATTCAAAAGTCCTTTCGTCAAATTTTAAAGATTATTCAATTTCCACCGTGCATTTTTGACATGATTTACTTACTAAGTAAACGATGACGAAAAAATTAAAATTTTATTCCTAAGAACTTCATATATCCTAGATCATATTTAAGGGTATAGATCATTGATTTGAACAACCTAAGAATGAAAATGAGACTATAGTACCGGAGTTCCGGTATTATAGATAGTATAGTAGCCTCGTTCGCTTATTTTTATATATAAGCCATGAGTTTAAAAAAAAATGTATCAATCTTAAATAAAAATCAACTAGTTAGATATGTTTATTATTATTATCTTTAAATTAATGATTTTTAACATTAAATTAACCATGATTATATCTTAATTTTAGTAATTTAAAAAATTTAAACCAAACAAAAAAATTTTATTGGAATCAAATAAACCGAACCAAACCAACCCGAGCAAATTGTTTCAGTTCGGTTTAGTTTGGTTCATGCTTCTAATTCGGTTTGGTTCGGTTTTGCAAAAACTGCAAACACCGAACCAAACTGACCGATGCTCACCCTTACCGTTAAGTATGCTAGACCCACAACAAATTATGACAAATTACATGTACATTTTTAGGGTTCCACAAATAGAGTTTCCTTCTTTAAATTATGGAAAGAGGTACGATGGAATCAAGATGAAATTAATGGGCTGTTTGATTCAAGGTTTGTAATACTCCGGGAATGTTGTATATTTTACATTTGGAATGGCAAATTTGTTACTAACTCATTAAGCCACTAGGGTTGAGAGGTTGTTAAAATCCTAGTTAGTTAATTCGCGAATTATTCGCGAATTATTGAAAATCCGAATTAAACGGTCCGTTTACAAATTTTTCCCAAAGAACCTGAATTATTCGCGAATTTTAATTATTCGCGAATTATTCCCGAATTATTGAAAATATGAATAAAAAACTTATAATTTTTATTTTTAAATATAAATTATCTTATATTTTATGTCTTATATTTTATATTTTATACCAAATCCGTTTTTTAAGCTGAATTTTTCAACGAATTTAAAAATTAGAAACCAAATTTTATGCGTATTATATCCGTACCGAATTTTTGCCGAATCCGAATTAACTAACTATGGTTAAAATTAGTATGTTCTTATTAATGGACTACTAATGATTCCCATCAAGCATGGAATGATAATACCTCTAAACTCATGATAATCTAGTATTCCTAGCACCTAGGAATCTATAATGATTTCACTATTTCACTAAACCTTTTACAACTATCCAACTTGAGTTAAATGGTAGTGATTTGAATACTTTCAATAGAAAAATATAGAGGATTACCAGAATATTACAAACCATGAACTAAACTGCCCCTAAGGTTTAATTTAATTAATAGTCAGTCTTCTCAAAATTTTAACCCATATTTCAGTGATGCTTCAAAGACGATAAATTATATGAAGTTAGTAACAAATAATAAGTAGATCAATTAATGCAGGAATTGAAAACTTTGTACATGCATTTGTATGAAAAAAGAAGATGAAACTTACAGTTAAATTTGAAACATTTTATGAAATTTACATGCCAATTGGCATGTACCGTGCCCAACATTCTATACAGTGTGAGTTCGAAACCATCTCAATACACCCTAGGTATCACTACCACCAAAGTGTTAATGAATAATATATAATAATATTGCATAGTTTCGTGCCATACAGTGTCAGTTGAATTTCTCTATCATGCAAAAGCTAGCTAGTAAAACAACAAGGTCACAAACATATTGCACATATGAGCAATTGGTGCAGCAGAGAGAAGCAAACATTTTCCTTTTAGAATTTCCGTACTCAACAAGAACAAAAAACGAATAAATACTTAAACCAAGAAAATGATCTATTTTAGTAGATCAAGACACATTTGGTTTTGATTAGGTTAATCTGATTCGACTGAGTCAGCAATTACTGCAGATTGACATTATTTGGGTCAATTAATAAGTTTGGGGCCGTAAACCCTAAACCCTAAACCCTAAATCATAGATACATTAAACGTAATATCATGAGGCGCGTCTGAGGCGCACGCCTCACTCCTTGAGGCACCGAGACTCGTGCCTTGCGCCTAGGCGCTGAGGCGCGTCTTTTCAAACACTGTTTGGGCCTAAGAAAAACCCTACATTAAGCCTCGTCAAGTTATTTAGTTGCATTTTCCTAATATTCCGGATTCTTAGGATGGATAGTCCTCCATGTTAATTAGGAAAGCCGATTACTGTTAGCACTTGAGATGATTGAGTGCTCAGTTGGAAGGTTACCTCTATAGATAGACCTATTCTCGAAAGATAGCAAAAGCTATTTGCATCAGATAAAAAATAGAAAACTCACTTGGACGAAAATGGTTAGAGTATGACTTATTTGTAATATTCATTTCAATGAGATACCTGATCAACAGGCCTTCATTGTATAAATGGAATATAGGGGGTGTCAAAATTCAGAATTCAGGAATTTAATTGATTAAACAATGAAATATCATTTCGGCAAGTCGACAACTATTTCTTTCTCTATGTATCTTCCTTCTCTCCATTCCTTAATACCTCTATTTCTTTGCATATACATTCTCTATGTAACTTCCCTCTCTCTACTTCTTAGTATATGCCTATAAGGAGAGTTCAAATCTACATTAATTAATCATGTGCAACTCTCTAAATAAGAAGATACCAGTCAACCACAGGGCATTATAAAAAAGAAAGCTGCGCAAAAGTTGTGCTCATATATGAATGTACTCACTTCTTAATATTATTCAAACAATCTGTATAGAGCCCTTGTTATACTAGTGCAATACTTCCATATAATTATACTAGGAATTTTAAAATGCACAAACACTATAGTCATATAACTGGTCATGATTCATAAATAATTCCCTTGTCAGCTTTAAAACTAACCAAGTATCCTTGCCTAGAACTTGTGATAATTTAAGAAATGGGAACTTTTGCACCAAGTAGGCAAGTACTCACTAAGTGAAAGGAAAGATTAGATCTCACTGCATAAAAGATAAAACAAAGAAGGGGCTGATGTTTGTGCGAATCTGTTTTGGCGCGCTTGTGCGAATAGATGGGTGTATGCTCGAGTGTGTAATCATTCACGCGTGTGTGTCGGGATGGGAGTGGGTGTGTTTTCTCCTGGGCATAGCTGCAAGAATGCGTATGCGCCTGCATGTCTGTGTGTGCACATGCATTTTCATAGGTGTGGGAAGGTTTGGAATTTGTAAAGGAATAGAGAAATGAAGTGAAGGGTGAAGGAGAAAAACCTTCCTACCGGCTCAATTTCTGTACACCAAGCACCCCCCCCCAAAAAAAACGAACACCAACCAAAAATAATAATAATAAGAACTTTGCGTAGCTCCCTCCCTTCATTGACTTCAACAACTCTCTTCCATTTAGACTGACAAAAAGGTCTAGTTTCTTCATAAGGGACAAACGAACATACATACATGGAGAAAATAAGTAAAAGAAACAGTAGTAAGCTATCAGGTTCATTTCACTCCGTATTTGGCTTGCTCTTTGCTTTAACAGCCAATGCTTTTCCTTCTTCCAACCGACTTTTAAAAATTTCTTCCCATTATTCATATATAATTTTATTGGTGATGATAATTAGGTAACCACAAGATAACCGAGGAAAATTGAGGTAAAAGCATTTTTATTGCCGGACAGAGATTCATCACCCTCTTGACAAAACCAAATTTTCTTTTGCAAGACAAAAATGTAGAACAAGACTACTTAGTAGTAAGGCAGCAGAAAAGAAAATTTTCTAGGGCGAGTATGCTATCTTAAAAAAGGGCATGAGGATTATCAATAACCGCATTCTCTTAATGTAGCAAGTGATATATAAGATTCTAAAAGAAGCATCATGTAAGAATGAACTCATGGCAAAGTATATGCAAGAACACTTACCGAGTAATTACCTCAATTGTCAACAGCGATCGACATGGATCAAAACACCCTTCGAGCTGGACATGCAATCGTGGATAAATAACCAAAGCTTCAGTTAACTCAAATCAAACTTCAGGAAATGAAAGCGTCATGAGGGCTTCCAAGTCCCTGCTTCCACATCATACCTATCACTGTCTCTGCCTCTGACCTCCTCCCAACATTCCAATAAGCCTTGTACATAATCAAGAACGTCTTCCTCGTCAGATTAAACCTATAATTTTCCATCTCATCCAAAACACTGTGCATCTCCTCCAACCTATTCTGCTTCCCATACATCACCATCTTACAGTGATACAAAGATCGGCACAGCCTCCATCCAGCATACTCAGCCAGCCTGACGAACCTCGTCAGTCGGTCCACCGCATCACACCGAAAATAACTCGAGATGATGGAGCGCATCACACCCACCGTCGTGACCACGGTGTTCCGATTGAGCGCCTCATCTATGAGCTGCTCCATCGCCTCCACCAAGCCTGCCTGCGCGTAAACCCTAATGAGAAGCACATTCAGCCAAGGTCTGTACTCATCGTCTTTTAAGCACTTCATCAACCCCTCGATCTTCTGAATCCGCTCCGGATCAGAGCTCTTGCAATAGGCGCATATCATCAAACGGATCAAAGGCGTCTCGTGTTCGCTGACCTGCTCGCGAACCAGATCGTAGACCCTCTCCATCTTCTCCAGCTCGCCCGCGTGGGCATACCCGCGGAGCAACAGAAGGTGCGTGCGCCCGTCCGGCTTCACGGGCCCGGCCTCCATCGACTGGAATGTGTTCTCCATCCGGTCCCAGCGCCACGCGGTAACGTAAGCGGCGATCACGGTGTTGTAGGTCTCGATCGAGCGCCGGACCCCGGTCTCGTCCATGGCGCCGAGTACGGCCTCCATGTGTTCGACGAGAAGGAGCGGCCGTAGAGGGAAAGGAGGATGTTGTAGGTGACGACGGTGGGGGCGCCGCAGCGGGGGTTCCGGCGGAGGTCCTCGAACACGGCGACGCACTTGCGCGTGAGGCCGTTGTACATGTAGGCGGACATGAGGGCGTTGTAGAGGCAGGGCTCGGCGGCGACGGTGGAGAGCGCGTCGGCGAAGAGGGCGGCGGCGAGGTCGACATTGCGGGCGCGCCCCGCGAGGGCGATCGCCTTGGCGTACTCCTCCGGGAGGAGGGGGATCGCGGCGTCGCCGAGCTTCGTCCTCCAGCTGAACACCTGGGGCAAAGCAACGACAACGAGAGCGTAAGGGACGACGATCCCGGATCGAGAGGGCTAGGGTTTGATTTACCTCGAGGGCGAGGAGGGGGCGGGGCTTGAGGAGGGAGAGGAGGTGGACGGAGGCGGAGCCGTCGGGGGAGCGGCGGAGGAGAGAGGCGGCGCCGCAGGAGGAGAGGATAGGGGAGGGGTCAGAGGCGTCGGGGGAGGCGAGGAGCTCGGCGGCGAGGACGGAGACGGCGGAGCGGAGATCGTCGGCGTCGGCGTCGGCGTCAGAGTCGGAGGAGGAGGAGGAGAGGAGGCGAAGAGAAGAAGAGGAGATTAGGGTTTGGGGGAAGGAGAAGGGATAGTGGCGATGGTGGTGGCGGCGGTGGCGGAGAAGGAGATGGGACGCCCTCGCGAGGGAGGAAGGCGACGGGCGCATTGCGGGGGATGAATGAGGTTTGCCCGTTTTGGACGGCGGAGATGGAATGCGACTATGCGAGCCGACGAAAGGAACTAGATCGCATGACTACTGCACCAAGCATTTGGTATGGTTTGAAATTTTTGGTATTACTAGGTGACCCGCGCGATATTATTTAGAAATTAAGAATAGTTAATGTAAGGTAAATTGTTTGTAGAATAATTTCAGATGTGAAATAATATTGTTTGAAATCACCCAATCCTATTTTTCATATAGTTTTATGACAATTCTATAAAACCTGCCTTAAAACCAGCAACTTACATATTGGATGAGCCTAGATCCGAGGAAGAGAGGGAAAAGGCCCAAAACTTCATAGAGTACTGCCTAATTCCCCACCTCCTAAAGCCTCAAGAAAAATAGGCGAAACTGCTAAGTACATAAAAAATTAAACCCAAAAAGGTAAGAACATCATCACACACTACAGGAAAAATATATCTGCCATCCAATATGCAACAAAAAGATTCAAGAAAAATAGGCGGAACTGTTAAGTACATAGGAAATAAAACCAAAAAAGGTAAGAACATCATCACACAGTACAGGAAAAACTTATATTTTTTTTTTACCAAAACATAAACGCACAACATAAACTGTACAAAGTTTTTCCTGAAAAGACTTGGTAAAAATTAATCCAGCATTCTATGCTTCCACAAAAGCTTTTGTTCCTAAGTACAAACAAAAAACCTCTGCCAATTGGCAAAACAGAGTAACGACGAAAGAGCACCAACAGTTTTAAACATCTCTAAATTTATTAAAAATTTTATAACACGAATGTGAAAATAAGTCTTCCAATATGCTACAATATTCACAACACAGTGGTTACCCAACAACCATCTAATTTTCAATGCACCAGCAAATTTCTTGCACGCAATAGTTGCCGAAGGACCAGCCTGCAACAATGTTTTAGTATCTGATCATCAAAAAAAAGGAAGGCATCCAACCCAAGAAGACTACATATTTATTTTCACAACTGCTAATCATTTCAGACCAAACTTAAAACCAGTAATTTACATATAGGATAAAACCATATCTAAGCAAGCGAGGAAAAAGGCACAAAGCTCCATAAAGTACTGCTTAACCCCCTATCTCCTAAAGCCTTAAGAAAAGCATCCGAAACTCTTAAGTACATAGAGAAGCAAACCCAAAAAGTTAAGTACATAATCACACAGTACTGCAACATCACAACATAAACTTCGCAAAGGTCTTCTTCAAAAACTTTGCTAAAAAGTAAACCAGCATAGTATGCAACCACAGGAGTTTTTTTCCTAAGTATAAACCCAAAACCTCTGGGAATTTCATCAGAACACCTTACCTCTCCATATAGCTAGTTGGACAAATTCAGCATTAGGAACCTCATTTTTCTTCACCTTCTGATCCAGAATGGTCAACACAACTGGAAAAAAAAAAGTGTATTAATTTTTTCCAAAAAGAGGAAAAAAGTTCGAAAGATGCTAGAATTGTGATTGTTATACGAAAAAGTGAAAAATATTAATACCTAAAAGGTCTTTTTTGCTTTCTCAATTTAAATGTTTCTGCATTTGATTGTGAACTTCTGCAAAAAAAAATAAATACATCAATATATATATACAAGAACTAGGCTACTATACTATTAATAGCACCAAGTCATTGGTGCTACCAATTTTTTTGCCATTGGATTGAGAGATGTGTGGTTAGGTTGATGTGGGCTCTCTAGGGTTAAGTGGGTGGTTGGTTGAATAGTATGATCTAACGGTGAAAATTATCAAAGGGGTGGATCTAACGGCGGAAAACTTGGTAAAGACCAAATACATGGTGCTATCGATAGTATCCCAGCTGAACTCTATATACAAAATCCATTGTAATAACTAAAATTATTTTTCTTACAATATCTGCGCCAGTTGGGTTGGAGATATATCCTCGACAATGTCATCGATTTCTGTAACAACAATTGTACTCTCAACAATTTCTTCTTCAATATCCTGAATACTGTTTTCGCATTCTTTAGTTTTTCCTTTGGTTTCTAAGACAAGAGGGAAATTTTTTGTGACACGGAACGACCTAAGATTCATACTCAATCTGCGATTGGAAAATATAAGATTGACCAATGATATTCTCCACAACCGGTGGTAGCACAAATCTATCAGAATTGTTTGTGATTGCCAATTGTTGGGCAGGAACATGGAGCAAATCCTGTGCGACTTTGCCGAAAATTGTAAAATCTGCAGTTCCGGTTTCATCTTCAATAACAGCATTTAGTTTGTACCTAATGTATTAGTCATTTAATTATCAAAATACATAATGAAAAAAAAACTGTCAAAGTATCATATGTAAATGAATGTATTTTAAATGTATGCCACGGTATAGGTGCGTGATCATTTTTCCCGCATTGACCACACCAAAAATTATTGTCATAATCCTTGACCGCTCCTTTACAATCGTAACATGCCTTATACCACCAACCATATGTTGTATCAACAGCTACTAATTTGGCGTTGCAAGTATATTTAACGCCGTAATATTTTAGAACAATACAGAAGGTATTTATTTCAACTGCTGATGCAAATATATTCACTACACGTTTATATATTAAAAGCAAAGAGCAGGAAGAGTAAAGTAATATCCTTACTTGTGCTTCAAGTAGGTCTGGCTTAATTAATTCGGCAATAGTTTTGCGATTTGTGTTCATTTGTTCGAGTGGTGAAAGAAGCGGTTTATCAGGATTTTCCATACGGTTAATCGGTACAAGTGATGGTTGTTTGCTGTAGACAACCAGATTGTTAGTATTGTATCTTGAAAATTAGCACGACAAATATAGAAGAGTAATATACTATTTATACCTGCGTAGATTATCCTTGAATGTTAAAACTTTAGGTATTTCTAAATTAGTGTATAATCTTGATGCTGAGCAAGTCGACAAATAAACGTTATCTGCTAAACAAAAAATAATATTAGAAAAGTTCCAATAGTAAAGTAGAAAACTTTGCAAGGTAGAATATACTATACCTCGATACGTGCGTATGGTCATACTTGCTAAAACAATTGCAACTGGACCATCACCCTCTTTTTGCTTGAGAAGTTTGTCATCAAAATCAAGAGCAAATTTATCCCATAACGTGACCGACAAAACTTGATCAATATAAGATATTTATAAAAATAAGACGGAAAAATTATTGTCGCCAAAGAAAACTAAGCTATAAGAGAATTAAATCATTATTTAGAGCTTACTCTAAATCTCGAATTTCTAATTTCCTAATTGCAGTTAGGTCCTGTGCAACATAAGTATGTGAAACAGGAGCAATTGCTGTAATACTCCCTAGAACATCTGAGGAATGAAACAATGCATAAAGAGTTATTATTATTATTATATTAGTCAAATGTAATGCAATCAATATTTGTTGGCTTTTTTGCAAAAAAAATCCACTTATTTTCGGATTTTGCAAAACCGGGCCACCTTTTTCGTTTTTGCAGATTCGGGCCGCTTTTTCAGCCGCCGGACCAAAATACCCTTATTACTTTTTCTCTCTCCTCTTTTTTTTCTCTCGTTCTTTTCTTTCTCTCTCCGAAGAAGGCAGCGGAGGTGGAGGCGGAAACCGCCCGCCTCGCCTCCGCCCCGCACGCCCTCGCCCGTGCACCCTCGCCCTCCTCGGTTCCGACCCTACCGAGACCGCGTCGTCATCCTTCTTCTCCACTAGGGCACGGCGACATCAAGACGCAGGCTCTTCTCCTCCCCTGCGTGTCGGAACGCCGAGACGTCGTCGGAGGCGGCGAGATCGTCTCCGACGACATCGCCGTGGTTGCGGTAGAAAGTAAAAAAAGTGATGACAAAAAAATAAGAATAATAAAAAAAATCTGCATAAAAAGATCAAAAAATTTAGAAAAACAAAGAAGATGATGAAGTTGCACTCTTAAAATATGATTACACTGTTTTAAAAAAAAAATTACACTGTTTTACTGAAAATTACACTATTTGATATATAAATTACACTCTTTAGAAATAAATTTTACACTCTTTAAGTCAATATTGCACCATTTAGAAAATTTTGCACTTTCGTTTTTTTTTTTTTTCTTTCTCTTCATTTTCTTCTACTTCATCTTCTTCCTGCAGGAGATGATTGCCTCCCTCCCTCTCCCCTTGCTCCCCCCCTCCCCCCGCATCGCCGTGGCGCTGCGCGAGGCTCTCCGCGCCATGGTCGAGCTGGGCGAGGAGCGCCTCATCTTCGTGCTCCCCACGCTGATCCCCCTCGCCACGAGCGTTCCCCTCTTCCTCAACCTCTACGACTTTTGCCGGAGCTACGTCGGCGCCTCCCTCAACGCCGCCGCGCGGCTCAACGAAGGGCCCTACGACATCGCCATCAACTGGTCCGGGGGGCTCCGCCACGCCAAGCCCGACAATGCCTCCGGGTTCTCGCTACGTCAACGATATCGTCCTCGCCATCCTCGAGCTCCTCAAGTGCCACAAGGTCCGTTCGATCGCGATCGCTTTTACTCGATTTATCTGTTTATATGCGTGTTGTTGTTTCTTCGATCTCTCGTTTGAGATCAGAAAAGAAAGTAACGACGGATCGATCTGTGCTAGGAGCCCTAACACGAAAAGTTTTGTGCTAATTAATTAAGCTCTACTTTATTTTGTTTCTGATCATCCAAGAGTTCTTTAATTTTTTGGGCTAACAATAGAACTTTGAAGCTTCAATCATTTGCTTCCCTTTATGTAGATGCCCCAGTGTTTGATGTCCTTAATCTCTTAATATTAAATTGTTTCTCGTGTGAGTTTTCTTCGAATTGTTTAAGATGATTTATGTGGCAGTTCCATAGATTGGCCTAATAATGTAAATATTAAAAGCGAAATACATAGACCTCTCCTCTGTGCCGCGCTGTTTTAATCCATTAAGCATCAATTACTTGAGCTGAAATAAGATGATCAAGTTCCCTGTTTAAGACTGTAAGCTTATGAAGTACTTACTCTGTTCTGGTGGATTATGTAATCTAGTAGCATCTCTGTTACTTTACGAAGAGGAACTCATACTAAATTGTCTCAATTTGTTGGCGGATAAGCAGGACTTCCTTCGTATGTCAATCGTTATATTCATGTTCTTTGCTGATAAATTTTGCTTCTCTCTCTGGCAGCGTGTTTTGTATGTTGACATTGACGTACACCTCGGGGACGGCGTGGAGGAGGCTTTCTACACAACGTTGCGTGGGAGCACGAAGACGAGGCGCTCTCGCCCGCCTCGACCATGGCGCGGAGAGCCTCGCGCAGCGCCACGGCGATGCGGGGGGAGGGGGGAGCAAGGGGAGAGGGAGGGAGGCAATCATCTCCTGCAGGAAGAAGATGAAGTAGAAGAAAATGAAGAGAAAGAGAAAGAAAAAAAAAAAACGAAAGTGCAAAATTTTCTAAATGGTGCAATATTGACTTAAAGAGTGTAAAATTTATTTCTAAAGAGTGTAATTTATATATTAAATAGTGTAATTTTCAAGAAATGTTGTAATTTTTTTTAAAATGTTGTAATCATATTTTAAGAGTTTAACTTCATCATCTTCTTTGTTTTTCTAAATTTTTTGATATTTTTATGCAGATTTTTTTTTATTATTATTCTTATTTTTTTGTCATCATCTTTTTTTACTTTCATCGCAACCACGGCGATGTCGTCGAGACGATCTCGCCGCCTCCGACGACGTCTCCTGCTGCTCCGACACGCAGGGAGGAGAAGAGCTCGCGTCTTGATGTCGCCGTGCCCTAGTGGAGAAGAAGGGTGACGACGCGCCTCGTAGGGTCGGAACCGAGGAGGCGAAGGTGCACGGCGAGGGCGTGCGGGGCGGAGGCGAGGCGGGCTGTTTCCGCCTCCGCCTTCGCTGCCTTCTTCGGATAGAGAAAAAAAAAGAACGAGAGAAAAAAAGAGGAGAGAAAGAAAAAGTAATAAGGGTATTTTTGTCCTGGCCGAAAAAGCGGCCCGAATCCGCAAAAAAAAAAAAAAAGTGGCCCGGTTTGCAAAATTCGAAAATAAGTGGATTTTTTTTTGCAAAAAAGCCATATTTGTTTAATAGTAAATCAATTTATAAATATTAAAGAAAAATAATAATACCTATCAGGCAAGCATTGTTGAACTTTTTGGCTTTAACATGTCCAAAATTGATGAAGCAAAAACTGTAGAGCGGAATAGAGCCGATATCGTTGTTTGCTTTGAGTATATGTGTCCATTTACTTATTTGCACAATGTATTTTCGATCGACGACTTTATAATTATTTCTACTTGGCACCACATTGAAATTTTCAAAGATGTATACATTACCTTCAGAAAGTAATGATCGATCTAAAGTGTTCCGCATCATATTTACGAATAGTAGCTTGCATTGCATATCCCTACAAAAATTTATGTATGGTCGTAGTAAGACAAAAAAAAATTAAAAGATGTGTTTTTATTAAGCCTGCCAAAAGTAACTTATATTTAATGTTTGTCGAAATAAATTTTATACCAACCTCCTCATCTATAAGCAAACAGTCCAAGCTCAATATATCATTTTTAAGCAATGGTATTGTTGATTCCCACATTCTGCTAACTCTGGTTCTGATTTTACAGTGCTGTTGTACCAAAGCAAGGTCTTTTAGAAGAACAAATTCCATCCCGTAATTATTTGCTGCAATGAAAATACAATAAAATCAGTAAGATTGGTTATAGAATTGAAAAATAAGAATCTTGATACATTAAAAAAAGAGATATTTACTTTAAGTTTTCTAAAATATGACATTACAGCAGAATAACAGACTATGTAGTCATAGATTCAAGTCCTCAAAAATTTCAAAGAAAACAATATTTCTTGTATAGCCTTCGAGTTCATCATCTTTGTTATGGATTAAAATACGTGCCTTGACGCGAGGTTACTCGAGAAATTGCAACATAAAGCTGTCCATGTGAGAATACCGGCTTCGGTAGATAAATGCCAACCCGTTGCAGAGTCTGCCCTTGACTTTTATTGATGGTCATGCCATAACAGACGCGAACAGGGAATTGTCTTCGTTTTAAAATAAAAGGCCATTTTGTTTCTGTTTCATGCATTACAATGCGTGGAATATAAACCTTTTTGCCGGCATGATTCCCTGTAAACATTTGGGCTTCGATAACCCTTGGAGCTAATTGAGTAATAAGTAAACGGGTACCATTACAAAGTCCGGAACTCTGACTTATGTTGCGCAACAACATTATTGGAACTCCTAGTTTCAATTTTAATTCATGATCTGGTACTCTACTAAACTTTAAAGAATTCAATAAATCAGCAGGATATAAGAGATCTGCTTCTTCAGCATTCACGGAAGAGCTACAAATTGAATCCGCACTTGTGTATATCTTTTCTTCGCCTGGAATTAAGGACAGAATATATGCATTAATTTCATCAACAGTTTCATTGATAGGTGTGATAATAGCTCTGTCTCTCAAATAGAATGCATCATTATAATTACTAGTTCAGGATCCGTGCGATGCAACAGACAGATAATAAAAATAAAAATTTAAAATTTTAATAAAATTTATATCCGCAGCTTATTGATGTATAAAAAGTTATACCATATTAAGTACAACCAATTTGTATGATTAAATTCAACGATAAAAAATAAAATTATAGTTAGAAGCTTTTATAATTTCTTTAAAATCATCGAAATACAGTGAGGGACATAATTTTATCGTATTATATGCCTCTTAAATATTTTGTTGTGAAAGATAAAAAAAAAAAAAAGTTAGCTCTAATTGAATCAAGTATTTCTATTCATGTATCAAAACAAATTAAGAACGTAAAACGCATAAATAATAAGTTAACATATTTGGCTTAAAATAATTTTAGGTGAGATCTCAAGTTCTAGTCTCCAAATCATACTTTTTAATCTGAAAGGAATTTTATCCACAATAGAGCTTACTCAAAAAAATAGTCAGAGCTAGGATGAAAATAAAACAAAAACATAAATTAAAAAAATAATAATATTTCTTTAGAGCACTTCTTAATCCACGCAAGCTTGCTCATCAAAACCTCGTACATCTTCTTAATCTTCAAATCTTTACAGTTGCTTCCCGCGCCGAGTCACTTCTGGATTACCATTGCGACCTATGAACACACAACTCATTTGTATCACAAAACTGCAATATTTAAACTGACGCAGTCTTGCCATCACATCAACCAGAGAAATTCTAATTCTCAAACAATTAATTTGAATTTACCAAGAAATTCTTGCGATTCTCGAGAAGCGAGCTCCCGCACAGCGTCCACCTGAAGAGGAGGCTCGGGACACCGCTCGCCTAGGCCCAGTTGTGGGCACGCATGAGCCAATTGAGGAGGCAGCCGAGGCAGCAGTGGTTCACGGCTAGTAAGAGTCCCGGCGCGGACCGGCCCAAAGATGCACTTATATAGGCCGCGGCTCGACTTCGCGAATGATGCTTCTCGAAGGAGGCAACATTCTTCGCATGCTTTTCTTTTTCTTTTTTTTCTTTTCTTCTTTATCATCGTCCTCATCATCTTTGTTTACGCAATGAGAGAGAGAGAGAAATGAGTATGTGAGGTGGGAGATTAGATTATTATACTCTTCTTTGCATGAAAAATAATGGAGAAGGTGAATAGATTGGAGTTACAAAATCCATCGAGGTTTAATATTTAATGAAGATGAAGAAGAGAAATGGATTGGAGTTACAAAACCTACTCATTAGTGAGTAGTGGAAGGATTAATGGAGAAGGTGAATAGATTGGAGTTACAAAATCCATCGAGGTTTAATATTTAATGAAGATGAAGAAGAGAAATGGATTGGAGTTACAAAACCTACTCATTAGTGAGTAGTGGAAGGATTAATGGAGAAGGTGAATAGATTGGAGTTACAAATTCCACTCTTAGTAGAATATGAAGCATGTAATTAAATATTACACCTTGGGTGCTAGGAAAACCACCATAGGAAGAGAAAGAGCCGATGAAGGAGGTAGCGCCACGTTGGATAAAAAATCAAGGTTTAATATAGGGTAAAAAATAGAGGTTTAATATAGGGTTATAGATTAGTCTGGCTCAGGGAACGGTTGGGTTCAGGCCAAGAAAAGGAAACGGTTTGGGCACTTGAGCCGGTTCAACTTTGAGTCCTCACTCGGCAAAAAAAAAAAAACGGTTAAATGATGAAAACAATGAATCAATTAGTCTGGTTCAGTGCCGGTTCAACTTTGAGTCCTCACTCAGAAAAAAAAAAAAAAAAAACTGGTTAAATGATGTAAACTATGAATCAATTAGTCTGATTCGGTCTACTAAAGTACGTGAGCCGGTTTGAATTTGTGACTGGTTAAATGATGTAAACTATGAATCAATTAGTCTGATTCGGTCTACTAAAGTACGTGAGCCGGTTTGAATTTGTGCCCACACTCAAGAGGACACTAAAAAATTTGAGTTGGTTTGGTTGGCACCTACACTAAACAATCCGATTCGATTTAAGTAAATAAAGAAGAAAACATATGTACTTGAGCCGGTCCGGATTTATGCCCGGTTCGGTTCGGTTCGGTTCGGTGCGGATTTACCGCCACGTGGCAAGAGAGATGCCGCCACGTGGCAAGAGATGGATACCATGCCGACACGTGGTGAAAGAAGGATATCATGCCGACACGTGGCAAGATAAGAGAATTCATGTATTGTATAGATACTCGAGATTATCATATATTGATTCAACAATATCTCTGACACCATTTCCGCTATTTTTTATGAGAATATCATCAGGTATTTTAATCCAAGTATGCTCTTCTTCATTGTCCAATTTAATAGCGAATATTTTTCCATCACCTAAATCAAGTGTCCATTTTGCAAATGCTTCCAAATCTGCTTTATCTTCAGGATTTTTCAGGCATGTACGTAACCGCATATTCGTTGTTAGGCGATATAGTTTACAGTGTTGCCATATATATGATTTAGTAATTGATGCATTCACTATATCCTGTCTCGTCCCTCCAACAATTACAGGAAGTATTTGTCTAAAATCGCCCCCGAGCAATACTGTCTTACCCCCCAAGAGTTTTCCCTCTACTACTACTTCGGAAGTCTGTAAAATATCTTGCAATGATTTATCCAAAGCTTCAAAACAATTTCTGTAGTTCATTGGAGCTTCATCCCAGATAATTAAGCTTGTATGGGCAAGCAATTTTGCAAGTTGTGTTCCCTTTTTTTATCTCACATGTTGAAAACTCATCAAGCTTAATAGGTATCTTAAATCGTGAATGAGCTGTTCGTCCCCCAGGAAGTAATAAGGAAGCAATTCCTGATGAAGCAACAGCCAACACAACTCTGCGCTCAGAACGTAGTTATGCAATTATTGTTCGCCACAATTATGTTTTGCCTGTTCCCCTATGGCCATAAACGAAGAACGAATCGCCTATTTCTTCATAAACAGAGGATAAAACAGCACTATATACTGTTAATTGGTCACGATTTAAGCCTGTAAACAATTCCATATGTTCCGCTTTTAAAGCATTCGAATCATAATCTAGCTCTTCTCGCAATAACCTGTTGTTGGAATCTTCCATAAGTAGGTTATTGGGAAGTGAAAGTTTAAATTGCACAAGCGAGCTACTATTTTTATTAAACAACAACTCTAGCTCAAATAAGACATAGTTTTGTATTTCTGCGTCAGGCATTTTAAGACTGTTGATTCCTAAAAGGTTTTTAACCCTGTATATTATATCATCAGACATTGATTCCCAATAATCAGTCCACAATTTAACAGGATCAGCAACCTCACAAAACATAATAATAGTGACAAAAAGTTGTCTTAAATCAGAGGCAGAAGACTAATAGGCTGCCTTTTCGAATGCATGACGCCATTCCAAATCATCACCCAGTAATCCAAGAGCATCACATGCAGCACGAAATGTTTCATATACGACACCATCGACTGTTCTAATTTCAGTATAATTTCGTGCACCTTTTACCTTATTTAAAAGCATCCTCAGAAAATAAAGCTCACCATAATTTGGATGGATATAAACTATCCTTCCTATTCGACGTCCTTTCTTACGTTTTGTCCAAATTTTGTCGTTGGAATGCCAAACCCATTTAGTTGGGAATTCGACGTAAGTTAATTCACGCGCATCATCATAAATCTGATTGGCTGCCATCCATTCAGTGAACATTGTTTTTGTAACGTTAGGTCGTCTTAGAATATCATCCAAAGTTTGCATCTCGTGATACATGATATTATTCATTAATGGCAAATGGATGGTTAGTCGCTCAACTGTAGGATCTCGGCAGTGTATATCAAATTGAAACAATCTCCAAACAGCTTCATATGCCGATAAATACCTACAGTCCAAATATTTCTTGATTTCATCAACTTCTCTGTCCTGTTGCCTACATAGTGAGTTGGTAGTCAACCTATCATCTTCGATTATCGCTCTGATTCTATCTGGCCCTTTATTGATGTACTTAAATAAATATTTAATAAGCCTTGTCTTATTGCACCATTCAACATTAATATGTGCTTGGTATTTAACGACCAACTGCAAGTAATGCGGAACAACATAGCCTCTGTGACGCCCCAACTTCCTAGGGGGTCACCCATCCTGGGACTACTCCCGTCCTAGCACGCTTAACTCTCTTAACCTCTTGGGCCTTGCCACCCCCCAAAATGTTTAAGCCGGGTTAAGAGTTTAGCCCTATTATATCTTATATATAGGACTAACTGGGGTCTCACAATCTCCCCACCTTTAAGCCCTGACGTCCTCGTCAGGCTCAGACTCACAAGTACCAGACGATGTGAGACTCGTCTCGCTAGTAGCCCGTCATCCAGACCCTGGCTCAGCCGAGACTCATCTCACACTTCTGGCTGGTAATTGGCTCTGATACCATCTGTGACGCCCCAACTTCCCAGGGGGTAACCCATCTTAGGACTACTCCCGTCCTAACACGCTTAACTCTCTTAACCTCTTGGGCCTTGCCACCACCCAAAATGCTTAAGCCGGATTAAGAGTTTAGCCCTATTATATCTTATATATAGGACTAATTGGGGTCTCACACTTTTCGCCGTTTCTTTCTCTTTTTCTCCTCCCACATTTTCTTCTTTCTTCTCCTCCTTCACCACCCCGACGTCAACACCGCACTTATCTCTCTTACTTCGCCTACACCTCCGTCAACGTCAGCTTGGATATGGCACAGATCGCGATGCGGCAAAATACATAGCCGTGAATGGAGACAGCGATGAGGGTGCCCCAGATTTTGAGGAAGATGAAGAGAGAGCGCATTGGAGCAAAGGCCGCGGCAGCTGCGGCAAATGTTGAGGGAGGAAGTGCGGTAACAAAAAAGGATACATAGTGTAAAGAAAAAAAATTAAAAAATACTTTTTTTCTCCTAAAAAAATTACCTTGTATTATGGCGGCTAAAAATAAAGAAGAAAGAAGAACAAGACGAAATTGTACTGTTTGAGAACAAATTTGTATTACTTGAAAATAAATTGCACTGTTTGAGATGAAATTATATCATATATAAAAGAAGTTGTATTATTTTTAGACTAAATTGAACTGTTTGAAACTAATTGCACATTTAATAGAGAGAATAAGAAGACGAAGTTGTACTATCTGAGACGAAAGTTACATTATTAGAGACGTCTAAGTTGTGCTGTTTGAGACAAAATTGCACTATTTAGAATAAGTATATCTCTAGTGCAATATAGGCTCAGATAAAATTTCACATATCCCGTCTCCTCACCCTCGCCCACATGTTTGAGACTAATTGCACATTTAAGAGAGATGATTCACAACCAATCTCGGATTAGAAGTCGTTCACTACAATTCGCACAACTTTGAAAAACTTTGAAATTGGGGCCTATAGACAATGTGGGGATCTGTTGCGACTACAAGAGGATGATAGGCATTAGGGCAAGGCAGAGGAGGAGGAGCACGACGCTAGGGCAAGACAGAGGAGGCGGACGGGTAGAGAGGAGAGAGTTAAGGGGTTATAGAAAAGGGGCATGCGGGCCAGGCCGGGTAATGGGCCGGTCCGTTACGGGTATAGAAGGGCCCATAACCACTCACAGGGTTCCCTGGGTCTATATATAGGGCCCATGTAACTAAACCCAGGAATATGGAAAAACTGTAATCTTTTCTCACTTGTCTCCTTCATGATCCTTCTCTCTCTCCTCTCCTAACTACTATCCCTCCCTTCTCAACCCCTTCTCTACTTGTTCTTGTTCACCGTTCTCTATCGATTACCCTCACGGGTGATAGCCCTCGGGTTGCCGGCACGCGCGGGTTGTCCTAGTGCCTCCCTGGGAGCCTCGATCAAGGATCATCATCATCGGCGCCGTCTAGTTGGAACTCCCAACCAGTGCGCCTCAGCAGGCTAAGCCGGGCTCCGTCATCATCGACGCCATTCCGCGCGGATTCTCTCCGTCCCGCGAGTGCGCCTCCGACCGGGCGTAACAAGTGGTATCAGAGCGGCTACAATCCCAGGGCCGACCAAAGGTACGCCTCCGTCTTGCGTTTCTTGATATTGTGAGATGTGAGACCGGGGAGTCGTCAAAAGACTCTCGTACAGCAGCAAGATCGACCGGCCAAGAGCCGAAGGCAACCAAGGCTAGCAAGATTGGCAAGAAGGCACAGAATCGCTTCGCGTTCTTGACCGACAGAGCTCCCATGGCAGAGGGCACGCGACTGAGGGATCTCAGCGAGCACATGACAAACCTGGAAGGGAGGTTCCAACAACTGAGCACCGAGTGTCACCAAAGAATCGGGGGGCTAACGGCACAACTGACGGAGGTAAGAGATGAGGGGCAGAAGCATTACGAGCTATTACAGATTGAGGCAATCACAAGGCACGAGCAAGTGTTGAGGGACAGCGCAAATAAACATGATGAGCTGATGCAACTGATCGCGGCCCAGCTACAGAATCGTCAATCAGAAACCAGTAACTCTCCAACAAGGCCAATGGGTGGTAGGGGCAATAACAGTAATGGGGAGGCACGACCACACAGCAGAGATGGCCAAGAGAGGGGAATTTTGCCAAAACCATACCCGAGGAATGAAGGCACCAGGGGGTTTGCAACGAATCATCGGTTCCCATACCCCAAGTTGGATTTCCCGAGTTTTGATGGAGAAGAACCAAGAATATGGTTAGAAAATTGCGAACAGTACTTCGACCTATACCAAATTCCTCACAACCAATGGTTGGCCGTGGCGGCCATGCATCTGACGGGCAAAGCCAAGATTTGGAAACAAGGGTTCTTTATCAATCGACAAGGGATCACCTGGGAGGAGTTCACCGACGCACTCTGCCGGAGGTTCGCAATCGCCGGCGAACGATACCTGATTCGGGAATTTCGGGGATTAAAGCAGTGGGGTACAGTGGAGCAATACCAAGAGAAGTTCGAGGATTTGAGGTCCCAACTCCTTTACCACAACCCCCACCTCACGGAGGAATATTTTATCGCAAGCTACTTGAGCGGCCTAAAGGAGGAGTTGATGGCCTTTATGGACCTCGCCCACCCGGATACGCTCGAGGAGACGTACGAGCAAGCAAGATTGCACGAGAAGGCAGTGGCCGTGCTCACCAGAAAGAGTAAATTCGCAAGCCGGGGAGTACCAGGGCAAGGCTACCAAACTCTGAGCACTAAGGCGACATCGGAAGGTCAGGGTAGTAAAGCTGCGGAGACCGGCCGCGCCCCATACGCGGGTCAGAATAAGTGGGATAATAACCAGCAACAGGAAGCTAGACAGTTGCGCGAGCAAAGGAGGTTGGCCGGACTATGCTACAAATGCGGTAACAAGTATTACTCGGGCCACGTTTGCCCAGATAAGACCCTAAATGCGCTACAGGGAAGTGAAGAGGTGATGGAGGTGTTTGATGACGAGGCGTGGCACCAAGTTTGTACAGAAGAACCGGGTAACCAGGAAGAAGAAAACCAACTCCAGGAAAATGAGGAACCCCAGGAACTCGGGGTCTCAGTGCATGCCCTCAGTGGGGAAAGGCCCGAGGAAACCATCAAAATCCAAGGAGAAGCCAAGGGTAAAGTGATGACCATATTGATAGACACGGGAAGTACTCACAGCTTCATCGATCTCCAGGTGGCCAAGGAAGTCCAGGCCAACGTCGAAACAGCACCACCCCTCACGGTGACAGTGGCCAATGGCCAGAAGGTGTTGAGCAAGCTCAAGTGCCCGGAGTTCGCATGGACAATGCAGGGACAAACCTTCAGGAAAGACCTAAGAGTCATAAGGCTAGAAGGCTCCAACATGGTACTAGGAATCGACTGGTTACGGTCCTATGGACGCATTACATTCGATTTCCAACAAAACTCGGTAACACTATGCAAGGATGGAGCCGAGCTGCGCTTGAATGGGATGGAGGAAGGCGCCAAGCTCAAAATGATCACGGCCGCCCAGTGCTATCAAGACATAATACAAGGGGCTTGTTGTCTCATCAGCCAATGCGAGCCCATAATAGAGCCGCAGGGCCCAAAGGTGCCATTGCCCATAAAGCAAATGTTGGAACAGTACCAGGATGTGTTCCAGGAGCCACAGGAGCTACCCCCACAGAGATCACAGGATCATAGGATACCCTTAATACCAGACGCTAAACCCGTCAACATCCGACCTTACCGGCACTCGCACGAGCAAAAAGGGGAGATCGAGAGGCAGATAAAAGAAATGCTGGGGAACTCTATCATCCAGACAAGCACTAGCCCGTATGCGTCCCCGGTGCTATTAGTGAAGAAAAAAGACGGCAGTTGGCGTATGTGCGTCGACTATAGGCAACTGAACCAGCTTACCATCAAGGACAAATTTCCCATTCCTATTATAGATGATCTATTAGACGAACTCGGGGGCTCTAAATATTTTTCAAAGTTGGACTTACGAGCCGGGTACCATCAGATCAGAGTTCGCATCGAGGACATTCACAAGACGGCCTTCCGCACACACCACGGCCACTATGAGTTCAAGGTGATGCCCTTCGGCCTAACCAATGCACCGGCCACCTTTCAAGCAATCATGAATGAGGTGTTTGGTCCTTACCTACGGAGATTTGTGCTAGTATTTTTTGACGACATCCTGGTCTATAGCCAGTGCATAGAGGAACATGCAAAACACCTCAGGTTGGTATTGGAAAAGTTAAGGGAGAATAGGCTCTTTGCGAAAATGAGCAAGTGTTATTTTGGAGTAAGTCAAGTAGAGTACCTGGGGCACATAGTCTCAGATCAAGGGGTGGCCACGGACCCCGCTAAGGTGGAGGCAATGATACAATGGCCAACACCCAAGTCAGTTAGAAGTTTAAGGGGATTCTTGGGTCTCACGGGATACTACCGGAAGTTCATTAAAAGCTACGGTAATATAAGCAGGCCGTTAACAGACCTATTAAAAAAAGATCAATTCGACTGGACAGGAGAAGCACAGGCTGCCTTTGAAGAACTTAAGGGGGCCATGACACGGGCTCCGGTATTAGCTATGCCCGACTTCCAAAAACCCTTCACCTTAGAGGTAGACGCGAGCGGCACGGGCATAGGAGCGGTCCTATCACAGGAGGGCAAGCCTATAGCCTTCTTGAGTAAGGCAATAAAAGGAAAAAACCTGGGCCTATCAACATACGAAAAGGAGTTCCTAGCCATACTTATGGCAGTACAGAAGTGGAAACAATACCTCGGGCACCACAAGTTCGTTATCAAAACAGATCACGAGAGCCTCAAGTACCTACTAGAGCAAAAGATCTCAACTCCGATGCAGCAAAAAGGGATGTTAAAGCTAATGGGGTTAGATTACTCAATACTATACAGAAAAGGAAGGGAAAACGGGGCTGCGGATGCACTATCCCGAAGAGACACCGAAGAAGGGGAGTTATCAGCACTTTCAATGGTCATACCTTCCTGGGTCTCGGAAGTGGCGGACAGCTACAAGGGGGACCCACTATATGAACAGACCCTCACAAAGGTGGCATTAAAGGCAAATTCTCGTGAACACTATACACTTACACAGGGAATTCTTAGATACAAGGGAAGGGTATGCATAGGCAAGACAGGACCTCTGAGGCAACAGATACTCGTTCAGTTCCACGATTCGGCCTTAGGAGGACACTCAGGAGTAACGACCACCTACCAGAGGCTTAAACAATACTTCCACTGGCCGGGAATGAAGGGAAATACAGAGACATTCGTAAAGGAGTGCGGGGTGTGTGCACAAAACAAATCGGACACACGGCCATACGCCGGGTTGCTACAGCCCCTGCCGGTTCCAACTCAGGTATGGGAAGACATTAGCTTGGATTTCATAGAGGCCCTCCCTAAGTCCGAGGGAAGGGATGTTATACTGGTAGTGGTCGACCGACTTACGAAGTACGCACACTTCATACCCCTGAAGCACCCCTACTCAGCAAAGGTTGTGGCAAGGGCATTTTTGGACACAATCTATAGGCTTCATGGGTGCCCAAAGCGGATCGTGTCGGACAGAGATCGAGTGTTTACGAGCCAATTTTGGCAGGAACTACTCAAGCTGATGGGGGCGAAATTGCAGTTAAGCACCGCCTACCATCCCCAAACTGACGGGCAAACGGAAAGGCTCAACCAATGCGTGGAAACCTACCTGCGATGCATGTGTTCTCAATGTCCTAAGAAGTGGAACCAGTGGCTAACCCATGCCGAATGGTGGTACAACACGGCATACCATTCATCACTTCGCATGACACCCTATGAAGCTCTATACGGACACCCCCCTCCGACGCACCTGGTGGCAACAGCCGCCGCAGCAACATCAACTGAGGTACAAGATTGGGGAAAGGAGAGGGAACGACTAACGGAAGCTATACGGGACAATCTACTAATGGCCCAAAACCGCATGAAGCAACTGGCGGATCGACATCGCAGGGAGAAGGAATACAAGGTGGGCGAATGGGTATACCTCAAGTTACAGCCATACCGACAAGTGACGGTTGCTGGCAGGAGACCCTCCAAGCTCACTGCTAAGTACTACGGACCATTTGAAATCACGGCCCGAGTGGGGGAGGTAGCCTACAGACTACAGTTACCTGAGGAAGCAAGAATTCACCCGGTGTTCCATGTCTCGATGCTGAAGCCCGGCCTCGCCCCTACAGCCTCAGCGTTCCCAGAACTACCTCCAGTGGCGGAAGAAGGGCATATGGTGATGGAGCCAGCGGAGGTCTTGGACCGGCGGGTGGTTCGCAGGAACAAGGGTGCGGCAACAGAAGTGTTGGTGCGATGGCGCGACACCCCGGTAGAGGAAGCAACGTGGGAAGACTATCACATACTCAAGGACCAATTCCCGAACTTCGACCCTTGAGGGCAAGGCTCGGCTTAAGGGGGCGGGACTGTTGCGACTACAAGAGGATGATAGGCATTAGGGCAAGGCAGAGGAGGAGGAGCACGACGCTAGGGCAAGACAGAGGAGGCGGACGGGTAGAGAGGAGAGAGTTAAGGGGTTATAGAAAAGGGGCATGCGGGCCAGGCCGGGTAATGGGCCGGTCCGTTACGGGTATAGAAGGGCCCATAACCACTCACAGGGTTCCCTGGGTCTATATATAGGGCCCATGTAACTAAACCCAGGAATATGGAAAAACTATAATCTTTTCTCACTTGTCTCCTTCATGATCCTTCTCTCTCTCCTCTCCTAACTACTATCCCTCCCTTCTCAACCCCTTCTCTACTTGTTCTTGTTCACCATTCTCTATCAGTTACCCTCACGGGTGATAGCCCTCGGGTTGCCAGCACGCGCAGGTTGTCCTAGGGCCTCCCTGGGAGCCTCGATCAAGGATCATCATCATCGGCGCCGTCTAGTTGGAACTCCCAACCAGTGCGCCTCAGCAGGCTAAGCCGGGCTCCGTCATCATCGACGCCATTCCGCGCGGATTCTCTCCGTCCCGCGAGTGCGCCTCCGACCGGGCGTAACAGGATCTCAATTTAGAGCAATGTTATTTATGCACTCACACTAAATGGATAAAATATAAAATTACACTATATTTTTAAGATACATAATTAAGTAGCAATACTTTGAATCTTCGCACAGATGCACCATTCAGAGAAAAGGGGATTTGATCGCTTAATGAGTTAGCATATGGCAAGATAAGATCACAGATGCACCAACTTACAAGATCTCTCCAGTACAAAACAACTCATCAAATTCCAGCAAACAATTCCAACAACATCCATTGTATGCACACCATTCCACCACCAAAACACAGCACTATGTACTATACGGTAGCAATTATTAAACGATTACATATATGCTTAATTACTCATCAACACCAGCCACCCCAGCCAAAAAAAAGAATACCGTTGGTAGTAACAAAATAAATAAAAGAATGACAACACACTGTAAGATTATCATCTCGACTTTTCTTTTCTTTTCTTTTTTAAAATTTTTTTTTTTAAAGTATCAGCCTAGTTTTGAAATTCGCAGTCTCTTTGAACATTTTGAACTTTTTTTAAAAAAAATTTAAACATGCTTTGAAACTTTTGCTCAAATTTTTTTAGTAAGTTCTAAAAATGTGATAAAGAGATTACTTTTGAGAATGATGCATTTCTAAACTGGGCCTGAGTTTGAATTTTTTTGCATAATTTGAGAGCAGCAAGGAAGGCTCAGCCCCGCCACTCGGGGCATTGCTCGGCGGGCCGGGTCTTCTGCGTGCCGGCCTTGAGCGGGCACGGGGCGTCGACGGGCGGCACCATGCAGTTGTACTGCAGGCAGAGCGAGGCCCCGGCCGGGAGCGCGGCGGCGGCGGCGGGCGCGATCTCGACCCCGGTCAAGAAGTTGTGCTGCAGGTACAGCACCTGCAGGCCGGCGCCCCCCATCAGGCCCTGCACCAGCCTGGCCGGCACCTCCCCGGTGAAGCGGTTGTTGTTCAAGTAGAGTCTGCCCGCGGCGGCGAGCATCGGCGACACGGGGCCCCACAGACGGTTGTAGCTCAAGTCGACGAGCGGTATCCCCACCTCCCCGGGCGGCGCGACGGGCCCGCTGAAGAGGTTCCGCTGCAGCTGCAGCGACGCGAGGGGGAGAGCGAACACGGCCGGCGGGATCGGGCCCTCGAGGCGGTTCATGCTGAGGTCGAGGTAGTTGAGGCCGGCGAGCCGGGGCAGGAGGGCGTCCACCCGGCCGGACAGCCGGTTCGCGGCGAGGGAGAGGTACTGGAGGCCGGGCGGCAGGTGGTCGGGGACGGGGCCGGAGAGGGAGTTGTGGCGGAGGTCGAGGCGGAGGAGCGGGGCCGAGTCGGGGAAGGGCGGGACGGGGCCGGAGAGCTGGTTGTGGCAGAGGATGAGATTGGAGAGCTGCGGAAGCGAGGAGGGGAGGGAGGCCGGGATCTGGCCGGAGAGCTGGTTGAAGCTGAGGTCGAGGGTGCGGAGGCGGGCGAGGGAGGCGAGGGAGTCCGGGATGGGGCCGGAGAGGAGGTTCTTGGAGAGGGCGAGGAAGCGGAGGTTGGGGCAGAGGGCCGGGGAGGCGGGGACGGGGCCGGCGACGCGGCCGGGGACGAGGGAGAGCTCGACGAGGGCGGACAGTCGGCCGAACGCCGCCGGGTCGAGCTGCCCCGTCAGCCCCGGCGAGCCCGCCCGCGGGTCCCCCAGGGCCAGCGCCGCCACCCGCCCGTCGTCGCAGAACACCCCGGGAACCCGCACGGGTCCGCCGTGAAGTCCCACCCGCCGAAGAACCCCGACCCCGGCAGGTCCTCCAGCGACTTCCGGATCGCCTGCAGCGCCAGAAAATCCACCGGGTCCAGCGTCGCCCGCACCACGACGACCCCCGCCGCCGCCCAACCAACAACCATCATTACCATCCCAAAAACCAAAGCATTATTATTCTCCATCCTTCTCCTCCTCCTTCTCCTTATGTAACATACGCACCCCCCACAGCGGCGGCAACAATTATTATATATATATATATATATATGATGATGATGATGATATGCTGCGAGCTATGTGTATATATGTACGCCTCTGCTTCGTATTTATAGCGGTACTGGGTTATTGAGATTTTGGGGCTTTATCCGTGAAGAGGAAGGAAAAGTGGGGAAGGAGAAGGTGGGCAGGGGGAGGATTACTCCTTGCTTTCTCGTGGGAGAGCGCGTGAATGCTTTAATGGCAGGAAACAGTAGAGAGAGAGAGAGAGAGACAGAGAGAGGAAGAAGAAGAAGGAGGAGACTTTGGGAAGAAGCTAGCTAGCCTCTGCTTTTTTCTTTTGATTTCTTTTTTTCTCTCTTCCTTTCACTGTATTTTTCTTTGGTTGATCATCATCATGCTTGCTTGGAGGAGAAGGCGAAAGAAAGAGGAGTGTAAGTACTCATTATTGCTCCATTCGCTCGCTGGGGTGGAGACTAGAGACTAGAGACTAGAGACTGAGAAATTAATTAATTTTTTATATATATATATATTGTTCTTTATTATTAGTATTAGTGGTTGTAGGTTCGGATGCGCAAACGGCCGTCCGAGCCTGAGGTTCGGATGAGAGCGCCACGTGAGCCGACCGAAAGCGGCGACCGGGAACAAAAGGTAAACTATCGGCCGCCACGTCGGACGAGTAATCCGACGTGGCAGAGAGATAGGGAGTATATGGGGAGATTCAACCGGCAGGTGGAGGTTGCCGAAACGGTGAGTGCTTGTCGTGTTCTTTTGGATTTTTTTATTCGGGTTTGGGGAAAAGCGTAATAATAATATTGTGATGCTATTACCTCGGTTTCTTTTGGATTACGTGGCTTTATGCGAGGTTCGGATTGGACTTGACCCGAGGGAGAGGGAGGTGTGGGGGCCGCGGCAACCAACGGTCCTTTTCATCCCACCCTCTAATAACGTAGTTTCTCTACTTTCACGTGACAAGCACGTGCAGTGGCAAATGTAAGGAAAGCTTGCCACGTGGGCAGCGGGGAAAAAATGGAACGGCTCTCGTTCGAGCTAATTGAGTTCGCCTGTACTGGTATATGGGCCGAACGCACGGGCCCTGTATGATGAGCATCCCATATTTTAAGAGCCCTTGAATCCCTCAAAAAAAGAAAAAAAAAAAGAAAAGAAAAATAATAATAATATTAAACGGAACCAATCGTTTCAAAAATAAGTGGCAGAGAACTTGGTGATTGGTAGGTCGAAGTTCGAATCACAGTTGATTAAATATTTTTAGTTTATTTCTAAATGAAATAAACAAAGTGAATAGCGCACTACCTATCTCATTTCATCTCATCCGTTATTACCAACCATTCTTAACGAGGATTGTAAAAGACTTATTAATGTTTGATATTCGAAATCTCAAATCGTTTCACATTTCCAGTTAAACTCAAAAAACCCATCCACTATTTCATGACCTTTCAGGCCCTCTTATTTTTTTGCACTCCATTTATATTTGGGAAAACTTCAAAAACCTCCCCTGTGCTTTTATGCATTCTCACTTTAGTACCCCGTGGTTTAAAACGTATCAATTTGCACCCTTATGGTTTCGTTTTTATTTTTTCGGAAGCTTTTTCGTTAATATTTTATTAAATTATATACAAAAAGCTTCAAATATTCCTCTATGTTTATTGAATATTTACTTTCGTACATTTTAATTTTAACTTTGTCAGATTTAAGAAAAAAATAATAATAAAATTGATAACAAATAGAGAAAAACAAAACCACGGGCGGACAAATTGATACGTTTTAAACGCGGGATCTTAAAGTGAGAATGCGTGAAACCACGGGAGGAGGTTTTTGAAGTTTTCCCTTTATATTCTGCCTTTCCAAGACCAAAACACAAATTATATGTTTGTGGAACCTATATTGTGAAGGTCCTCAATCAAAGTTGTAAAACAAATCAATTTTACCCTAAACAAAACTCATCCACCATTTCATGGCCCTCCTCCTCCTCTTCTTCTTCTTCTTCTTCTTCTTCTTCTTCTACACTCTATTGCCCTTTTCTTCTTTATCTGCACTTCTTGCATATTTTACCTCTCCAAAACCAAAACACAAGTCTAGTGTATTAGGAACCTATGTTGTGAAGGTTTTCAAAGTTGTAAAACAAGCCAATCCTATCCCTAACCTAGTTTAGGTTATGCTGTTAGGATTACATAGAATTTGAATTCAAGTCAATTTAAATTAAAAATTATATTTATTTAAAATCTTTGAATTGAAAGTTTAAATATAATTTTAAAGTTTGATTTTAAATATGAATAAAATTTAAAGTGTGAATTCAATTTTTGAATTTAAATTCAAAAAATTGAATTTAAAATTTAAATTTAAATTTGGACCAATATTTAATTTAAATGTAAGATCTAAATTTAAATTTAACTTATATTCAAACTCTATATTTAAAATTTTCAAATAAATATGTGTGTAGGGTATTTTTGGAATAGTATAAATTTTACTATGTGGATTACTGAAATATATAAAATGGATCAGCCAAAATAATTTTATATATGTCAAATTACTAGTTATGTTGAGATAATCAGTAATAACGTTACATAATATGAAACATACAGGCTTTTAGAATAATGTTATAAATTGTAAAGAATTATAATCCATCATAGTCAATCTAAATCTCCTCTAATAGCTAATAAGAGAATGATTCGAAAATATCAAAATTTCTAATAAAGTTAAAACAAAATACATCTTGCACTAGAATATGGGATAAATTGAAGTTTTCTTTGCGAAAGTACCTCCACTAATGGAAGGAGTATGATCAAGACATCACAGACATGAGACACGAGACGTAACACAAACTATAAAAAAATTTAGATTTAATGATATTTATAAATATTGCTAAATGATCAAGAAGTATAACGAAAGAAACTTTATGTAATGTCCTTGGTTGAGTTGGTGGGGGGTATAATTGTAATTTTATTTATAGTTATCCACCCACCTACTCAACCAATATGCATATCCACCTGAGATTTTAGAGAGAATTAATTATCTCGTTCATCTCTTTAACTTGGTCCGTTGAGGTGGAGTTGGAGCTCGGATCGTCGTCGACGTCGCTCCGCGGTGCCGTTCGAGTGTATGTTCGTCGTCATAGCATCGCGAGGAGGCCGGGCGAGGGTGCGATTCCGCCGTTCTCAACGTTGCGCCGGATTGGGATTAGCTGTCGAGGTGGGTTATCCATCAACATTCCTCCTTTTGTTGCATATTCACTCTATTTCAAGCTAAGGTGCTGATGCTGCAGAATTCCAGCGCCGACATTCGACGTTTCGACTCGTGTGCGACGTAGGAGAGTCGGATTGCGGCGAAATTTGGTTCGTTGGATTCAGGACTTCGAGAGGAAGCCACAGAGTCTAATATTTCAGATTTTGGAGAAGGTTAGTTTGGTAGAACTCAAGTTTTTCTCTGCTGCTGCTGTGTTGAACAGATTTTGAGGTGCTAATTTTGCCGAATTCCAGCGACGACCTCCGGTGTTTCAGCTCGTGCGCGACGTAGGAGTGTCGGATTACGACGAAACTTGGTTTGTTGGATTCTAGACTTCGAGAGAAATCCACGAAGCCCAAATTTGCTAAATTTGGTGAAGGTTAGCTTGGTCGAACTCGAATTGTTCTCTGCTGCTGTTTTTTTTCAGACAGATTCTCGAGTTTGAGTGTTCTTTGATGCTATCTTTGATAACAGTGGGATCTTGGACCTGAGACGCATATTCCATCGTTATTCATTGGATTTGGTATTTTTCTCACCTGATTTGGAGGCCCCTAGGTGAGTTTTGACATTGAAATTGGATAAACTTTTAGCTTAACTGCTGAAATTGTGGAAAATGATGGATTTTAGTGATTTAATGTCCAGATCTTGATTGTGGATTATTGCGGGCGGATAGCAGGTGCGACTGGTCCCGACAGGGTGTTCCGCAGCTGGGTGACCTCTATGCTGCCAGGAGTTAGCATTTAAGGTGGGTTAATCATCGGCTTACTTCCTAAGTACATATATAGTCGGCATGTATTGGTTGAGTTGTTTCACATGTCGTAATTGCTCGATTCATTGATTTAGTATGATTAATAATCTGAGTTGGAGCTTTGTTTATTATCGATGGATATTCATACATGTTGGATTGGGATATGACTTAGGAGAAACTGTGATTTTAATCGACACATTCATATACTACCAGATTTAGCTCTATATAGGAGCGTGAGTTGTTTGTACCATCGCGATGTCGGCGCGATGGATACCGGGTAGTTTAGAATATATTTACGCTCGTGCGAGATTTCGAGTTTATTTTTATAGTTGTATTCGGTTTAGATTTGTGGGGTGCCGTCGGGGTTGACGGTGGACCCTGTTTGCCGTGATGGCATTAGATTGTGTCGAGAACACGTGACCTGTTGGTTGTTAAACCAGTTGGACCAAGTTACCTTGACTTTAGCCTGCGAGAGCCTGATTGAGCTCGATAGAGGCACGCTTGTATACTCGGTTGAGTAGCTCCCACAAGTGCTATTCCGGAGTTGGGCTTTGTGCTTTCGCGTTGGTGTCGTTACGTCCTATTTGGACTTGCTCTCCACGGACTGCTTAGTGGTGGAGGTAGCTTAGCTTGGGCAGGCGGGACGGGTGTGTTCACAGTCCCCAGTGAGATTGGGTCTGGTTTTACTGTTTCTACAGGTTGTTAGTGTTAGAGCATGATAATGTAGTGACATGTAGCTGTAGATGTATTCCAGCTTTTCCTACTATCCTTACTTACACCATGTAGACTTAGTGGGTGGACCGATGATGTTGAGGGCGGCACCCACTGAGGACTATTTATTTTCACAATAGTTCTCACGCCCTTTTGTTACTGTTGTTGTTGCAGAGCCTTCTGTCCCGGCTGCTGTTCCTTCTGAGACTGATCGAAGCAAGAGCATCGTGAATTAGATCCTTACTTGATGAGTTGCTAAGTTAGAGGATCCACCAGTAGTGGTACTTTTATTTTGGAGTTCATGTACATATCGATGTTGTAACTCGCTAGAGCGACGCTTTTGTACCGGATGTTTTGTATGTATATGAAACTTATTTCTACTCTCTGTTTAGTTTCATTACAGCTCTTTACTATTGGTTGTAGTATTGTATGTTTTACAGACACAACTATGCTTCGTATACAGAAAAAATTCCTTTTGTATATGGCGGATTTGTCAGCGAGCCCGGAAAATGAGGAATCCGGGGCGTGACACTTTAGTATTGCCTATGCCCGTATTGTTGAATCTTTTAACAAAATATTGAGAGAAAGTTGGCCCCTATTGTTGAATCTTTTAGCAAAATATTGAGAGAAAGTTGTTGATATGAGATATTAGCAACTATTAACAAATATTGCTGTAGAAAAAGTTAAAAAGAACATTTACTAAATAGTGGTGCATATTGTTTAATTAATTCCTACATTAATTAGCTATTATTTTCTAAATTAAATGAAAATAATTTATTTATTATAACTATAATTATAGCTCTTGATATTAATTAAATTAATTTTTTAATTTTTTGATTAATTATTATAAACATAGCCAATAATAATCAAATATTACTAAACAATCACGTATAATAGTATTTTGAATTATTAGTAGTAGTTTTCATTATATTAACATTAATTAATTATTATTTTTTTTTTTGAGAGAGTATATGAGCTAGGCGATTGTGGAAATATCAAGATGTGGTTTGACATATGGATTAGAGAAACCCCCCTATATGCACATTGTTTCCCGATACTTTAGCAAATATTGGGAACAAGGAGGTCCGAGTATCTCATTACTGGAACTTAAAAAGATGGAGATGGCGCTTCATATGCTGAGGTTTCGCGCCGTCTCAATTAGTGGAAAGACACAGACAGCTGACGATGCTTAAAGAGTTGCTCCTATACAAAAGCCCAAGCGACGGTCCGGATTTGATCAAATGGCGGTGGACCTCCAATCACATGTTCACAGTCAAATCCCTTTATCAGTTCCTCACAGACGGCGAACAGAGAGACCTAATAAATCGGCATATCTAGAGTTTGAAGATGCTACTTAAAATCAAAATCTTCATCTGGCTATTACTTCGAAAGAGATTATTCACAAGACAGATGTTTGTTCGTGGAGCAACATTGTGTTTTCTCGTGCTTCACTAACGGAAAGCTGCGACCACCTATTCTGTAATTGTGTTTTTGTTCGTTACCTACTCCTCAGCGTGGAGGGATTAGACGTGCCTGCTGACATCCTGGGTGATCTATGAGGTCTTTGGTTGAAAATAATTGACACACTTGACGCCACGATCAGAACAAATGGCTTATTTGTCAGCAATTTGGTGGGTAGTCTGGACGAATAGAAACAATTTTATTTTCTGGGCAGGACCCCCCGACGTTATCCGGTCTCTGACTCGTGTTAATCTTTTAATGAAGGCTTGGAACGAGCTACTATGATTCGATTTTAGCTACCTGCATCCTACTCTTCTCTTTTTTCTGCTTCCTTCCTCCTAATCTTTTTTCTTTTTTTTTTCGCTTATCCTTACTAATTTTTTTTCCTATTTTCAGAGGCCGGAGCTGCTTTCACTTTGTATGCCTAGTTCATTTTGCTTAATGAATGAAGCAGATAGCTCGCTACTTATTTCTCACAAAAAAATTAAATAAAATATATTATATATATATATTTTTTAATATAACAAGATGACCATGTATGAGAGCCGATCTAGTATTACTTGTACTGGTGGGTGTGGTGTGTCTTGTGGAGTGGAGACTTAGCTTTTGTACGCATGAGTCGATGCGAGTCGAGTTTGGTAGGCTGGGATATCAGGGTCTAATCTTAGGCAAGGTACAAGGTTAGACCAGATTTTAGCATTCGGTCATCTGATTACACATCTAGGGTACAGACAAGGTGCTATGAGCTATTGTATATATATATATATATATATTTTTAAGAAAAGGTAGCACGCTAAAAAATGAATTAGGCTACATGGGTGAGGCAGCCAGGGCCTCGATGAAGGGGCGAAAAAAAAAAAAAAAAGGAAGAAAAAAATCGCCATGGTAGAATGTCTAGCAGTTTATGCAAATATCTCCTAGGATTTCAGCAGCTCCTTTAAACTGTACACCGCCACGAGGGAATCCAGTTGGATGTTTCGAAAGATCAAGTCATTCCTCGCCTTCCACATAGTCCCCCGGACTGACCAATTCGGGGAGGCTATGCCTCGTATTCAATCCTTTCTTCACCATCAACCTATCCCAGATATGAATAACATCGTCTCCCAGCTCCGTCGCTTGAATATTCTCTACACCCATCACTAAGATAAACTTAGTGAAGACACACTGCGCAAGTAGATGGTTGACGGTCTCGTCGTGTGACCTGCATAGCATAGATGTCATATCACCAGTCCAACCTCTCTTCGCAAGGTTATCAGCTGTTAAGAGCCTCTTCTTGAGTACTAACCAACAGAATACTTTAACCTTAAGAGGTATACGTAGAGTCCAAATTTTGTTGGCACGTCTGTTCCTCATACCTCTGTCATTCAACATAGTATATGCCGATTTCATCGAGAATATTCCGTCGGTCAACCATCTCCAACGTATGGTATCCGCTCCTTGCGTTACATAGTATCCAGTAACCCTATCCCTGAGTACCGAGAGTTTTGCTCCCAACCCGGACCTTATAATTAGCTCATCACTCCACATTCTAGTCCAGTTCCAGCCCTGACTGTTAAAGCAATCCTTGACCTTAACTAAGTTGTGTTCCGTCAGCGCGTAGATCTCCGGAAAAGCCAAATGTAAGCAGGTGTCCCCACACCATCTGTCCGTCCAAAAGTCAATAGAGTTCCCATTACCGAGCGAGTGGGAAATGCCCCAATGAAACAAGACACCGGTGTTAACAACTCCCTTCCACCAATATGAGTAGGGGTTGAAGCTTTTCCCTCCTCAAAGGTTTTCTTCTTCGGTAATACATAGCTCGGATAATCTTGGTCCACCAAGTGGTTCGATGAAATCTCCACCACCATTTGATCAAAAGTGCATGGTTCATGATATCCAAAATACCCAGCCCCCTTTGAATTTTACTCAAACAGACGCTCTTCCAAGCCACCAAACATCCCTTGCCTAGAGAGTTGCTTTCACCTTTCCAGAAAAAGTCTCTACGTAAAGCTTCGATACGCTTAGTCACCCACTTAGACGCTTTAAACACAGATAGGAAGTAAAGGGGTAAGTTGGTAAGGACAGTGTTGACCAGTATGAGCTATTGTATATTATGTGGTAATACTAGAGTAAGCTAGCGATACTCTATATCAGATCTCAGTTGGAATATTGGGATACGTAGGATGACAAAGTACATGTGTAACTATGGAGGTGCGACTTAGATAGTATCAGCGATGATGAATAATGTATATTTGGCTATTGGATACGTTATGACGAGCTATTCTGGAAGTGACGTGCAGTATTTAGACGTGGGAGGTGGATCACGGAGTAGAATGATATATAGGATGCAGTGAAACGAGTCTGTTATAGTTTCCTATATATTGCATGATTAAGCCTCCATCATATTGCTTTTGGTAGCTACCACTCATTAATTAAATAAATTAACTAATTTTATATTAACTTTTTGAGAGTGCTAGTGGAAGCGACACATATGATCAGTACGACAATCTTTAAGCCCCCGTTTGGTTGGGGGTTAAGGGGTGGAATAATCCCTTAACCCCCATTTTATCTCCAAACACCATCAAAAAGAGGTGGAGTTAGGAAAACCGAAAGTTATCTCGGTTTGGTAACACCTAACACGATCAAACATATTTTTTATTATTACATTATCATGCTTTATCATGCTTATCATTTTATTTTTATTTTTATTTTATTTTATTAACTCCCAACCAACTACAAAAATACTTTAACCCCACCTTAACCCCAAACTTAACATTATCCCTGGAATAACTAGTTTTTTCTTAACCTCGAACCAAACGGGGGCTAAAGTGATTATTCCTTGTTTTTTAGGATTTCCCTTTGGTGTTAGACATCTGTGTTTTGCTGAAGAACATTGAGCTCTCTTGTACTCTCTCATTATACTTGTTTCTACTTGCATTCCTTTTATTATGTATAAATATAAATAAAGTGAAAAAATAAAAATCCAAATTAGTGTATTTATAAATAAATAAATAAATAAATATTAAAAAAGTAAAATATGTATAAATACGGTATCAAGTGGGAGAGTGTTGGGCTGATTTGGTCAGTTTTTAGTGGAATGATGGACCGATCGAGTAGGATTTTTCAATTTTATAATTTTTTTGAACTGAACCGACTATTTCTTCAGACTAAAAACCAATCAAACCAAAATCAATTTGGTTGATTTGAACCTCGCGAAGTTGGACCTTCAGAATTATAATATAGCCAACAATTTAAATTTATTTGATTAAAGAGTTCAAACTGTTTATATTCAAATTTAATTTACATTAAAAAATTAAAAGAAAATAGTAGCAAAAAAATTATTGGACTAAATAGAAATCTTTTATTTGACCTTTTAAAACATTTTAAAGGTAACGTATAATTTAATTTTTAGCTTAAAGAATATTTTGGCACATTTAATCGTTTAATCCGATCAGTTCAAGTTTCAAATTAGACAATCGAAAATTGAAACATGAACTGAACACCAAAAGCAAAAAATTTAGGTCGAATGAAACTGTTTAAACAAAATGATTGATCGATTCGAACCTTTTTAAAACTGAATTACGACGGTTTGGTTTAGTATTTCCATTGCTCATCCCTATTAGTATCTCCAAATGTGTATTTATTTTCTTGCGTTATTATGAGTGAATGACCTATAGGACTTTGAGGGATAAAAATTGTACGGGCATCGTCCCCAAACAACTTGTTTGGGAATGATGACGATGGGCGCCTCGCGCCTCGTGGTGTGCGGGCGCCCATCGCACAAACGGAAACAAAAAAAAAAAAAAGAAAAAAAAGTTTGTGGCTCTAATTTTTTAAAGAGAGAGAGAGAGAGAGAAAGAAGCAAGTGAGAGAAATGGAGGGTTGCGATGGGCGTCTGCACACTATGCGGCGCCCATCGGTATCGTCGGATGCCCATACAATTTTTGTCCAACTTTCAGTCCCATTCACTCTGTTTGGTTATGGTTCGGGTATAAGCAATGACTAGCTATTATAGGAATATGTACAAGTATCATGAGGATAAAAAAAATAGCGTTTAGATAAAAATTGGGTTGTTCCCGAAAATAAGAAAAATATTATGTAGTTTTATATAAAAAATGAAGGTGTTGGTGGGATAACCAAGAACTATTATTCTCGGATAAAAAGTTAGCGTTTGGATATAAAGAGGAGGATAAGGGCCTATTTCTATTCATATCCTCTAACCATGCGATAGGTATAAGAGGTGAAATAACCACTTATCCCATCTCTTACACCCAAACGAAAAACCCAAACAAAAAAAAGGGTGGGATTGCTATCCCACCCCTCCTCCCTATTCTCATTCCTATTTTATTTTTAAATTTATATTATAAATTTTAAAAATTTATGATTTATAATCTTAAAGTTAAAATTTATAATTTTAAATTCTAAATTTAAAATTTTAAAATTTAAATTATAAATTTTAAATTGATATATTTAATTTTTTAAATTTAAAATTTAAAATTTAAAATTTAATATTTAATATTTCTAAATTTAGATTTGATCATAAATTTTAAATTTTAAATTTTAAATTTAGAATTTTAAATTTAAAATTTAGAATTTTAAAATTTTGAATTCAAATTTTAATTTTATATTTTTGAAATTATAAGTTATATATTTAAATTTAAAATTTATAAATTTTAATTCAAATATAATAAAGAGGGCAATATCATTATTTTCTATTTATAATCACTCACTATTCTTCTTATTTCACTTACTCGAATCAAACACTATTTTATTTATACTTGGATTAAACTAACTACTCAACCTATATCCATCTTAATTATACCTCATCTTATATCTACATATTTTTACAACAACTAATTCTTACTTATATCCTAATCTAAAGAAATTAACCTAAATATTGTCACGTCTGTGATAGTAACATTGCGATGCTAGCGACGTATGAGTAGTCTTGCATGATTCGAAATTTGAGTCAAATCGAATCAATTCTAAATTTTACGGCACACTTGATCGTCGCATCCTAGAAAGTCTGATATATGACAAACTGTGTGCAATCAAAATCCCATAAAGTCATTCTTTTAGCCTCCATGAGCAAATCAATTAAGAGTGACCATCTCCGGTCCTCATCCATCTATGCATTCATCTCGGCTTAGAGGGCTCAGATATATTTAAATGCGCCTTACATGAGAATACTCGACTGTTAAGAATTTTGACAACTAATTAAGTCTTAGTTTGGTATTAAGGACCATACCCTATTAGATAAAACAGAATCGAAATAAAAATATACAGAGATATGCTTCTGCGTTTTTCGATGAAAATGCAGAAAATATATCATAACCAGCTTATCGTGATTTGTCGGAAAACCAACCGTTCCAAGCGCAAGTCGCAAAAGACTTGGTGGTTGGTATTCGAGACCGAGTTCGAATCCTAGTTGATTCGCATTTCCAGCTAAGCTTATTTCTAAATGAAATAAACGAAGCGGGTAGCGTGCTACCTATCTCTTAAAAAATATTACGTACGGAAATAAATAGTGTATTTTTCAATCGTACCTTCTCACCGCACGTAACGTAATTTTTTCGCAATTTCAAACGCAGCCTAAATATTCTTCATATATATGAGTTTTTAAAAACAAGACTTAAGAAACATATGGATCTTGTGGCAAATTTGGATGCTTACATGCATGGTCAACAATAATTTGGTGTCATCTTTGTTTAGTTTCATGAGTAAACAGAAGAAAAGAAGTTGATTGTGATGTTTACTGAAATATAAGACTCTCAATTGCGAGATTTAAAAGTGTGGGTACGAAATTTGGTATTTGACCTAAACTTTAGAAAACAAATATATATGTAACGAGCCTTGCATTAAAGAACTTGGTAGATTTTATTTAGAAAAATATTTTCGGAAAGGCTAAATTACACTTTTCGTCCTCAAACTATAAGGCGCGTTATATTTTGTTAATTCCTTAAACTTTAATTTTTCATAATTTTTCGCTATAATTAAGTTTCATTATATAATTTAATTGACTAAATATTAATATATCATCAACATAGAAGTGATGTGATAGTATTATAATTAATAATATGATAATAATAATTAAAATGATACATCACTTCAATATTAGCAAAACGTTGCTGTGACTTGATTATAATAATTTTTAGGATTTTATTTTGCATTTGGGCCTCTCAAAAAAAAATTATTTTTACAAATATTCCAATCAAATTTATAATTATAATTTTGGTCCTATTCTCGCTGCGCATCGCATGCGCGTACGTTAGAGGTGGAATAAGTTGAATACGGTGAAGTATTCAGGTAATACAAACGAATGGTTCACCTTGTCTAGAGTATATATATATATATATATATATATATATATATATATATATATATATATATATATATATATATATATATATATATATATATATATATATATATATATATATATATATATATATATATATATATATATATAGTAAGGCTATTTATATACGGAAAACACGGAGAACTCCGTCTTACGTCGTTTCGATGTTGTGAGCTTAGAATGAAGTCGATCGCTCGAATTAAACTTGATCCTAGAGTATTTAAAAGTACCTAGTAATTATAAATTTGATAAAACTATTTATATACATTTTTTTTTTGGAGACTAAATGTAAAAAAAACCCTAATTTATATAATTCGAATAAAAGAATCAAACAAATTAAAATTTAATAACTAAAGTGTCACTGTCTCATAGTTTGAACACCAAAGTGTACTTTAGCCTTTTAATTGATATCGATTCTCAAGATATCCTTTTCATTTTTTACTTTCCAAAGCATAATAAATTATAGATATGATATTCTTATTATCATAGCACTAACTTTGAAGGGCCAGAACTAGTCCTTATAATTTGGGTAAATTGGACTACTTGTCTATAAACTTTTAGTTAAATTTCATTTGAGTTTTTAAATTTTTTGTTTATGATTAATTTATGAATGTATTTTTTGCATACTACAGTTTATTATTTTATTAATATCATATAGGTCTCATGTTAATTATAATAAATAATTAACTAAAACTAAAAATATATTATATTTTTTTATGAATCCATTTCCTTCTTTGTCTAAATTAATTTAATTTTTTTATTTACTATATATTTGTATAGTGTAGTTTATTGTAATTAATTAGTTTTAATTTGATATACATTCAATTGTATTTATAATATTAGCCAAATGATCCTTTTAAAATTTTATTTGGCCAACTCTTTTCACCAACTCAATGTCATAGTGGACAAAAATGAGAAAGAAGGTGAATCATCCACCATGTATAGAAAATGATAAATCGTTCTTTGGTTTTAGATTGTTATTATTGTTTATAGAATTTTTTGTTTTTTTTTTAATAAATTGTGAGAATTTTTTTATGGTTGTTAGAATTGTATGTGAATTATTAAAATTTTTGTTTTATTGTTAGGATTATATAAATAGGTTGTTATGAATTTTGGGTTGTTAAAATTATACGTGATTTATTAGAATTTTTTATGTGATTGTTAGAATCCTATATAGAAAATAGAATTTTTCTGAAAAAAAAAGTAAATAGTTCACTATTTTTTAAATTTTATAAAAAGTGGTGAATGATTTATTATTTTCAATTATTATTCTTCCATCCGATACTGAATAAAATTATTTGACCAAATAAAATTTTAATATGATTATTTTTTAAATTATAAATTTCTTTCAAGGATTTATTTGAAAAAAGTCTGATAATAGATGATTGGCAAAACCAAAATTTTATTTACTTTTTTAACAAATTATTAACAACTTGAATAAATTTTTTTAAATTAAAAGAGTATTTTTTATATTAATATTTTTAGAAAGGTATACACCCAAAAAAGGGTGTAGACTTTCCCATCCAAGAGTGGGATTCACTCTACAAGATGTGACTTGTGACTTGTAGAGTGAATCCCACTCTAGGATGTTTGGGGAGTACGATTTACGTTCATTCTTGAGTACACACATAGTTTTTTTCTATATAATTTGGGATAATTTATATAGTTTTCTGTAAATATATTGAATAATAGATGTATTTTTTCAAAGTTCAAGTATTCAAATTTACCCCTTCAAAATTTCAATGATGTTCATATTTGTTCTTCTAATTTGTTACCGTTAGCTCATTATTTATTTTTTAGCAAAAATTAAGTAACAAGTTATTTTTGTCATCACAGATACATCCTTCCAAAACTCTAATTATTATAATCGTGCAAAACTATTCTCCCAACAAATTCCTAAAGGTCATTTTTTTTTTATAAAATTAATCCAATCCACCATTGTTGCAATATATTCTCTACCTCTTCGCTCATTCTTTTTTTCCTTTACATATTTACTATTGATTCCCTGGCACCTGACATGGACCAAATAACATGCATCGTAGATGAAAGAGGACGGAAAAATCCTAGTTGAAAGTTCGAAAAACTCGCATATGAAAGAGGAAAAGGAAGAGAAAAAAGAAGAGAAGAAAAGAAAAAGAGGAAGAAGAGACTTTCTATTATTAGGGTTTGAATTGAACTAAGTTTTGATTGAGAGAAGAAAATATAATATCATAGGAAAAAAAAGTTAATTTATCTTACTTACTAATCAATGTTAAGTATTTTATCTACGGTTAACTATATTTTTCCAGCAAACACTAATTATAGGAATATATTTGAAACTATTAAGACTTTTGAAAAATAAATATAAACTTGAATTTTTATAAAAATATATTTACTATTTGATATATTTACAAAGTGCTATATGAAATTATCCCCTATAATTTAAGGTTGAAAAAAGAATCTATCTATTAACATAATGAGTTGTGAGTTACAAGTACACACCACTTTATTTGGACTAGTAGGTGGGACTGGGATGGGGGTGGAAGTGCAGGTGGCACCCACTCTTTCTTTTGGTTTTTAGTTTTTATTTTTCTTTTTCTTTTCTCTGTCTCTAATAACTTGGACAGGAGATTGATTTTTTTTTTAAATCTAATTTGATTCTTTTCTGTCATTAATATAAATTTTAATTTCAAATTATTGATAGCTATACCTATACCTATTATTATTATTATATACATTAATTCCGATAAGAAATGCCACGTGGCAGTGTTTCGTTCACTGTTTATTTTCACCTTATAAACGTCTGTCTTTTCGACTTTCCATTTCATTAATTCTTTTTCTGTAACGTCTACCTTTTCGGCTTCCCGTCTTATTTATTTCTTTTCCAAAATGTATGCCTCTTCGACTTCTTATTTCATAATTTTTTCTCTGTAACGTTGTAAGGTAATTAAAAAAGAAAGAAGATAAGTTCCGTAAACTTAAAAATTCAGACAAAAAATCCAACCCTTCGTCTTCCTTTTACATATAACGTTTAATTAATGCATTCACCTATCCTAACCCTAATATAATTTTAAACGATACAAATTTACACAAAAGTTTCATTTTCTCCTATGCATGTCATGAAAATAAAAGTCTATTCATTTTCTATAATAAATTATAACATCCTTCATTCGGCAAAAGGTGTGGCATCCATTTATTTATTTATTTTTTTTGTTAACTTCTAATTTTGGTATTTTTTTATTCTCATTTAGTATGAGGTGTGGGATATTTTTTTATTTTTTCAGCTCTTAACTTTAGCATTTTCTCATCTTCTCAACGTCCACCGCTTCACATCCTCTCAGCCCACATATCTTTTCTTCTTTTCTACCATCCGTTTTTTCTAACTCCCACAACCCTACCTCCTCTTTTTTGTGTAGAGTTCTTTAGATACTTCAGGTCATAGTGGTGATAGAGGTGGTGAATTTGAAAGTAGTAGAGACCAAAGCAGCGGCGGCGGCTGCGAAAGAAACGTATGGACAATGGCAGTGGAGATCGCGATGGCGGCGAAAACAATAGTAAGTCTCACCCTCTTAGAAATCAATACCAAGTGAGAGTTTCTCTATCTTTTTTTTTTTTTTTCTCTCTCTTATTTTCTATTTGTTATCTATTTTTAACCTATTTTACAATATTTATTTCAATTATTTGATAGTTTCTGTTTAAGGTGGGTTGAATTGGATCAAAAATATAATATTTCGATAATGCCTGTCCGCCGCATCGCACAGATAACTACACTAGTTTATATATAAATTGTACAATAAGTTGCGGGAGATTACATTATGAGCGATGCGAAAGTACGATGAAAAAATATCTTGTTTGTTTCCGTACGCGACTACGATATATTTTCTACGGACTCTGTCACACCCCAATAACCCACATCGGATATGTGATTGAATATATAAGAAATTTAGACACTAGTAATAATAACTTGATTTAAGCATCTTGGGCCGGTGGTTGGGTCCAACGAGTTATTGTTGCTAGTGGGCTGGGTCGTTGCAATTGGTATCAGAGCCGAATACCAGCTGAAAGTATGAGAGCTAAGTGCTATACGTATCTAATAGTGTCAGATGAGTCTCATTATCAAACTAAGTTTGAAAGCTTTGAAAGCTAAGATAGCTGATTCAAAATAGTCCATAGTTCAAGAAAATTCTATACGTTCTTATTTTGATTTTAATATTAAACTCAATGCAATATATTTATAGTTTGATAAGCGACAAATGTCACATTTAAATTTTTTTAAAATATTCAAAATATGATTGGTCGACTTTTAATTTTAACAATGAGACATTGTAGAATTTATTAGATGTTTTAACAAGTATTTTTCTCGAATGAAATTATAAATTGAATAAAACTAATTGATACTCAATTCTTTCTGTATCTAAAATAAAAATAAAATATAAAACAGTAAATTACGCTTTTGGTCCTCCACCTATACGATGCATGACGTTTGGTCCTAAACCTTAATGCATCATAATTTCTGAATTACTTACACGTATGACACTTTAGTAGTGAAATTTTAATTTTTTGTAATTTTTTGGTCGGACTATAAAGTATATGATATTTTTTTCCTCAATTTTTAATACCGCTATAAATATAATTTATTATCCTTATAATTTTGTCTTTATATTTTTGTTCTTATATTTTTATTACAGCTTCTTCTTATTTAATTTTTTATTTTATTCTTTTTCTATTTTTTATTTAACTCTTTTTTAACTTTTTATTACTATAAAAAATTTTATTTATTTAATTGATGTAGAATCAATCAGCTGCGCCGCACGATTTTTTGAACTAGTACACGGGACCCTAAATATTATTATTAACAAGAACTAGACTACTATACTATTAATAACCACCAAGTTTATAGTCATTGGATTAAGAGATGTGTGATTAGGATGATATGGGCCCCCCTTAGTGTTAAGTGGGTGGTTGGTTGAATAGTATGATCTAACGGGTGAAAATGATCAAAAGAATAGATCTAATGATAAAAAATTTGATAGTACCAAATATTTCGTGCTATTAATGGCATAGTAACCGGGCTCTTATTAACAAAATAACAAACACTACTTATTCCGCGCTCCAAACGAGCGTCCATATTTCCCTTGTCCTACGACTACGAGTTGCGGTTCCACTCGCACCAGCCAACGAGTAGAGCGAGTTCGTCTTCTTCCTCTTCGCCCCTCCCGAGCTCGGAGCTGGCGCCATCCATGGCGTCCACCACCGCTAGGGTTACCCTCCGCCTGGCTTTGGCCCTCCTCCTCCTCCTCCTCGCCTTCTACGCCGGCCGCCCCCTCTACTGGAAGCTCTCCGCCACCGTCCACGACATCCGCCACAATCGCCAAACCGTCCAGCAAGGTCTCTCCCTTCTCCAACCCCCCTTCTCCAACCCCCACCCTTCTCCCTTCTTGAGTTATCTCAACTTTCTAGGGCTTTCTCAGGGATCTCCCAGATCGTTCTCGAAGCCCAGAAAACCGTCGGCTGGGTGCGCGACGAGTCCGATCCCGGATCGGACGCCGATCGGACGGCTTCGGTCGCGTCTACGGCTCGTCGGATCCTCCGCAAGTGATCGATCAGGTCCTTCTCGACGTCGACGAGTAGAATACATATATATATATATATGTTCTTGGTTCTCTTGATCTTGAGATATGCATATAGTTTCTTACTTTCCTTTGTATCTTTGCTGAGTCCCAACGAATTGGCTCTGTAATGGATCTTCTATGAATAACACATTTTGCGGTGAACACACCACTCCCCTGAGCATCACTTGCTTTTGAAATACGGTAAAGTTCTCGGTAATAAGAATCGTTGTGATCGAACTCCTTAAGCGTGCTATTTAGCTGATTCGCAAGCGAAGATCATTGTGTTAGTAAATAATATATGCACATGGACCTCTGAATTAACTATTATGTCATACGTATAAGAAATAGTATATTCTGGGCATCACTGGTAGAAAGAATGTCACTACTGAAATGCTTATTGTTTACCTGCATGTGGTAAGTTGCGTAAGTAATGACACATCATATTGTGTTGTACTTAGTTTAGAACCAAATTTCAAAGATCTATGTCTAAGATGTAATTACTGAGAATGCTACCTGTATTTGAAGCTTGTGAGTCAATCATGATCAAACTCTTAAATCTAGATTTATTGGTACAATTCAACGCTGAGATTGCTTTTTTATTGCACAAAATCACTTTTGATGGTTCTAATTGCTGGTAGAGGACAAGTTTTATGTAAGTAAAGCTAGTCGGTGAAATTAAGAGTCCTAGTGTTGTCAGATGAGTGAGCAGAGTCACAACATGTCCTAAGCATGTTAAAGCAGCATCTAATTTTATTTTTTTGTCATGAACTACTACATTTTTTTTCTTATTTTAGCACTTTAGTTTTGTCAAATCGTAATTGTTATGCTCTTAGATCCTTTGCCTTACATATTTTGTAATGGGTTTTTATTTATAATTTTTTATTTCTTAGTGTTATTGAAAGCTCTTTTAATTATATCTACTTAAAAATGAGGAGGTGAGGAAGTTTCAAGGACATTGAAATCTGTTTTTAAAAGATTTAAGAATCCCTGATGTAATTCTCGCCGGATTCCGAATTTATATTTTCAGGAAGGCTCGGAGGAGAGTTCTAAGTTCGTCAGAAGTCTTTCATTTCTTTTCTTGTAAGCCAACTTATGAATCGTGTAAGAAGTCATTGTATTTTACATTGGATGTTTTGACAAAACGGATTATTATTCGTCGGTTCTCTTGCTTTTTCTCTTCTAGTCTCAATTCCTCGGCTCGATTGAATTGGCTCCATCTTTTCCGAAAGCTTTTTGATCTTCTTGTAGATCAATGTGAGCATTCTCCTCCAGTTCCTAAATGATTTCATTATTACCTGCTCTTGGAAAACTACACTTCATATTAGCTTTATTAAAATCCTGGAATTTTCTGTGTCATACCAGTTATTGAACTCTTTTGACTAACCTTAGCTCTCGGATTAATTCAGAAAACCCTCTTCAATCCCTTTAATTTAGGAAACTGGCAGTTAATACCTCATACTATTTCTGAGTTTAAACTGTTCTTCCTACCTAAGTATCAGTGTTTGTTATTTTCTTTCCTTTCATTCACTGTGTTGTATTAACTTATATAACACAAAATCTAGTCTATTCAGAACCTTACAGTACTCTGCTATAAGTTTATTTTGGTTTTACTTTCTTCTCCGCCTCTCCCTTTTCCCACCATTTTCTTGAAGCTCTTTCTCACCTTCCTCTATAACTCTCTGTTCAAATATTTTATCTGCTGTTTCAGTCTTTGATGATCTACCTTATGTGCCTTTTGGTTAGAACTGGCGATTAGATCTCTGAAGCTGTAGACAACGGGTGTGCTTCAGCAATAGGCACTGATTATTTTAAGCCACTGAATGGCGAGAGCGGCTTTGTGTTGTGTTTTATCCATGCTATTTTTTTTCAGTAGTTTGAGAAATGCTACTTGTTCATGCAATAGTGTGGTGTATATCTTACACCTCACCCATCTGCAGATGCAAACGGCGCGAATCTGGGGTTGGGAGGTGCTCCATTTTCTTGGCAGGTCGGGCTAGATTCAGGGTTGTTGAATTTTATCCTATTTTTTGCCCTTATTTATCACTTCATTCAGAGTGGACTGGTGTAGGGATGGATTTTTGGCTTATAGAGGCAGATCAAAGGAAGGGTCTGACACCCCGCTTTTCAGTTGGGTTACTCATTTAATCCTCTTAACCTCTTTTAATCCAATTACTAGCTGGAAGTACTAGATGAGTCTTAGTTGAGTTACTGTCATGCAACCGGCAGAGCACGGCTAATCTACTGACGACCATTGTGGATAGAGCGCGGTTCTCCACAAGGTCAGCTAAGAGTAGCGAGATAAGTCTACATCGTCTGATACTTGTTAGTGTGTACTTGAACATGTTGAAATAGTCCTATATATAAATAAGGGCATAATAGAGCTAAACCTCTTGACCCGCTTATAGTATTTTGGGCAGTAGTTAGACTCAAGATGTTAGAGGGTTGAGTGAACTTAGATGCTATAGTAGTTTTAGGATGAATAAACCATCGGGGAAGCGGGGCGCCACAGGTCTCCTGCCTCCCGCTTCATTTTTCAGTGAATTCAGTACGAGTAATTTTTTTTCCCCTTTTTTACCTCTCGCTTATCGCCCCATTCAATGTGGGCTACCAACCCGGATTCATTTGCATCCTTACATCCATCCGTAAGTTTTTTTTTTTTTGAGAGAGAAAGATAAAGATGTTTACTCTGGGCTTTGAGCGGGTATTCTATTTGAAATAAACTTAACAGGTAAACAATCAACCAGTATTCGAACTGCCTAATGGATTTGAAATGATCAAAGTTCCTTTTGTTAATTTTGCTGCAATAGAATGACGGCCGGTTACATCTATCCGTAAGTTGAAACAATCTTTTTGGACTTTTAGTGTTAAAAAAATAGAATCATGATAAGATTAGTGTGATAAAATTAATCCTTCACGTGGTTTTAGATGTACATTTGGGTATGCAAGTGGCGATGCTCTTTCAGTTTTCTATATTGGAATTTATGTTTATGAGCTTAATCAAATCAAGTTTTTTTTGTTGAGCTATCGGAATGGAATGGAACAACTGGCAATGTTCATTGCGTGTGTTCTAATTATTAAAAATTAATTTTATTTTAAATTTAAAAAAAAAATATTATAATTTTTGGATAGAGATAGAAGCTAACATAAGAGCAGATTTGTCCTCACACAAAGATTTTTTTAGAACTTATTTTCAATGGAGCCATAAATTCAAATGCTTTATTAATAAATAAATGGGCAAAGAGAATGCCTTGCAAATTCCGACCTTGTTCTAAACATTGGAGCATTTTGATCGGATTTTTAAAAATTAAAATTTTAAAAATAAATAATTAGCTTAAATTTTGAAGGTAAAGTATTGTTGACTGTGCTGTTGATGAGTAGAAAGAGAAAAATGCGGACTTTCATTCCTGCTAAATTTTGCAAAGTTTAAGTATAAATAATATGTATTAATAATTTAATACAGTATAATTAATAATTTTATAATAAAAATAATGTATTATAATATTTAACATATTATATTTATATAATTTAGTTTTAATTCAATTTATAATTTTAATTAAGTTTGAAATTAAGTATTGGAATAGCGCTATTCCACCAAAATGGTGGAATAACAAATTTCTTGCTATTCCGGAATAACCGGAAATAACAAATTTTGACCGGAATAAAATATTCAAGCCAAGTTTCATCCTGTTTGGCGGAATAGCCGGGATAACTTTTGTTATCCCCACTTATCCCCCCAACCAAACGGGGCCTTAACTTCTGCCGTGGAGAACTTGCTTTTAGGTTTATGGAAAGGAGATTAGTGTTTGTGGAGTTCTTCTTTGTACTTTGCTCTGGTTTTGGTTGAATTTTTTTTTCTTTAATTCTGTTGTAAACTGGTGCTTAAATTTTTAATTTGAATAATTTGATTATTTAAACTTTATCAAATAGTTTGATAAATCTATCTCTTCAATCGAACTTACTAACCACTCAGCAGTTTTGATCACATGTCATATGCATAATCTTGTGAGACTAAAAAATATAAAGACTTTTTTTTTTCTCTTTCAAGCTTGAACCTGCTTTCAATTTTTTATTTTTAATATGTTAGAAGAGAAAAAATAAATTCTATTATGTTTAAAAGCTTATAAGATTATATGCAAGATAAACGAATAAAACAACTGTATAATTAGTAACTTCAATCGAAGAAAGTTACTAATTAAACTATTCGATAAAGTTTAGAGGTGCAGGCATATTTAATTGTTGAAACCTCAAATTATGAGAACCGGACAGGAGTGATTCGTACAATAAGAACTTGTATCTAATGTTCCGAAATAATTTAAAATCTCATTAACTAACGTGTACAAAGAATAGAATTAGAAAAATTAGAATCCAATTTCTACGAAAACACTGAACCGCTTGAACGAAGAGTGTTGGCATTCGGTTAAACCGAATCTGGTGCAGCTATGATCGGCCTTGATCCGATGATTATTATGTTGTTTAATTAGACTAAACTTAATTTTCCTTTTAAGTTGAAAAGCTAATTAGATATATATTCTAGCCATATTAGGATAATAATTATTAAATCTATTCGGCCTAATCTTTTACTTATTTATTAGGATTTTAGATTTCTTTATAAATATACAGGCTATTTTCTTATAGGTAGAATAAGAAAAAATACATAAAAAAAACTCTCATAAATTTGTGAGTAATTTGTGAATCATCTTACAAGAGAGAGAAACAGTATTCTTCACTAACATTGTGCTTCTAGAGGGGTGGATTTATTTTTTCAATTAGTTTGCACACTTGGGGGGTGTTTAGATTGACGAATCTATAAATTCAACGTAACTCAAGTACAGTGGTGTTTGAGTTTTTCTGAAGTATAATTATTTTTTTGTTGTTTGTTTTGATATAACTCGTACAGTCTGAAAGTTAAATTTAATTACTTATTATGTTTGTTTTGCTGTAATTTGGTACCGGTGAAATTAGTTTTTTGAATTCCATAATATATTTTGATGTAAGTAGATATCGTTATCTCCTAAATATAATGGTAAATTTATCGTTATAAAATTTAACTTATTATATAATTAATTTTTTATTATTATTTTAAAAAAATCTAATTTATTATAAATAAGGTACTTCTAACCCATTATAAAATGAAGTTTAGGTTTTACTATTTAATAAATTTTTTATAGGAGATTGAGTGTGGCGGAAGTCAAGTTCAGCACTTGAGAGGAGAAAGTCAAGAGTAGATAAAGTGGAGGTCTAAACGTAACTTGAGTTATATTATATTTTTGACTTACAACAAAACAAATAACAGAAATGATGGAATTGAAATTCCATCGCTTTACTTAACACCATAACAAACGGACCCTTAGCAGCAGAGAAAAGGGAGGGAGTTGATATCATGAACATCTCTTAACTGGCTGGCTCTCCAGGTAGCTTGAGCAGCAGGACAAACGAAAAATGTATGCTTAATTAATATCAATAGTTTCATCTGTTTGTTCACAAATCTGGCAAAGGGAAGATCTAGCATTTTGCCTCTGAAATCAATTAAGTTGTGTTGCAAAAGCATTTTCGCATGCTCGCCAAAGAATATGGATCATTTTGGGAGGGGCCTTTCGGCTCCACATTTCTTTCCAGAAATGATCATGAAGAGCAATACAACTCCTGAGAGCAGTGCGCACTTTGACTCTCCTTTTCTTGCCCTTATTCAAGTGCCATATACATGAGTGAGCCACCAGCAGCTCCATGGCTTGGCTTCCTCAGTGGTCAATATACAGTCTTGAGTTTTTGATTTTGAGAATCCCAGCATTTAGGAGCAGTTTCAGATCTGCCGCCAACTGCATATTCAATTTGTTGGCGTTTTGACTCTTTTGATCTTAAATCCACTGTCACAATTGGGAGTGCCTCTTTTCATTTTGGTAGATAATCAGATTACAGATTCTTTCAATCTTTAACTAATGAAATACGGTATTCTATATAACAATAACTCGATTTATTTGTATATGTAATATATAGTAATAGTTTTGAGTCGGCTGTTACGAGTGTGCTTCACAGGGGTTTATTTAGGATGGATTTTCGTGAATAGCAAGACGAGCTTGTCTTGACACGGAAGAAGCTGGCTGACGAAGCAGAGGAAGGTTCCGTTTGGTATTGCGGGGAGATTGTGTTACATGCGGTGAGAAAATACGTTAAAAAAATATCCCATTTGTTTCCATACGTAATATTGCGGGAGAACGCAGAAGCATATCCCTATATGTTTTTTCTACAACTCTATTTTATCTAATAACGTTAGATAGACCTCAGTACCAAACTAAGCCGAAAACAGAGCCTGAAGGTCTGATTGCGCTGTGGATTCTCCTTGACTCAGATACCTTGTCTCGCGGCCTTTGGTCATGCTTGTTCCCCTGGACACTCTGCAGAATCGGATTTGCTACCTTCCCGAAAGGTTTGGAAGACGAGCAATACCTCGACTGCTCACCAAACCGGCCCAAACTCAGCAGGAGACGTCCAGAACACTGCTAAAAGCATCAGTTTAGCCTGATTTTTGAAAACCTTGCAGCATCTTCTTACTTTACAAACCAAACAATGGGTAAATTGCACTAGTCCCCGAACTTTCGGCTCAGTTTCCTTTTGATTCTCAGACATATAATTTCGATATTAAAGCCCATAGATCTGTACATTTATCACTTCTTTATTCTATTTAGTTCTTACTATATATTGAGTAATAATCTTTGTACTACTTAAAATTTGGACACTTAAATTAAAAGAATCAATTGAGTGAAGAATCAGTAAAACTTATAGTGCAGAAACGTATGATAAACTAAGTGTACTCTAAAACAGAAGTTACGATAAAATAATGTTTAAAACTCACATACTCAAATAAAATTGCATTGAAAGTTTACCATCTTGCACGTCGAAATCAATCCAATCTCCATTCCAACACAATCTCACACTTGAGGATTGCCTTCTCCGCCGGCCGAAATCGGTTGGCGAAGAGGGCAGTGACGACAATCGACATCGGAAACTCTTACCGGCTGCGTGGAATACTCAAGGAGGGTCGACCACTAATGGACTTTTCTCAAACTTATAATCAATGGATATTACAGTCCATCTGTGAAAGAGCTGCTGCATTACAGTTTTGCTGCGTCGGCCTCGGCAGCAGGAAAATGTGCCCAAGAGCACCGCATTCATTTCCATTTGTTACCGTTCGATGTAATTGTCCGAATCAGCGACTTTTCTCTATTTCCAGTATTCTTTTCTTTTCCCATAATTACCACATGTTGTATTCATCACTGCCCCATCTGCTTACTACCATAAACATATCCCAAATTCATGATATACCAGAGCACTTTTAAAAGATCTTCAACAAAAACTGATAAAAATTGAAACCAATATTGACATAATGAAAAATCATCAAGCAACACATAGACACCGAAACGCCATCAGAAATAAGCAATTTGGTTGATTCATTCATTTTTCTACTGTTTCTAGATGGCGATTCCATCCTTCATTTGGACCGGACACAGATGTTTCAAAATTAGCAGAGACCAAGAGGCATATAACAGGTAGGGGAAAAGCTCAAGAAACAAACAGAGAGGAGGAGCACCACCTCCTACACTCGTTAACTTAATCCTTGCTCATAATTGGTACGACCCCGCCAGTTGCAAGAATCTGCTGCTCCAGCTGCAATCCGCACAGAAAGAAAATTTGAACCGAATTCAGAAGTTGGCAAACATTCAGAGGCAAAAGTGCTCAACATTAAGGGCAAAATTGTATAGAATTAGCCCTGACGACGGTTTGATTTGAAAGAGCTAAATAACCTTCTAAATTTTTAATTCCCGCCTAACCTTTCTGTTAAATAATGGGAAAACACTTTCAATTAGTCTAATTTGTGCAATTTTATGGATCTTCCATTACATAATTTGGATTTGACGTTTTCTTTACAGAAACGTAGCCACACAAATCACACGAGAGGCTCGAATCAACTCTAGAAAAGCAAACAAAACATCCAAATAATGGTATGGAAGAGTCATCAAATTATTCAAACAAAAGAAATGAAAAGCTAGGCAATAAATTAATTTTATAGTTCAGGTTAGTTCTATACGTTTTCATATAAATATTAATAAATGACATTTCCCTACCCCGAATAGAGCGTCAAGCTTGTTCTTCACAAGGTAACACTCTTGCTTAACTTGCTGCAAACATCCGAGACATCTGTATAAGGGTTTGGGTTTTCTTGTCAGAAAAATATTAGACATCGGAGTTTTCACAAAGCCTTACTCTATTAATGTGGTTGGTCCAGAAAAGGATTTGTTAAACACAAGTATTGGGAGCTTACCCCTCTAGGTTATTCTCGTCACAGCAACTTCGAAAGGTAAGACAGACATTTTTTACTCTTTGTGCGCCAATGCTGTATTAAGGAGGCATCGAAGTACTTCAGTAAAATTGATCAAAACCAATTTCTCTCTTAAATATACTTACTAACTTAGCATACAGAAAACAAATTGTGAATACAGGGGAGAAAAGATTGAGAATATAGTAACTGGGCTAAAACGAAAGATGATGCTGAATTCTAGTATGACATAAGATAATATGAACCTTGCCTGAACAATGCCACACTTTTAAACATGTATTTGAACCTCAAAAATTTTGATTTTACCACCCAATCTTATAATATATTTAATTTCCTTTATGTTCCAATCAGCATTTTATGACAAAGAATATGTCGTATGCTAATATAATATTATGTTATTTAATGCCATATTGCATCGAATCCGGCTAGAGTACATGTTCAAAAGCCTCTGCGCTTCTAACTCATTTTCGACAATGGGACATCTAAATTGATCTCCATTAGACATGATCTACAATATTATTTGCATCTACAAACCAAATTTCATGAATTTTCAACATCATTTATCTAATGAATAAGCAATCTCAGATGAACAGCTGAAAATGAAAATCTGATAAAAAGAACAGTAGTCGAAGGCTTAAATTTCACCTGATTTAAACTGTTCTACTTGTTAAACCTACAAACGCGTCACATCACTTACTAAAATAATCAATTTCGAGAACTTTTAATCACTAAGCAAACGGTGTTTAGAAATCATGAAATTTTGGCTTTTTACATACTTCCAATAGCGTAGATTGTATCTAATAAGCCGATCGTTAATTCAGACGTCCAAGGCCTCCGTACTTCCAAAACTACTCTATCTAGACTTAACATTCGTAATGCAATTATGCAAATAGTTAAACTCTCAACAGAATTTGACGAAAATCTTTAAGCATGTTCTAGCGAAAACAAAATGAACACTAGGCAGGTAGTAAAATCAACTTAGGTTGAGATACCAATTTCTAATGCCCTATAAATTCAGGCATGGTTCATTTTCACCTAGGTGAATGTAGGTCTATAAGATAAGAATATTTTTGTCAGAAGTGAATGTAATAAGAATTAAGAGAGGATTAACTTTTGCTAAAAAAGAAAAAAATGGAGGATGATGGTGAAAGACTAAACCTGGCACTGCTGCCCTTGAGCTGGTGGACATGGGCATCAATCTTCTTGAAATCCACAGTCTGTTGATCCCTTCAGACAGGAACACACAGATAAAGATGGTTATTTTTTTTTAGCAGAGAGAAAAGAGAGAGAGGAAAGCTTAAGATCAGATGTTGCCAACTAACAGGGTCCTGCTGAGTTCATTGAGCAGCCTCTCGGAGTCTTCAAAGAAAAGAGAGACAACCTCAGAAACAAAGTCAGGGTTGCTCTCATCCTGCAGATGCTGCAGTTCTGTGAACTGAGAATCCAGAAACCCCTTCCCATCCACACCACACACACACACACACACACACACAAAATAATAAAAACCCAAATCAAAGGAAAAAAAGAAAGAAACAAAAAAAAAAATATCAAACAAGAGACCATAGAAACTGAGAAAAAAAAAAGAGGGAAAAAAAAAAAGGAGGAGATCTTTCTTCTTGAGCAACACAAGGGGAGGAGGTTCTTGATAGGTACCTCATGGAAGAGGGCTGAGATGAAATCAATATACCTCCTCTGCAAGCGGTTCACCTCCATCTCCAAGCCCAAGAATCTTTTACAAGCCTTTTTCTTGGAGGAGATGAGACGAGACAGGGATGAGAACAAGCTTTTTTGCTTTACATAGGAAGAAAGAGGAAAGTGGTATTTTCGGGAGGAGCAAACCACGCAGAGAAAGGGTACCGAGTACTGGAATCTGGGAAGTCTCACAGGAATTTATTGCGCAATAACCCACATGTACAGAGGCCCCAGGTTTTCCTTTTTTCCCCTTTTTTTTTTTTTTTTTTTTTTTTTTTTGACCTGTGAATAACTCTGGGGAAACAAACAAATTCATTAGCGGAGCCGGACTCCAACAATTTGCTCATGGCGCCTTGCGGCTTCCCAGAAGATTCTATTTACTAAAAAAAAAAAAAAAAAAATTGCACACAGATCCCCTAAATATAGTAAATTATAAAAATATACATATTTGTAAAGTTCAACTTTTATAAGTTATTTCTACAAAAATCATAATATTTTCAGATATGTCATTACCGTTAGAATTTGTTAGAAAAGTTTAGTTAATCATAAATTAAATACTTTACCCTTGTTAATTTTTAATATTTTTATCCTTTTTATGTTATACTGTTATAATTTTTTTAGGGACATATTTGTGATGACAAAATTACAAATATAAATAATTTTCTAACGGTTCCATAACGGTAATAAACCGGAGGGATATATCTGAAAATATAAGGACTTTTGTAGAAATAACTTATAAAAGTTGGACTTTATAGGGATATATTTATAATTCACTATATTTATGGAGACCTGTATGTAATTAACCCTATTAAAAAAGAAAAATGCTAGATGTACACCCCAAAAGGGTGTACATCTTACAACCCCATCCATCCTAGGGTGGAGTGTAATTCACCCGTCACATGATGTAATTGGTGAGCAAATCCCCACCAAAGAATGGGTGGGTTGTAAGACATCTAGCATTACTCATTAAAAAATAAGAGATAAAATTTATAAATCCTAATTCTACTTTATTCACTTTTACTTTAATTTTATTTTTAAATTTTTTTAAAAGAATAAAAGTAAAAAAATAAAAAGGTCAATTTGCATAAAAAATTCACTTATTTTGGGATTTTGAAAAATTGGGCCACATTTTTCGTTTTTACAGATTCGGTGCGCTTTTGCAACAAACTGACCAAAATACCCTTATACCTTTTTCTCTCTCCTTTTTTTTTCTCTCGTTCTTTTTTCTTTCTCTTCCCAGAGAGCGACGAAGACAGAAGCGGAGGCCTCGCCCAACACCCCCACATTCCTCGCCTCCGACCCCGCCAAGGCGGCGTCGCGACTTTTTTTTATTTTGTCCCTATCCGACTCTTCTCCACTGTCTCTGACGACGACGCCTCTCTCGCCCTTCCCGTCCTTCTCATTCTCTCCCTCTCCCTCCTCCTCTGTTGCCTCCGACGACAACGCATCTTCGCCGACGCCGGCACCGTGGAGGTCACTGCGGCGCTGCAGCCTCGGATCAGGGGTTTCTTAACTGCGTCGTAGCCGGCGTCGTGGCCATTGACAGAAAGGGGTGACAAAAAAAAAATTATAGAAGAAGTAAGAAAAAAAAATAAAGATAAAAAATTATAGAAAAAGAATGATGAAGATGAAGTTATATCGTTATCTGCAAAAAAAATTATAAGTTGCACTACTTAAGATGTAAACTACATGTTTAAGATAAAAATTACACTCTTTGAAAGATATTTACATTATTTTTTCTCATATTGCACTCTTTCAGATGTAAAGAATATTCATTAAGATGAAAATTACACTCTTTAAATAAAAATTATACTATTTGAGAGATATTTACACTGTTTTTCCTCTTCTTACACTCTTTGAGATGTAAACTGTACCCCTTCAAGAGGTATTTATATTGTTTCTCCTCTTGTTGCACTATTTCTCCTTTTGTTACACTGTTTTCATTTTAAACTGCACCCTTTAAGAGGAGAAACAGTGTAACAAGAGAAAAAATAGTGCAACAAGAGTAGAAACAGTGCAATAAGAGAATAAACAGTATAAATAACTCTTAAAGGGGTGCAGTTTACATCTCAAAGAGTGCAATAAGAGAAAAAATAGTGTAAATATCTTCCAAAGAGTGTAATTTTTATTTAAATAATGTAATTTTTATCTTAAAGCTACAGTTTACATCTTAAATAATACAACTTATAATTTTTTTGCAGTTAACGATACAATTTCATTTTCATCCTTCTTTTTCTATAATTTTTTATCTTTATATTTTTTTTCTTGCTTCTTCTTAGTTTTTTTGTCACCCCTCACTGCCAACAGCCACGGCGCCAGCGACGACGCTGCTAAGAACCCCCCGCTCCGAGGCTTCAGTACCGCAGTGACCTCCACGGTGTCGGCGTCGGCGAAGATGCGTCGTCGTCGGAGACGATAGAGGAGGAGGGAGAGGGGGATGACGAGAAGGGCGGGGAAGGGCGAGAGAGACGTCGTCGTTGGAGATAGTGGAGGAGAGTCGGAAAGGAAAAAAAAAAATCCTCCGCGGCGCCGATGTTGGCGAAGAAGTGTCGTCGTCGGAGGCGGCGGAAAAGGTGAAGGATGAGGGAGATGAAAAGGGTGAGAAAGGTGAGAGAGGGTGAGATAGTTGTCGTCGTCAGAGGCGGTGGAGGAGGATTAGAGAGGGGAAAAAAAAGTCGCAACGTGACCTCGACAGTGTCTGAGACCAGGAAGGCAGGGGGGTGTGCGGGCGAGAGTAAGGATGCGCGGGACAAAATCGAAGCAAGCCGCCTTCGCCTCAACCTCCGCCTCCGCTTCTGTCTTCGCCGCTCTCTGGGAGGAGAAAGAAAAAATGACGAGAAAAAAAAGGAGAGAGAAAAAGGTATAAGGGTATTTTGATCAGTTTGCTGAAAAAGCGGATCGAATCTGCAAAAATGAAAAGGAAGTTCGGTTTTGCAAAAGCCCAAAATAAGTGGATTTTTTATGCAAATTGGTCAAAATAAAATTACAAAAAATCATAATATCTAATATACCTATGAAAATTTCTGAAATATCTTATATAATCCTTTTCTTTTGTTTCAAATATGCACATCGTATATTTTTAATTACTCAAAAATAGCATTGTTATTAGTATTTATTAAGTCATCTCAGATTAAACCTGAATTAAATTTCTACTAGAGTTTAAAAAAGTTAAAATACCTCTTTTGCTCTAACTTAAGGACAAATGAAAAAGTTGATGATAGTAGAATGATACATTTGAAAAAAAAAAAATCAAAACAATTCTTTTGTCCTTAACTTAGGAGCAAACAAGAAAAGCTCGTGATACTAGAAGCATCTATAACCCTTATTAAAGCCCGTTTCTTTTTGTCCACATGGCAACATTAGGTTAATTCCCATTTAATTAGCCCGCTTCTAATTAACTTCGTCTTCGCTCGCCCAATCCCGCTCCGACTCCTGTTCCCTCGCTCGACGGAATGTTGGGCGAGTTCGTGTCGGGCCTTCTTCCCGTCACGCCCGTTCCCATTAGCGACGCTTCGTTTCGTTCGCCTGATGCCGCTCCGACTCCTGTTCCCTTAGACTTCTCACATTCTTCGTTCCATCGGTCTCATCCGCCTTCCGTCTCTTCTCTTTTTTCTTTTTCTTTTTTTCATCCATTAGTTTACCTGCCCTCTCTCCCTCTCTTACGCCCCTTCATCTATCAAGGCTCCTCCTTCCTCCCCATCCCCTCTCCTCCTTCCATATCCCTTACCTCCCGAAACACCTCTCCTCGGCGTCGGTGAGGGTGACGGCGGAGGTGAGGTGGAAGGGGCGACCGAGGGCGACGCTGGGGCCGCTGAGGAGGACGGTGAGGAGGAACTACACGAGGGAGGAGGAGGTATTGGCGGAGAAGGGCGATTGGGAGAGGAGGGAGGAGGCGGAGCAGGAGGAGGAGGGGAGGGGTTTCGTGGAGTGGAACGAAGACTTCGAGAGCGCCGTAACCCTAACGTCGTATAGGGAGAATGCGTTCCACCCGTGGGAGTTGTCCTTCGTCGTCTTTAATGTGAGTTTGAATTTGGCCAATTTTGCTCTCGAATTGTCTGTTTTGTTCTGCTTGATTAGGGTTCTTTGAAGTGGTTTTCGTAGTTTTTTGCTTCCTCGGGATTTTGATTAGGGTGGAATTAGGATTTCAATCAAATTATAGAGTTTGTGAATGTGAAATTAGTTCTTTTTCTTTTCTTTTCTATTTTTAAACTCCATCCTATGTTGACCTATTTCTTTAGCAATTTGTCGTGTGTAGGGTTTTTCAATTACTACATAACATGTTTCGATTTGGAATTAATAGGTGCTTATTAGTCACAAGCATCTTACATCTGGGATATTAGCATGCGAGTTGATATTAGCATCAATTTTTTCTCACAAAAAGATGGGATCTTTTATATTCTCTTGCATGCTGCTTTCTTTTCCTTGGATTTTTAATTTTAGTTATTTTCTGTTCTTAATTTTTATTTTTCTTGCTAATCTTTGATGCATGAAGTTATTTTCCTTCTATATCAGTTGAATCTTTTTATCAAAATTATCTCTTTTTTTTCCCTGTTCTGTTTGAGATGATATACAGTGCATCTAATTTAGTTTTCTCAATTATGATTTTTGAGAAAGTTTTTTTTTGGTATTTTGTTTGAACATTTTCGTTGGAATAAGAGGAAGATAGGATTTTATTAAAAGACTTATTTTTTTACCTGAAGAAACATAAGGTGTAAGCTTATATTTTTATTTTCTTCATATTGACATATAGTAGATAATCTCTCTTGCTTTCTTTGTGGATGTAGATAATTACGGAACCTTGTAAATTTCAGATTCATTCAATTTCTAACGATATAAGGTAAACTATCTTAATTTTTATATTCAAATTGGGTATTCAAAACTCAAACTACAAATGATCAAGTGCTAGGTAACCTATTTTCAGAATAGGTTTTGAGGCGCTTTTTGTGCATAATTTCAGGGTCGGGCCCTGAATTTTTGAGTTTAGTAATATAAATCTCCCAAAAGAATTTTTGAAATATAGAGCCAATAGAATTACTTAAAAACAGATAAATACACAAAGACCCCTCAACTATAGGTCACTTTGGAATAGCTACCTGTGCTCTGAGATTGTTTGTTTCCTCCAAACTCAAATGCATTATTTTTTGGATAACAGAGGATATATGTTTCGACCAAACTATGAGGAGCAACTCATCATTAATTTGTGGATTTTGTAACAATTTCTATTTGGAGAGCTTCCTTAAATATAGTGAAAACTGATGTGCAAAATATATCTATGAGGAATTTCATTAGAGGGAAAATTGCTTGAATCATTTGACACCATTCCAAAATTCTTTGAAAGATTTATTTCATAATTCTAGGCTCGAATACATTGCTGTTGAATATATTATTCTAATATATTCCCTTCTATGTGGAATATAACCACATTAATATTATGATATTAGCTAAATATTAAAGTACATGTAATCAAAAGTACATTAGTTGCTTGATTTTAGATAAGTTAAAAATGAGTTTTCCTTAAATAAAAAAGATCTGAGTAGGTTTTTATTTCTTTTGGTATCGAATTACCATAGAATTGAATTATTTTACGATTTTTTTTTCAATTCTATGCATTCTTTTTTCTAACAATTTTTTTATTTTTTGCTGTGTAGGTGACATAGTTTTCTTACATTTTGCAACCTCACAGATTTGAAATGGTAAATTTTTCTTAATAGATTTCTTTTATATATGTAGTTTGATTTCTTACTTATATTTATTCAGTGATTTTCTTTCTTATTTTCTACTTTTCTGAAGATTCTATATTTTTTGTAATTTATTTTTCAATTCTATGCATTCTTTTTTGCTAACAATTTTTTTATTTTTCACTGCGCATGTGACATATTTTTCTTGCATTTTGCGACCTCATAGATTTGAAATAGTAAGCTTTTCTTAATAGATTTCTTTTATTTATGTAGGTTGATTTCTTACTTATATGTTTAATTCAAGAGTGTTTTTTCACTTTTCTTGCAGTTTTTTCTCTTATCAGTTTTGCTTCTCTTTTTTCTTTTATTCAAACTTGACTTACATACCATTTGTCTTGGTGCTGCTATAATGGATATGTTGTTATTGTTGTTTCTCTTTCTACAACTCTTCTTTCTGATACTTGTCTTAAAATTTTAAAAATTGCATAGGTCCAGTGTTTTGTGCTGCTAATGTTCATACCACTGCATCTTCAGTACTTAATTTATTGTTGCTGCTACTGTTTTTTTTTTTTAGGTTAAGCATTGGTTCCTCTAAATTTGTCATACTCCCCTCCTACTTCTTGGTTTTTTTTTTTGGGGTATTTTGAAGCCCTACAACTTTGTTGCTGCTACCGCACTAGATTGTTGTTAATGTTGTGTTTTTTCTACTGCAGCTTTGGTTCCTTACATTTTATGCCTGACGTTCTTCTTCGGTATGAATGTCGTCCAATAATTTTCTTCATAATTACTCCAACTCTTTTTTTTTATAATTTGTTTTAAAAAACATAGGACAGGGTTAATAATTAAAATTTTTGATGATGCTGTTTCTTTTGGTCTTCTGTTATTTTTTGTTTCTCCTACTGCTACTTTGAGATGCAAAAGGATAATGTTGTGTACCTTTGTAACTCTTGATTTTGATACTAATAATGTAATTTTCACATCTTATGCTGAATTTGAAGCTCCTTTTATTGCTTAATAGGTGTTCTAATTGCAAAATATAACGTTTTTTCTTATATACTCAAACTCTAAAGCCTTATTTGGATGCATATATAGTTAAAAAAAACTCTATGAAATTTTTGGTCTAGATGAAATAGTTAAAATATTTTTACAGAATTTATAAAGTGTGGTTTTGGTCTAGATGAAATAGAGAATCCTGTAACTCTAAAAAATTTCGCAGGTTCAATTTTTACACGGTTTGGATATGCATTGTGCAATTCTATGAAATTACATGTAATCAAAAGTACATTAGTTACTTGATTTTAGATAAGTAAAAAATGAGTTTTAGTATGGCGGACTTTTTTCTGTTTAAATCCGCTAAATTACAACTGCTGTTGTTTAATTTTAGCTTCAGGTGCTGCTTCCTTTTTTTGCCTATTGTATGTAAGCAGATTAAATTGCTTTAAGCCCTCTCTATTTATGGATTTGTGCACTGTTAAGATGTGGTCTTTTTTTCTTTTTTTTTTTTTGCAAACTTATGAGGCATTCTTTAGATTTTTTTTTTAAATCATTATACGTCCTCGAGTCTTGACGGAGAAAAAATTTTGCTACAACAATATTTGCCCACCGCATCGCGCGGGATCACTACACTAGTATATTTTAAAGGGCAAAATAATAATTTTATAGAAATAAGGGTAGTTTTTAACTTATTCGCTAACAAGTTTAACTTACCTTCATTGAAGCTAGAGTTAAATAACCTAAGTTATGTGGCAAAGAATGCGACCCTAAAGTCAAGAGGACCTAGGATGAAAAGGATATGGGCCTAAGTGGGTCGACTCTTGAGGGTTAAAGCCAACCCTCAAGCCATGTGGAACGGATTCCGGAATGCTGAGATTTGGACACCGAAATAGGTGTCGGGCGTGTACGACGATTTCGCCGCCCAGGGCTATACCACTGTCGTGGCATGTGCGACGATTTCGCCGTCGGGTGGGTGAGCCGAGCCGAGTTCGATACCGGTTGAGCCGGATTGTGGATCATACCGCTGGTTGATACGAACCACTGTCGTGGCGTGTGCGACGATTTCGCCGCTGGGTGGCCAGGTCATAGAGCGCGGTGGGCTGTTGACAGCTGAGGTGGTTGGGAGATGTCCTTCACCTCGAGCTAGATAGTGTGCGAATTTTTCGCAGATTGATTGACTCAAAACCGAATCGGGTGGCATAGTGAACTAAGGTAAAGGTAACCTTAGATGTGATTGCTAGTGAGTATAAAATGCCCAAGAGTAAAGAATAAGAATAGCTAAATTTAGTAAATAGCTAATGGTAGAATGGAATGGCTAATATAAAGAATAGCTAAAATGTAAAGTAAAGCTAAGAACTGTTCAATAGTTGCATATCGCATATTGTAAGGGATGTTTTCTGTTAGTTGCATAGTAACATCATATATGTACGTGTATGTGTATGTTTTTGGACTAATACGATTACAGTGCCTCCTTGGACCTATTGGTCGAGCTTTTTCCTTGGGTGGGCGTACCCACTGAGAACCATGAAGTTGGTTTTCACCCCACGTTATTTTGGGGTGTTTTCCAGGAACACACGTGAGCACAGCAGCAGCGCAAGACAAGAGCGTAGCTCCATAGATAGCGCCCTATCCAGAGACCAGAGATAGCAGTACCCCGAGTCGGCATAGCCTAGAGGTAGAGGAAGAAATGAAAGAACAAAATATACTAGAACTTGTAATAATTAAATTGCATTTGGAGGTTAAATATAAAAATGTAAACTGTGATGAATACTTGTAATAGCAAGTAGCTGTATTTATATTTTCGATACTTCCTTATGCAATCTTGATTGTAATATGTTATATTTGGAACCCTTGTTATTGTATTGATTGCGACATCTTGGACTTAGAAACAAGAAGAACAATCCAATAACAATATAATATTCTACACATGAAATTAGGAAACAAATAGATTACATAATCAACCAACTAAACAAGTTTCTGCCCTCTGTAAAAGACATTATAAGAAAAGACCGACCAGAACAAAATCGCAGCAGAGTTACAGAGAGGGATCCCCGTTTGCTCCACTATTTAAGCCCTTTGCGATCACAATTCAATGTTATGACACACACAAAAATGTAAGAATTTACATAATTCCAGAAGCACGGTTTGATAAATACAGTACTGGAGTTGTGGTCTGCTGTTTTTTACTAAATAAAGAAGAAAAAAAAGCGCAGCAAGGAGGTGCATGAAAACAGGCAGAATCAGCAGCTAACACACATTGCAGCTCCTCCTACAGAAGCCGGGAAGGTCTGCAGTTCCGACCATGTACTCCGGATTCTTGGTACACTCTCCAAGGGCTGCCCACCTCGCACAGTTCTCATTCTTGTCCGTGCAGTTTCCTTCTTGGCTGTGATATATCTTGTCGAAGGATGCCACACGGATCCACTTGGTTGCTGACCACTTCTCCCCCTCGATCACAGGGCATCCTGCATGGAGGCTCTTAGGGTCTGTTGTCGCATCCGTGTGGAGGCTGAAGAATAGTAGTGCATCTCCTCTGCGTGGTTTGACTGCCGTGGAACATTTTGATAAGAATGTTGATTAAAAAATATAGGGAAACTACTTATTGTTAATAGTAAAAAATACATATTAATGCATTGTACAATAAATATTTAGTTGTTGAAGCACCTGCAATTCCTTGCTTAGCGCAGTCCGATAAGGTATCATCATAAGCATGTCCTCTATGACGTGGGGACTCCTATTAGTGACAAAAGCAAGTCATAAAGAAATACACTTTAGCAGCAGCATGCCACACACGTGCACAAAAGAAAAGAAAACAGATTGGAAATGAGGAAGCTAAAAGAAAAAAAAAAAAAATCAATGTTATATTATGAGGTAATCAGATGAAAAGCAGAAGAGAGAGATCTTATGCCATAACGTTAATGAACTAATGTCCTCATAGTAGTTAAACTTACCTCAGCCGAAGGAAACACAGTTTCACCACCTTTTGCCACATCTGTTAGATACATAAGAACAGTGGCAATACGATGACCACCACGGACAGTATTAGCCTCGTCTGAGAAGTAATCATAGTGGGGATCATACTTTTGCCCATGCTCATATCTCAAAACTTGTATATCCTCACCATTTTCTGAATGAAGATTACATACCATCAGTATATTTACACGCCTTGAATAAATACATCATTAATTTACTAGTAAAAGTCTTAATAGCATTAGTCAGGCCCACTAGTTAGCTTAATTATAGTACAGCAAATTCACATGGTTCACTGTATTATAATCCTGTAATTCAATGCATATGTTAAAAGTGGCAGACATCTAAATCTGTATGCGCATGCGAGTTCATACCCAGTTTCTGCTATTCCCCAAGTGGGGCCTTGGAAGGCATTCCTAGTAGGTATTTTGCTTTTTACGTGAAATGGCTAACTAAATATTAAAACCTAAAACTGCAGTTGCAAGCCAAGAGTTTTACCAATGCACCCCAAAGAAACCTAGCATCAACAAATGCAATAAAAATCATTGAATGACAGATAATGATACCATTCAATATAACCACCTTGAATACAGTTGCCTGTAGTTCATCTCTATGACTCCCAAATTTCCAACAAATCATTGACCTTAAATACCTTAAACTTCCATCCAACCTGTGATTCAAATCATCTATCTAATAAGTTTGAACCTTAAAATGGTAAATAACTTGCAAACCTGAAAACAACATTTCTTCAATCTCATTTCTTCGGCGTCTCATAGATCACAAATATACATTTTCTTTTGACTTAGGGTGTGTTTGGTTAAGATGTTAAAATGGGTAGAAAAGAAATTTTCGGTGAAAAAATGGTTTGCAACTCGTTTGTTTCGCCGTAAAAAACCGCGGCTCATGGAGCAGGGCTTTTTCATGGGGTCCACGAGGCCACGTGGACCGTATGAGAGGGAGGTCCACGGTGGTCCTCATACACATACATATACATACATACATACATACACGGTGCTATATATATATATATATATATATATATATATATACCCTTTGATCATTTCTAACCTTTGGATTAATACTATTACCCTGTGGGGACCACTCAACCCCTAGCCCCCGTTTGGTTCGGGGTTAAGAAAAAACTAGTTATTCCAGGGATAGTGTTAAGTTTGGGGTTAAGGTGGGGTTAAAGTATTTTTGTGTTTGGTTGGAAGTTGGAGTTAGTCGAGGATAGTGAAAAATAGTGTTTGGTTGAAGTAGGTGGGATAAGAAGGATAATGGGTTATTATGAATAGAAAAATAGTGTTTGGTTGGGGTTTGGTGGGGTTAGGTGGGGTTAGCTAAGCCGGGATAACTTTTTGAGGTGGGGTTTGCTAACCCCACCTCTTTTTGGTGGTGTTTGGGGATAAAATGGGGGTTAAGGGGTTATTCCATCCCTTAACCCCCAGCCAAATGGGGTTTAGGAGTACTACTCAACCCTAGGGGGGCCGTAATCATTCCAATTGTATAATTTTTTATCCAAAGGCTAAGAAATCGGAAGCATCAGATCCTCTATGGTTCCAATAGCATAGTAGCTCTACACTATATATATCTATATATATAGAACTAGGTTGGAATACTATCAATAGCACCAAGCTGTTGGTGCTATTAAATTTTTAGCCCTTGGATTGAAAAATGTGCAGTTAGTAAGGATTTAAGTGTCGTGGCACGGGGTCGTGCCAGATAATTGCTGGCACGGTACGACAAGGTGCGTGCCGAGCCGTGCCGATACGTGCCGGTCAAAAAAATTCTTGTGTGCCGACACCCAATAGTATGAAATATTTATTTTCTTTAGCAACAAAATATTCTAACTATTTATTATGTATTTTTATTACATCTTTTGAACTTTATTGAGAAAATTACGTACTAATTTAAAAATTAGAGGGTTTTAAGTCATATTACCGCATTTTGTCCGTATCGTACTCTAGATCTCTTTATTGCACTAAGATTAAGATTTAAATGGGATATAGCCCGTGCCGACGGGCACTTAAAACCTTGGCTGTTAGTGTTTTATTTTTATATAGAGATATTTTTATATAATATTTTATTTATACATGTGTAATTATTTAATAATATTTCTAAATATATAACTCTTATATATTATGTATTATGTTTATTATAATTTTAAATATATATAATTTTTATATAAAAATTATAATAATAATATATATAGTATATTAATTATTATATATTGAGTCTCGTTATGCTATCGATAACACCAAGCACTTGGTACTATCAAGTTTTCTAGTTAGATTAATCCCTCTGATTATTTTTACCCGTTAGATTATACTATTCAACCAACCACCCACTCAACCCTAGGGGGCCCACATCATTCTAACCGCATATTTCTCAATCCAAGGGCTAAAAAATCAATAGCACCAACAACTTGGTGCTATTGATAGTATTCCAGCCCAGTTCTTATATATTAATAATATATATAATAAAAAATATATTAAATAGTTTTTTTTTAATCTATTTTTCTTTTTCTTTCAACCAAACAACCGTCACGGAAAACTATTTTTCTTTTCCAACAAACTAAACACTAAACAACGTAAAGCTTTTTTTCCACCGAAAATTTCTTTTCTACAATTTTACATGGAACCAACACACCCTTAGCAATATTGCATGTCTTACACAGAGTTCAACGAAATGCACTTATCTGGAAAAATAAATATGTTCCAAATCCTATCTTACCTAGGTGTTGGTATGAGTGCATAAAAGAGCCCTTGTTTGATCGCTCTGATGCAGGTGACAAGATGCGAACAGTTGCACTAAACATGCGAAACTAGCCAAGCATGCTAGCTTTAAGGAATCAAGTCATATTTTGTCAACAAAGTTTTCTATCAGCTATAGATAGAACTATGTAACTGTCTTCCTTTTACTAGTCGTGTGATTGCCAACTGGCTATCAAATGATCGAAAAATAAGCATGCAAAGACAACTAAACAAAAAGAAAATACATTTTTATTTTATTGCACTACCAGCTTAAAATCATCAAAACAGTCTGTGAAAATGAGACCTTAATTTGCTTCCAACATTTTGGAAGATTGATCAATGTAAATCATTTCCTAATAATTGAGGGCAGGAACTGTCAATAAATAAATTTAAATAGCATCAATAATAGGTGAAAAAACCTCAATAACACTTGCATTAACAAAGATTAGTCAACAGACAATCTGTCAAAATTTCAAATATGGTATAAACCATGTTGCACAGATCATCAGTTGTATCGCTTGCAACAGACAATCTGTCAATAACACTTGCATTAACAAAGATTAGTCATAGACAATCTGTCAAAATTTCAAATATGGTATAAACCAAGGTTGCACAGATCATCAGTTGTATCGCTTGCAACTTCGAGTTTCTTCAATCTGCCTAGCTTATGTACCCACCCTTCCGATAAGCTTATTCTATCTCTTTTTGTGCTGGAAAAACATCTTAGCAAATTGCTTGCAATTGATAATGACAAATTCTTTATGTTTATTTCTGTTGGTTAATTCTGACAAGACTCTTGTCTTTTTCTTGGTTCACTCTTATCATGTTAGCAAGTGAGCTTAGGGGCTATATATCCACACATTATATGACATGATATATCCTCTTTTCTTATCATATCATTCATTGGTCCTAAAACTTTGGAGTAAGATCATGTCGGTTTAGGCTTAAAAAGCACTATTTGAACCTTACAGGACAGTATGGAGCAATAAGAGAAACTTATGAGGATTATATACTCCTTGCCATAGAAAACATAACTTGTAGCATAACCCCCTTTCTCTATCTCTTTGCCTTAGGACGATGTATGTTTTCTATTTTCAGTTTGTCACTAGATGACACTGCAAGAACATAGGTAGACAAGTTATGCTTTTTAACTCCAACATTTATTTTGGCCATCAGAATTTCTGATCTTTCTTAGCAAGGTTATTGTATCTTTTTGTTTGTTTCTTTTTTTTCGAATTATGCTAGTGCAACAAACATCTTGACGGCCTTTAAACTAGAAAGTAGAAACAAAGCCATCTCAAGTATAACTTAAAACTCTAAATTGTTCACGAAAGATTTGGAAAAAATAAAACTATTTACTGAAAAGTAAAGGTATCCTCTACATTATATTAGAAAAGAAAAACTAGGTCGGGCACATTTTCATTTTCCATATTACCTCATAATATGTGCTTGTAATTTACGTGATTTTCCATACATGAAACTTCTTAACACAATTCGCTATACTACTCAAGACAAAACAAGAATTACATCATAAATAAATTTTGTGCAGCAACTAACAATGGAAAAAGGGCAAACTTACTCTGTTGATCACATTTGACTCAGAATAAGGAAGAAAAGAATAAGATTGTACTATGCCAAGATGTACAAGAATTGAGGATAGATAGCAAGTTAAAATTGCACAGAAACCAATCAATATGTATGCTCTTACTAAAACAACATCATAATTTTGGAAAAAATGTTAGCTCTAGACCTTTTGGTAGAAATGTCCATGCAGCGATCTTGTCTTCTATACCAGCAACAATTGGGTCCTGAAAAAATTGATTAAATGGTAATAGACAAGAAGATCAACTTTGAATACAAAATACGTTTTAATAAGAAAAGAAGAACCAAGAGTAGATGAAGGTCCCACAAAAGTTGATTGGAGCAACATACTCAATGGTGACATTTTCAATAGATCAATGATCTAAACTGATAGAGAGGAGATAGTAACGATATGATGAATAAGATTACAGTTGAAATTATTAAGGATGTACATATCCAGTACTTAAAGCAGACAATATGAAGCTCCACAGTCAACCTTTACCCATCTTTTACAGTTTGTATTATTTATAAAGGTTAATTGCACCATTGCTCCCCAACCATTACCTGTTTTCTTCACTTTGGTCCCTAACCCTTTTTTCATTGTTAGGTCTCAACTTCTATATTTTGTTGCAATTACTTCCCGGCCATCCAAATTCCGACTAATTTTGATGGAATAGGCCATGTCAACTGCAGTAAAACCCTGCCTGCTCACATAGACAATGGTTATTGTCCAATAGCTCAATCTTGGCACAAACTTTTCCAAGTTTCTTGAAGAGCTCGGTGGACGTAAAGCACGAAGCCAAGGATGTTGGATTTCCCAAAGAGACAGTAGGCGTCGTATAGGAGGTCGAGGTGGTTATAGGCACAGAGGACAATATATGCATTGGGTGAACATATGGGACTAATGGTTCAATTAACCCTAAAGGTTCGGGTAAAGATTGGGGACCAATGGTACAATTCACCAAACTTACAATTCAGAAACTTGGGGGGCATTTGTATAATGAAGTTCTGATCTGGTAATAAATCAAATTTACTAAGAGTAGAATCATTAGTCTTCCCATCTATTATGAAGACACCGAGAAGATCCGGCAGGTGGCCATGGGCTTAAATTCTTGAAAACAAATTCCTTTTGAAAATAGTCCGAAATCATCTTTTATAGAGACCTAAATCCTACCCTAAAACTAGATGTTTAACCTCTCCTGCACTATGCTAGTCGATGACAAATCTAACATTTTTAGTGTCGCCAAACTTGATTTTCAACCGAATTACAGTTACATCAATACAAACACCCCTTTCATTGATCATGGTTGTAATAATCAACAAATAGGCAAAAAGAACATTAAATCCGAACCTTTCCCTTGCTGATGAACATTCCAGAGCTCGTCCGGACCTCGCTAAGCATGCTTTTCCCCGACAAATTATCAGCCACCGCAGATCTCTTCAGCTCTGATTTAGCCTAAAAAAATGAACCCCAAAAATGAGGAAAATAATAGTCATAATTAATTCCTACAAACAGCTATTCAGATCAAGAAACAGAATCACTGAAACAAATGTGTAGAGCACATATTGTTGTCCTCACAAGGGATATCAAATGGTCGCATTCTTCGTCCGTAAGGAAACCTTCGTAGAGGAATGCTCTGAATCGGATACACATTTTAGAGATTAGTTCAAAATAGGTCCAAAAATTGAGACAAAACTTCTTTTTTTTTTTAAAAAAAAAGGGAAAGGTGCGGTACCTCGGTCTCCATGAGAGCGGCTTCGACCGAGATGGGTAGGCCACGGCGACAGGGGAGTCGGAGAAGGAGGAGCAGGATTGGTGGAGGAGGAAGAAGAAGAAGAGGAGGAGCGGAACCCTAACCCTAGATCGGATCATGAGTGTCAATGTTGATTACCAATGAGAGAAAGAGGACGGAAAGAAATGAATGGCCTTCTCGTAGATCCGAATATAAGAGCATGAACTGGAAGAGAGAAGATTCAGGGAAAATAATTTGAGATCAATTTTGAAAATGCCGCCCCCAGTCCAGATCTTAATTTCAAGGCATAACTTCAAAATACCATCATATTTGGTTCTGTACTTTCTCACTTTAGTACTTTATTAGGATTTAAAGTGTATCACTTTAATACCCTATAATTTTATTTTTCTCTTTTTATTATTCTTTTGACTAAGTTTTTTTTTTTTTGTTACATTAGTTATAAAGTTAAAACTAAATTTTATTAAAGTTAATATTCGATAAAATATAACTGAGGTATCTAAAATTTTTTGTATATGATTTACGAAAAATTAACGAAACACCGACAAAAAGAAAAAAATGAAACCACGGGATACTAAATTAATGCACTTTAAACCACAGGATATTACAGTGAGAAATATAAAACTACAGGGATGGCATTTAAAATTTATCCTTATTATAATCTATTATCTATCTAATATCAATCAATACAAATACATTAAAGGGGGAACCGAAAACTACTTCCACAGTCGCTCCGCATTCTCAGTCGTGGGTCCCTCCTCCACCTTTTCGGTGTGGGTCCCTCATATCGCCTCTCTTTCTCTCTCTCTCGCGGACGTGGGTCCCTCGCTCAGAGCCTCTCTCTCTCTTTCACACGCGGTTCCCTTCTTCCCGAACCCTAGGTTCGCCGAGGGTTCGTACCGGCTTCGCCGCGCGAATATCGCCGAAGATCCTGGGCGTCTACAGCTTCTCCGCGATTTCGGGTGGGTCTCTCTCTCGCGCAAGTGGGTCCCTCAGAGCCTCTCTCTTTCTCTCTCGGTCACGCGCTTTGGTCCCTCTGAGAACGATTCATCGCTCCCTCTCCCGAACCCTAGGTTCGCCTAGGGTTCGTACTGGCTCCGCCGCACAACCGCCGGTTGGCCGTACCGCTCGATCTAGAAATCCCACAAATTCGGCTGCAAATATACACTTTCCCCCTCTCCCTTCCCTCTCAAACCCTATGTTCGCCTAGGGTTTGTACTACCGCTGCTTGCCCATATCCGCCGAGGATCCGACCTCTGCTCTACTTTCTCTCTCTCCCCCCTTGATCCCTATATTTGCCTAGGGTTCGTACACTCTCCGTTGCGCTACCACCGCTTGCCCATATCTATCGAGGATCTGGGCATTTAATGCCGCCGCGGAACGTACGCCTGTCTACAGTCGCCTCCCCCTGCATGGCTGAGGCATTTTGTATCCTTGACGATTTCAAGCTCCCCGTGTTGGGCTGCGCGATGGACATCAGGATCATCGAGTTCTCCCATGTTCGGGAGATCTTTATCTTCCCCCTCGGCGGCTAATTCTAAGGTATCTGTTTAAATTTTACGTGATTTTTTTTTATGATGATCTGATTATGAAATGGTCAATATATTTTGTTCTTTTCCTTTTTTTGTGAAGAAGTTTTTTCTTTTTTTTTTCCTTTCAACTGTCAAATATGAATGGATTTGCCAAAAACAAAAAAAAAGGAAAAAATATTTGTTTTCAACTTTTTGTTTATTTGAACAATGATGGAATAAATTTAGCTCATCTTTCAAATGATAGTAATATTTTTCAAAATTTGTGTGTTGGGACTTAAGCGAAAGGTTGATAGCATGATTTTGAGCTACTTATTGAATCATAATTCATAGCTTTCTAACATTTTTCTACTGATTAATTAGCACAGTTAAATTTTGGAAAGAGATAATAAATCCATATAACAGTTATATACGGTATCTGAGCTCATTGATTTGACCTGAAACTTGAATTGTTGTTTTAAAATTTGCTCCTAATCTGTCATAGTCTTTGAGCCACCACAACTTATGATGGCGACGGTAAATTTGTTTGCAAAACACTGGGTTGGTTGATGTCTTTGATGTTCATTTCTATTGATCAATGCAAATCTATATCTATATCTATACAAATACATTAAAGGGCAAACCCTCAATCCTTTCTACAGCCTCTTCGTGACTTTCATGTGTATGTAAATATAATTAATGGCTCAAATAAGGTTTTTTTTTCTGTCAACTAAAAAAGTTTTATCTCTAATTTTTTTGTTATGTTTCCTGATTTTTATGCTTTCTAAGTTTTTTCATCGCATATACATGGTTGGTTATCTTTTTCCTGTAGATCATAACCTTTCAAATAAAATAAATAAACTGAACAAAAAAAATAAAGTTCATAAATTCTGATTTTTAGAGAGGATGTGGTTTCTATCTGAAGATGGTTTAATATAGTTATATAATGCTTTTTGAGCTTTGATATACATGAATAGCTATGGTTTGTGCCTATTCCATTTTGCTATTTTATATTATGGGATTACTGAAGAAAAAACCGACTCCTTTTTCAGGCCAACAGACAATTTACACATATAAGTATATAAACATTATATATATGTATTGGTTAGTTGTTTACATTACTTTGTTGTAATGCCCCTGCACTTCAATTTTTCCTAAAATACATGCCCTTACCTTTGAAAGCATCAGACATACAATGGTGGAGTGTTGGCAGGCTGCTTCCTCTTCTCTACTGTTTACTTTCTTCATTCCCTTTTGGTAAGTCGGTTCAGTTTAGATCCAGTCGTTTGTTGTAATCTGTAGGAAAAATAATTTTTTGTTTTCTTATCTTTATTACCTTCTTTTTTAATTACTAATTTACTAAATTTTATAAATGTTTGAACTGATATAAAATTTTATTGGTTCTGAACATTTTGTTGGAACAATTGGAATTTTTCACGAAGATCGGCATTAAAAAAGTGAATAAAAAAGGGCGAACCCTTAACAGTTTTGCAGCTTCTCCTTGATTTCGGGTGTGGACCCTTTTGCCTTCTCTCTTTACCATCTGACCTGTAGGCCCCCTCTTCCTGGCACCTCCCTGATTTCGGATGTGGGCCCCATCAACCCTTTCTCACCCGTTTGACCAATGGGTCCCTTATTCCTGCTGCCTCTGCTCCCCACCTCTTATGTTGGATGTTTGTGATGCTGGGAAGTTATTTATGTTCCTCGCCTATTTAGTGTTGCTCTTGCTGCTCTTTCGTGCGAGGTTATGATGATATGGACAACTCTACTGAATTTGTTCGTAATGGCATGGCATAACGAACAGCCCTGGGGCAATCACTGCAGCCTACGAATATTATTGTAGAGATACACACAATAGTTATCATACCCTTTTGCTTTAGGGGATCCACAAATCTGAACCTTGTCATATCTTCGTTATCTGCTATTTACCATTTTCTTTCCTTTACTTTTGTTTTGGACTTCAATTTTTTTCTTTTCCTCCACCCTTTGATATTTGTGATGTATTGTCCCATTTGATTCTTTGTTACATTGTTTGCTTTTGGCTATCTTGGCTATTCATTACTGCCATTTTGCTTTCCTTTGTTTTTATTTTGGGCTTCAGTATTTTTCCTCGCCCTGTGATATAAGGCTATGATAATGAGAAGAACTCCCTGACAGGCATGCTTCTCCTACAACAACATTTGCCTGAGTTAATAGTTAGTTTCTCCATACATTCTTCTTCCACTCCCAATGGCATGGCAGGTTGGCTGGTCATATGTCAATTGTTGCAGCCTTGGGGGTATCGAAATGAAAACACTAAAAATAAAATAAAAATATGGTGGCAAACAAAGACCTACTCGCTGGGGATCAGAAAATTTTGAACTTGACTTCCTAGCTCTGTCCTTTTCCAAAGGATTGAAAATTGCATGAAAGTTTATCATCTTGAATGCACTAAGCTTGGATGAATGCTGGTTACTTCATTTGTTGTCTGCTTTTGTTTTAGAATTATAAAGTGAAGAAGAGAAAAAAACTTAACTAATTTTTGTTAACTATTCTTTAGCTCACATGTTGACTAACCTGTTTTTATCTCATTGTTCTTTGGTTGCAGATTGTCTGTCCCAAGCTGTTGTTGATTGGCATAAAATTCTAATTAGAAGCAACTAATGGAATGGTTTTGTTGATGAATCAAGTTGAAGTCTCCTTTTTCTTGGTGAATGTTGATTTGATATTTGCAAATTAATGTGTATGTAATTTACAAATTTGGCTTGGTAGAGGCAGATGGCTGACAGTAATGTCATACAAAAACTGACCTCGCAATATGGAGGTCCAGCAACTGATTGTAACTTTCTCCACTTTTTCCTTTTTTTCCTTTTTCCTTCACTTCTCTCAATTACTTGCTTTCCTTTCATGTTCCTTATGTGTTGCAAAATATTTTATTCAAATTGATAACAAAAAAAAAAACTATCCGCAGCGAAGCGCGGGTGCTTAACTAGTATTATACTAAAGAAAAACCCTAATTGAACCCTATATCTAAGCTTGACACGTGGCTCTCTATATGCTTGCTATGTGTCAAGCTCAAATATAGATTTTTTAAACTAGAAAATAAAATATTATTATATATAGTAATTATGAAAATTATTATTATATATGGTAAATTATAATATAGAAAATTTGCAGAATATTATATATAAAATTAATGCAAATTAATTCAAATTTAGTTAAATTAGATTTTATTGGAAATAAACTGCTATTTACTTTTCAGACACGAGTCATCCTCTATAAAATATCATTAGTCCCTCTCTATTTTCTTCCACCAAACAGAGCTAATGTAATAAACCGACCTTTTTTACCTAAATAAAATTTGACTTTTGTTTCTGAATGTTATTGTGCGTAAATGTATTATAAGAGCACACGTCAAATTTCAAAGAAACCGAGCTAAAACGAAAAAGTTACGCGACCGGAAGTTTGACTTAAAGTGAATAGTAACTCGGATCTTCGGAAATCGCGGAGTAGAGATGGGTCCAGATGCGTACGGGACTCGAATATAGGACTTCAATAGCTCGTTTCGAACGGCTCGACTATTACGGAACCAATGCCACGACGGAATTGGATTCTGAATCACGGTTGTCGAGGAAAAGGGGTTTGAACGTTTTTACTTAAAGACTTAAGTAATTGGAGATATTGGAGGAATAAAGAAGAGAATGGATACTTCGCGAATCCGAGACCAAATCAAACGAAGTAAAAGGCTAGATTCGATGTCCTCGACGCGAGCAACGCTGGCGCGATCCGATCGTGAATCCGACTGACGAATCTCCAGGAATCGCGAAAAGAACGCGGAAAGGCAAAAATCGCATAACGGTGGAATGCGAAAAGTCGCTATATTTTATGCGCCAAAATGCGAAGGTTTGAAAATGGAGGGTCCTATGCGCATAAATCACATGCTGGCAGGGACTAAAGCATGAATTGTGAGGTTTGGAGGGCTAAAATGCAAAAATTGCACAAGTGTATAAATGGATGTGTTAGGGTTCATTCCACTAAACCCTAACCCTAATTGGACCCTTCACCTCCCAGCCGCCCTAGCCACCTCCTGCCCTCCTCTGCCCGTCCAGCGCACCCCAGGCCGCCGTGGCGCCTCGGCCGCGGAAAACCTCCAACCAACTCCTCCATCTCCCTCGGCCACTCAACCCACCAACTTGGCCGAGCTCGTGCGAGGTTGATCTGCGGGCCGAGCACTTTCATCTCGGGCCGAGACCAACCGCCGGCGCGCTCATCGCGACCGTGCCGTCGTCGGGCTTCGACCTTGCCCTGCGGGCGCTCTCGGTCACCCCGAGCGGCGGAGCACCTCGGCATCCTCGCACGGCCGCCGACTTCCCTCGGGTGCCCCGACCTCCTTCGGCAGGAAACTTAGGCGTGCCCTCCCGGCGTCCCGGGGCAACGCCGCGCCGCCCGCGCCTGCTGCCCGAAGGCTGTGCGGGCGGTGGCGAGTCCCTCGACTTCCGGCCGTGCCGCGCCGTCTCAGGAGGAGCACCGCCTTCCTCGACCTCTCGGCCGGATCCCCGCAGGGGCTTAGTGGCGGCAGATCGCCGCCGCTCGCCCGCCGCGCCGCCGCCGCCACCCCAGCGCGGCCGCGCCGTCCTCCTCCGACCTCGGGCTACCTCCGGCGCACTTCCCCGGCCGTCCCCGAAGTCTCCGGCCGCCACTCCTCTCCCCGCGGCCGCCTCGGGCCGGTGCATCGAGGGTTGCACCCTCGGCTTCCGGCATCCCGGCCGCCTCCCGAGGGCAAAGATCGGCTTCCCTCGGCCTCCGTGCGGACCATCGCCGTCCGGCGTCCCGATCGCCGCCGCCGCCGCCGGCGCCATCCAACCCGAGAGGAAGAAGAAGAAGGATCGCCGCCGCCGCGCTCGGCCGCCGCCCGCCGCCGGCTACCTCCCTCCTCGGACCTCCCGGACCCGAGGCTTCCTTCCCCGGCCGGCGCGCGCGCCTTCTTGCCGCCGGCGACCGAACCCTAGCTCCCTCAAGCCTAGGTATGGATTTGCGATTTCCTGCACCTAAGTCTAGGGTTCGGATCACCTATCTGGTGATCCGGTGGGTCAAATGAACCTCGAGAGGTGAGCACGGTCAAGGATTTTCCGTGCTGAACGCGATGCTCACCTCCGTTCTGAGTTTTGATGCACCGTTTTGCGGGACGATCGCACTTTACGCGCTGTGCGCGCTATTTACTGAATTTAGTGTCGCTTGTGTGCGCACTACGATGCCCGATTGTGCTCCGAAAGGTGAGCACGGTCTTGGGCATGTCGAAGACTTATAGCGAGTGCGATTTCGAAGTTTACGATGCACCGATTTGCGTGCACGGTCTGTAAAAGCCCAATAATCACATGAAATAGTGCGATTTAGGATTCTTCGTGGACTTTTATGCAATTGTAGCCTCTGGGCTATCTTGGGCGATGTGTATGTACTGCGGGTAACCTCTGGACTGACGGTCCAAGGTCCCGAGCTTTTCGGAAAACAGTAAGTGTAGTTCCGGAGCGTTCGTCGGCGAAATTCGACGACGGAACGCGACTTTGGTTCGGATTTCTTCCGACGCTTTCCTGAGAGTATTTCTTTTGTCGCCAAGCCTTGTTGGCTGGTCACCCGTGTCGTCTCGAAGGTCCGGAGACGACGGGTGAGCGACGGTGGGTTCCGGTGTCAAAGTCGACGCTTTCGGGAACCGGAATTGAAACGGACGTACTGTAGTAATCGTTTCGAGGCAGTTACGTCGTGGGATTTGTGGATTATGGTTCTAGTTTTAGTGGGTTAGTGTCTAACCCGGTGAACCCTCGTAGGTTCAGTCATTTTTTTCCAGCAGTTGGCAGACCACTCCTTTTGATACTCAGGTGGGTATCCGGGTTTCTCGTCGGTACAGTGGTACACGCTTGGTGACACTCCTTCACTTTACTTTACTCTACTTTACTTTTCTTACTTGCACCTTACTGTCATTTCTATTCTCTACTCAGTTATATGCATGCTTAGTATACTTGATAGGAGTAGAGTGGTTTGAGTTTACAGCTCTTCAGCGACCTGCTTGGTCGATCTTTTACAGTTTCAGTGACCTATTCGGTCGGCTTGTTTACAGTTTCTCAGTGACCTGTTCGGTCAGTTTGCTTCAGTTTCAGTGACCTATTCGGTCGGTTTGTTTCTGTTCTTCTGTGACCTACGTGGTCGGCGAGTTTACCTAATGACCCAAAGGGGTCGATGTCCCTTTCAGGACGGGATTGTCAGCTAGTTGCTGACGTTTGACTTTTGAGCATAAAAGCATCGATCGCCCTGGACTCGAGCGCAGTTCACGAACACGGGCGGTCTGATCCACCGTGCCAAGGTGTTCTTTTCCGAAAAAGTGGTTGGATGTTCCAACCCGTGAGCCCATAGGCGACCTTGGGTAGAATGCAGGCTTAGAGACAGAGGGCATTGCCTGAGGTCTGCGGACCAATATTGGCGGTTATGGATTGGGTATTTTACTTTCTCAGCTTTTCGATGCATACATACAGTAGCAGTTTATTTATATTACATATATCTCTCTCCTGCTTACTTTAGCTACTGTATCTACTTACCAGTCCTTCCTTTGCTTTACTCCGTTACTAGTGGATACCCACTGGGAGGGGAGACATGTTTACATGTTCTCACCCCCCGCCTTCTTTTTCAGGTGACATAGCGGGTCCTAGCGGGATAGCAGGTGAGGAGCGAGTCTAGTGCGCGTATAGCTCCTACCCGTATCGGTTACTTCTTTACCTTTCTCATTTTATTACTTAGAGTACATTATGGTTCAGTTCTAGCTTCACTTTAGTTTTACTTTCAGTGGTGGATTGAGACTTTTGATGGTTTTTGGAAATGGATTAAAGGACTTATGTTTTGTGAAATAAACTGTCTCCTACCCTTCGTGGTAGCATTTCAAAGGAAAGGGTTAAAGAAAAGATTTTCTACCCCTCGTGGTAGTGTTTTCAATGGAAAAAAAAAGGGGTTTCCGTGTGGGAAACAGTTTTAAAAGGTTTATAAATAAGCTAAGTTGTGAATGTGGTGAATGGTTGTATGATGTGGCATATTTAGTGTACTTGATATTCATACTGTTGTGGTTGTGTTCCTGGTTGTTTAAGTGTACTCTGTACTTGTGCGACGCCGTGCAAATACAGGGGAGACTCTGTCCGTGTGTACAGTGGCCTCCCTGTATTTGTGGCGGATCTGGCACACCTCTTGGGGTCAGGCTTTTAAAAAAAAAAATTAATTTTCGCTGTGTTTATGTACCAAAGGGACCCCGGGGCGTGACAGACTAAATTGGTATCAGAGCGAATTACAACCACAACACCATTCGCAGGTCGTTTTTGAAAAAGAAAAGGAACTGAACCATTGGTTAGAATGACCCTAGGAAGACCTATGATATATAGGAACGTGAGTGCGGGGTTTGGGCTCAAGTCCTAGTGTTAGGCCGTTGAGCGATTTTTGATTAACAGTGTTTTCTGTTGTAGATGGCCCGTGGTAGAGGTAGACCTCCTCGGGATCGTGCCGGTGGACGTGCAGCTGCGAATATACCCGGTGGATCGGGAGAGATTGCCCCTGCGGGCACGGGTGACAGGGAACAGAGCGGCTCTCAGCCGCTGGGTCAGCCGAGTGCCCAGCAGCTCGGGGCCGAAGTAGCTGAGTTGAGAGGCCAGCTGACGGCTCTCACGGGCATGTTCCAGCAGTTCCTGCAGCAGCAGCAGGCTGCGGCTGTCGCACCCCCGGTTCCACCACCAGTTGCACCCCCGATTCCACCTCCCGTTGCACCCCCGATTTCACCTCCCGTTGCACTACCGATTCCACCTCCAGTTCCACCTCCGGTTGCACCCCCGGCTCCACCCCTGGTGCCACCTACGGCCCCGACTACTCCAAAGGATCGGGGATACTCCGTGGTACCTCCACCAACCCCTCGCTACTACGACGCCGACGATCGCGACCGCGACGATTTTTTGGAGAGGTACCGCCTCCGCACGGAGGGCGTCCGCATTCGGACGATGCTGGCGGAGTTCCGGAAATTTGATCCGCCCATGTTCGAGGGCAAGAAGGAGGATAAGGGGACGCTGGAGCTGTGGATCGCAGATATGGAGAAGCTGTTCCGCGATCTCCACATCGAGGCGGAGGATCGCGTTCCCCTGGCAGCCCATTGCCTGGGGAGGACTCCTTACTCGTGGTGGTTTCGCCACTTTTCGAAGAAGCTGAACAACGTTTACCCCACCTGGGAGGAGTTCCGGAGCCTCCTCTACGAGCAGTACTTCGGGGATAGTACGAGACAGGACTTGGAGCGCGAGCTGGAGCGTCTCCGACAGGGGAACCGTACTGTCGCCGAGTACGAGCAGGACTTCACCCGTATCATCGAGATGATCCCCTTCACTGTGCACGACGAGTACCATAAGGCCAGGCTCTTCATGAGGGGATTGCGGCCCAACCTCCGTATGTTGGCTGCGTCCAATGGCGCGATCACCTATGATGCACCTCGAGCGAGCTTTCCTGCGGAGCGAGTCGAGGATCCGAAGGCGGATCGAGATGCGGTGGCGTTCCGGGGACAAGAAGCGCTCGCACGCTCAGTCGAGTGGTGATCCCTCTTTCAGCCAGAGGCCACCTAAGTATCCGCGCCCCAGCGATCGAAGCCAGTACACCGCGCCCCAGCGAATCGGCGGAGTGCACACGCGCCCCCAGCGGCCGACCGAGAGTGCACCGCGCCCCGTGACGACCGAGTGCACTACGCCCCGGACGATCAAGAGTGCACCATCGGGCAATTATCGCCCGGCGGTGCGTGATTTGCGGGCGGGGACATTCCCGCAACACTTGCCGGAGAGGGTAGGCCGTTGCTACCGATGCGGCTGCCCGGGACACCGTCGAGCCCGGTGCCCTCAAGGTAATGGGGCTACCACGAGCGCCGCTTCTTCCCCGGCCGCACCACCCCGACGAATCGCGGAGCTTCGCGCAATCGCCGTCCGGGCGCCCTCTTCCTCCCACCAGACGGAGGGGGCACGCCAGGCTTCTGGAGGGCGAGTCTTCGCCCTGACGCAGCATGAAGGCGACACGGGTGGAGACCATCTCGCAGGTATTGTCACCCTTTCCGCCTCTCGAGCTAGAGCCTTATTTGATCGGTGCGTCGCTTTCATTTATCTCGCATTCTTATGCATGTGAGCACGGTATCCCTTCACATCCACTGAGCGCACCACTCCATATCGACACGCCCGGAGGCGATATCATAGCCGAGCGGGGCGTCATATCCTATCCGGTTGTTCTTGATGGCTGATGCTTCCTGGCGAATCTGTTGGTGTTTCCGGACGACAAGTTCGACGTGGTGCTTGGGATGGACTGGCTCTCCAGGCACCGCGCTACTATCGACTGCGAGCGAAGGACGGTGACTTTTACCGTGCCCGGCGAGGAAGTCTATGTCTACCGAGCGTGTAAGAGCTCTTACTTCGCCATGTCTATCTCTTCTGCTAGGGCCAGGCGACATATGAATGCAGGGTGTGTGGCCTATCTGGCTTCGGTGGACGTCACCCGTCGAGTTGCACCACCACTAGAGGAGATTCAAGTTGTTCGGGACTTCCCGAATATCTTTCCTGCCGAACTCCCGGGAATGCCCCCGGACCGGGAGATTGATTTCTTCATCGAGCTTGTCCCGGGCACTGCACCGATCTCGAAGGCCCCCTATCGCATGGCCTTCGCGGAGCCGAAAGAGTCGAAGGCCCGGCTTGAGGACCTCACGGAGAAAGGGTGCATTCAGCCTAGTGTTTCACCTTGGGGTGCCCCTGTCCTCTTCGTCAAAAAGAAGGACGGTAGGCTGCGTCTTTGCATCGACTACAGGGAGCTCAACAAGATTACGGTGAAGAACAAGTATCCACTGCCCCGGATTGACGATCTTTTCGACCAGCTTCACGGGTCGTCGGTATTCTCGAAGATCGATCTTCAGTCCGGGTATCATCAGCTTAAGATCCGAGCGGAGGATGCGCCGAAGATCGCGTTCCGAACTCGTTACGGCCACTACGAGTTTACGGTGATGCCGTTCGGGCTTACCAATGCCCCGGCAGCCTTCATGGATATGATGAATAGGGTCTTTCGGCCGTATTTGGATCAGTTTGTCGTGGTCTTCATTGACGACATCCTGATTTACTCGCGGAGCGATGTGGAGCACGAGGATCATCTCCGTCGTGTTTTGTAGCTACTTCGAGAGCACAAGCTATATGCTAAGCTCAAGAAGTGCGAGTTCTGACTCTGCGAGGTGTCTTTCTTGGGGCATATCGTGACTCCATCAGGCATTACGGTGGATCCGAAGAAGATATCCTCGGTAGTTGACTGGCCTAAGCCGACTTCAGTGACCGAAGTCAGGAGTTTTCTGGGTTTGGCGGGTTATTATCGGCGATTTGTCGAGGGATTCTCCAAGATCGCCGCACCGCAAGCTTACCAGAAAAGGTGAACGGTTTCGATGGGACCGAGCGGTGCGTGAGCTTTGACGAGCTGAAAGATCGACTGACCCGCGCACCTGTACTGACTCTGCCACGGCCTGGTGAGGATTTCGTCGTCTATTGCGACGCCTCACGGGTCGGTTTGGGGTGCGTGCTGATGCAGCAGGATCGGGTCATCGCTTATGCCTCGCGTCAACTGAAGCCGTATGAGAAGAATTATCCGACACACGATCTGGAGCTCGCCGCAGTGGTATTAGCCCTCAAACTTTGGAGGCATTATCTCTATGGGGCACACTGTGAGGTGTTCACCGATCATCAGAGCCTGATGTACCTCTTCACCCAGAAGGAGCTGAACCTCAGGCAGAGACGTTGGCTCGAACTCTTGAAGGATTATGACATTACGATTCAGTATCATCCGGGAAAGGCGAACACGGTGGCAGACGCCTTGAGCCGGAAACAGCGTTCCGCTGAGTTGTCCTTCATGATCACGAGTCAGGACCGTCTGATAGAGGAGTTCCGCCGTCTCGAGATCGAGATTGTCTCCACCGGGGCTACAGCCCAATTGATGTCCCTGGTGGTACAGCCTACCTTGACGGAGCGGATTATGCTTGGGCAGTAGAGTGACCCGTACTTACAGAAAATACGGGCGGATCTCGAGCAGGGCAAGGACGGGGACTTCTCTATTCACACTGATGGATCTTTGCGCTTCAAGAGCAGGTGGTGCGTACCTAGTGACTCGGAGCTGAGGAACGATATCCTATCCGAGGCGCACCGATCCCCTTACACGGTTCATCCAGGCGGAACCAAGATGTATCGCGATCTGAAGCAGAACTTCTGGTGGCCTGGGATGAAGCAAGATGTGGCTTAGCATGTGGCCCGGTGCTTGACTTGTCAGCAGGTGAAAGCCGAGCACCAGCGACTAGCAGGAAAGCTGCAACCACTTCCGATTCCCGTGTGGAAGTGGGAGCAGATCACCATGGATTTCGTCACCGGATTGCCTCGATCACAGCGAGGCCATGATGCCATCTGGGTCATAGTGGACCAGCTGACGAAATCGGCGCATTTCCTGCCGATGCATACGACTTGGTCCCGCGATCGACTGGCACAGTTGTATATCGATGAGATCGTCCGACTTCATGGGGTGCCAGTGTCGATCGTATCTGATCGGGACACCCGCTTCGTTTCCCACTTCTGGAGGAACTTGCAGCAGGCTATGGGGACGAAGCTGAACTTCAGTACGGCCTTCCATCCTCAGAGCGACGGACAGTCGGAGCGAGTTATACAGACTCTCGAGGACATGCTCCGCGCATGTGTCCTGGATTATGGCGACGGATGGTTTCGCTATCTTCCATTGGTGGAGTTCGCCTATAACAACAGCTACCAGGCGAGCATCGGGATGGCGCCGTATGAGGCTTTATATGGGCGTCGATGTCGGTCCCCTATCTGCTGGGACGACGTCGGTGAACGCCGAGTGGTCGGGCCGGACTTGTTGGAGGATGCGGAGTCAAGGATTCGCATTGGAAGAGATCGGCTTCAGACTGCACAGAGTCGGCAGAGGAGCTACGCGGACCAGCGGAGGCGTGACCTAGAGTTCCAGGTCGGTGAGCACGTGCTGCTCAAGGTGTCGCCATCCAGGGGGATCAAACGGTTCGGGTTGCGGAACAAGCTTAGTCCGCGCTTCGTGGGACCGTTTGAGATCCTGGAGCGGGTTGGTCCGGTGGCGTACAGGTTGGCTCTACCTCCGAGTCTCGCCCGGGTGCATAACGTCTTCCACGTGTCCATGCTTCGGAAGTATATTCCTGATCCATCCCACGTCATCAGCACGACGGTTATCCAGTTGCGGGAGGATCTGACCTATGATGAGGCTCATTTGCGGATTTTGGCACGTGAGGAGAAGCGGTGTCACGCCCCGAGACCGCTACCAATTTGGTCCAGTTCGGGCGCGTCGAACAGACCGCCGAACGGGCAGAGTCTCCCCTGTACGTCCAAGGCGTCGCAATCAATACAATACAAGAATGTTCCACACAGGAACTGATATCAATCAAGATTGCATAAGGAAGTATCAAGACATAAACACATCCTAAGCTAATACAAGCATTCAACCCAGTTTATAATTTTTACATTACATTACCCTTCAACTCCCTATTACAATCTAGTTTATTACAAATTTAATTCATGCTTGTTCTATCCTTGCTTTCCCATTACCCCTAGGCTCTGCCGACTGGGGTACTTCTATCTCCGGTCTCTGGGTAGGGCGCTATCTACTGAGCTACGCCTTGCCTCGCGCCGCCGCCGCGCCACTCGCGTGGGTACCAAGACTCCCAAAACACAACACGGGGTGAGAACTATTGGCCATAGTTCTCGTGGGTACGGTCACCCAAAAGAAAAGCTCGACCAATAGGTCCAAGGAGGCCCTGCAGATATGTTAGTCCAAAGAACATCTATAGAGAGATAATATGCAACTAACATAGAAACTGGCCTCACGAGATGCAATATGCAATCATTATAAGTAGATTTATTTATTCTACTACTATCTTGCCAACTAGTTCTCTATCAACTAGCTTCTAAGGTGTCTCATTACCTTAGGGTTCCACTTTATCTGTCACGCCCCGAGACCGCTACCAATTTGGTCCAGTTCGGGCGCGTCGAACAGACCGCCGAACGGGCAGAGTCTCCCCTGTACGTCCAAGGCGTTGCAATCAATACAATACAAGAATATTCCACACAGGAACTAATATCAATCAAGATTGCATAAGGAAGTATCAAGACATAAACACATCCTAAGCTAATACAAGCATTCAACCCAGTTTATAATTTTTACATTACATTACCCTTCAACTCCCTATTACAATCTAGTTTATTACAAATTTAATACATGCTTGTTCTATCCTTGCTTTCCCATTACCCCTAGCCTCTGCCGACTGGGGTACTTCTATCTCCCTCTGGGTAGGGCGCTATCTACCGAGCTACGCCTTGCCTCGCGCTCTGCACATCACACACTACCGTGCACCCCCAAACACAACACGGGGTGAGAACTATTGTCCATAGTTCTCGTGGGTACGGTCACCCAAGAGAAAAGCTCGACCAATAGGTCCAAGGAGGCCCTGCAGATATGTTAGTCCAAAGAACATCTATAGAGAGATAATATGCAACTAACATAAAAACTGGCCTCACGAGATGCAATATGCAATCATTATAAGTAGATTTATTTATTCTACTACTATCTTGCCAACTAGTTCTCTATCAACTAGCTTCTAAGATGTCTCATTACCTTAGGGTTTCATCTCAAGTCCAACTTACTTCTAAGGTTTCTATTACCTTAGAGTTTCACTACATTTACCACTAGCACTCAAGGTTCTTCTACCTTATTCCAGCTAGCCACCCGACTCGGTCTCGAGTCAATCAACGGCGGATAATCCGCCCTCTGCCTGGCTCGAGGTGAAGGATCCTGTCACATACACCTCAGCTTACGGCAAGCCAAGAACCACATCGCCCAACGGTCCGCCCGAAGGTCCGTGCACCGTGGTCAGGGATCCGCCACTGGGAGAGGAACATGCCGCATACACCCATAGCCAAGATTCCCTGATAGGGAGAGGAACATGCCACATACACCCTAGCGCTCTCTTTGTTCTTGCTCAATCACAATCCTCGAAGTTCTTCCGGTGGGAGGGGAACATGCCGCATACACCCGCGGAACCAGAACTATCGAGCTCGCAATTACTGGGATTCCGGAATCCACTTCGCAAGTCAAGGGTCCATAACCCTATGTTACTGACCTCTTTAGGTCCAATGCACTTTCCACCCTAGGTCCAACCGACTCTAGGTCTAATGCCTCAATCTCATACCTAGGTTTACTTTAACTCTAGGTTCAGTTCTCAACCTATGTTCTGTAACACTAGGTTAGATGTCACACACCTAGATCTTGACTCTAGGTTCATACCTCATTCACAATCCTCCTAGGTCCATGACACTAGGTCTAATACAACCTATGTTATATAACACTAGGTTAATGCCACTCGATCTAGATTCACTTGACTCTAGATTTACTATAACCTATGTTCTGTAACACTAGGTTAAATTCCACTCGATCTAGGTTAAATGCCTATTTGTCCAAGCCAAGTCTTTCTAACCCACACCTTCCCCAGTGACCCAAGCCCAACACCTACCCCGGTGTTTCAAAGCTCAACACCTACACCGGTGTTTCATAGCTAAAGGCTAGTTTCACCGATAAGGTTACTAGGTCTGCAACTTACATTATCTACTAGCATTTTACTTTATGTCTAACATGCATTTCTACTTATGCATTATTAAACATGCATCAATATGAGTTATCTAACTCTTAGACATACAGGCGACCTAGTCGCTTCGGTAAACACAACCCACCTTGGTTTTGCTCTCCGATTGCTCGTCGACACTTACAATCGGCCGCCCGCGGCACTCTCGACCCGGTTTGGCTCGAATTCTTGCGCGACCACCCGAACGGTCTCCAAATCACTATCCGAGACTTTGTGGTGTTAACCCACGTCTTCACGATGCCCCAGATCCGTTTTCATGAATTTAGGGCTCCTATCTTGCGTGCTGCGGACATCTGATAAGAATATATTAAATAATTAATATCTTCGTACTCGCTCGTCGGATCACCGAACCCAGCGCGCCAACGCGTTCGTTAGGCCCTCAATTAGGTTTACATGGGGTCAAATGAGATCAATCTCATCTATTTCTAAAAACCCCCTTTTTAACCCTAGGTTTTGCATCTTTGCAAAACTCACCGTTCCGATCCCTAGAACAAGCAATAGAAAGCTTGTTCAACCTCTAGGAACTCATCTAAGAGTACTAGGACCATCCATAGGGCGCTTAGGGCAAACCCTAGAAATCCACCATTAGAGCACTACGAAGAAAACATGGTTTTCATGTGTTCTTCGGCTACTACTATGTTTCTACGCTTGTAGAGAGATCAAAATCCTAGGTTTAGGGTTTAGAAACCCACTACTAGAAGATCTACCATGAGAGAGAGAGAGGAAGAACTCAAGCTTACCTCTCGAGAGCTTGCCCGCTTGAGGGAGAAGGAGGAGATGGTCATCATCATCATCACCATCATCTTCTTCTCCATCTCCTTCTTCCTCTTCCTCTTCTTCTTCTTCTTCTTCTTGCGGTCGAACACAGAGGGAGAGAGCGAGAGAGAGCGATCAGAGTGAGGGAGAGAGAGAGAGAGAAGAGGTTTTATCCCTCTCTTTACAACTAACCCCCTGCACAATTGCTATAAGGCCCCTCAACTTTACAATATTTGAAATGTCCCAAATGGCATTTTCGGGCTCGTGGACCTGGCCTCCCTAACCCAGACCGGTCCCAGAGGCTTGCTCCACTCTGCGACTAGGGACCGGTCTCCCCTTAAGAGACCGGTCCCAGAGCTCGCTCGCGGATACCTTCCGGACCGGTCTCCTTTTCAGGACCGGTCCCCAGGGACCATCAGCCTACTCCAAGGACTTAACCAAATTTTCAGCTTTTTCCGTTTCTTCTCCGTTCCAGCTCACTTTTGGCTCGTTTGACCTCCGATTCTTTTCAAATCGAACCAAGCCTCTCCACACATGATTTAAATCATGTCCACATCATTATCTCATCCGCGCAAGCGCCGGATTTGGCTCACGGCCCAAAGTAGCCTTTCGGGCTTCGTTCTCGCACGTAGTGCACCGAAAACACCCGAAAGCTTCCAGACTTCACCGGAACCACTCTTATGGCCTTCTAAGCCAACATACCTCGTAACTTCATGACTTTAGAAGTTCGATATGTCACAAGCGGTTACGGAACAGGAGCATTCCGTACGTAAAGGTTCAGTGGGAGAACCACGAGGAGCGTGAGGCGACTTGGGAGCTTGAGTCCTCTATGAGGGAGCGTTATCCACATTTGTTTGTGGGGGATTCTTGACTTAGTTTCGGGGACGAAACTTCCTGTAAGGAGGGAATGATGTAATAAACCGACCTTTTTTACCTAAATGAAATTTGACTTTCGTTTCTGAATGTTATTGTGCGTAAATGTATTATAAGAGCACACGTCAAATTTCAGGCGAAACCGAGCTAAAACGAAAAAGTTACGCGACCCGGAAGTTTGACTTAAAGTGAATAGTAACTCCGAATCTTCGGGAAATCGCGGAGTAGAGATGGGTCCAGATGCGTACAGGACTCCGAATATAGGACTTCAATAGCTCGTTTCGAACGGCTCGACTATTCTGGAACCAATGCCACTGACGGAATTGGATTCTGAATCACGGTTGTCGAGGAAAACGGGTTTGAACATTTTTACTTAAAGACTTAAGTAATTGGAGATATTGGAGGAATAAAGAAGAGAATGGATACTTCGCGAATCCGAGACCAAATCAAATGAAGTAAAAGGCTAGATTCGATGTCCTCGACGCGCTGAAGGCGCTAGCGCGATCCGATCGTGAATCCGACGGACGGATCTCTGGGAATCGCGAAAGGAACGCGAAGAGGTAAAAATCGCATAACGGTGGAATGCGAAAAGTCGCTATATTTTATGCGCCAAAATACAAAGGTTTGAACATGGAGGGTCCTATGCACATAAATCACATGCTGGCAGGGACTAAAGCATGAATTGTGGGCTTTGGATGGCTAAAATGCAAAAATTGCACAAGTGTATAAATGGATGTGTTAGGGTTCATTCCACTAAACCCTAACCCTAATTGGACCCTTCACCTCCCAGCCGCCCTAGCCACCTCCTGCCCTCCTCTGCCATCCCGAGCGCACTTCCCGATCACGGCGAGCGCCCGCCGCCGGAAACCTCCACCCAACTCCTCCTCCATCTCCCCGCCACTCAACCCACCAACCTCGGCCGAGCTCGTGCGGGCCGATCTCCGGGCCGAGCACCTTCATCTCCGGCCGAGACCAACCGCCGGCGCTCATCGCACCGCCGCCGTCGCCGAAGCCGCCGTCTGAGCCGCCTTGCTCCTCGCGGCCGCTTCCTGGCCACCTGCACCGAGCCGAGCACCTCGCATTCTCGCACGGCCGCCGCTTTCCCCTCGGGTGCCCCGACCTCCTTCGGCACACTGTGGAACTTCCGGCGTGCCCTCCCGCCTTCCCCAGAAACGCCGGTGCCGCCCCGCGCCGCCGTCGCCGCTCGAAGGCCGTGCGGGCAGCGGCCGAGTCCTTCGACTTCCACCATTGCCGCCACCTCCGAGGGGAGCACCGCCTTCCCTCGACATCGCCGGAGAACTCCTAACCCGAGGGCTTAGTGGCGGCCAGATCGCCGCCGCCTCGCCACCGCGCCGCCGCCACCCCCACGCGCCGCGCCGTCCTCCTCCGACTCGGCGACCTCCGGCGCACTTCCCGCCGTCTCGGTCTCCGGCCGCCGCTCCTCTCCCCGCGGCCGCCGGCCGGTGCACCGAGGTTGCACCCTCGGCTTCCGGCATCCTCGCCGCCTCCCGAGGGAGCACGGCTTCCCATCGGCCTCCGCCGACCATCGCCGTCCGCGTCCCCGGCGCCGCCGTGCCGCCGGCGCCATCCAACCCGAGAGGAAGAAGAAGAGGATTGCCGCCGCCGCGCCTCCGGCAGCCCGCCCGCCGCCGGCTACCTCCCTCCTGACCTCCCGACCCGAGGCTTCCTTCCCGCCGCACGCACGCCTCCTTGTCGCCGGCGACCGAACCCTAGCTCCCTCAAGCCTAGGTATGGATTTGCGATTTCCAGCACCTAAGTCTAGGGTTCGGATCACCTATCTGGTGATCCGGTGGGTCAAATGAACCTCGGGAGGTCAGCACGGTCAAGGATTTTCCGTGCCGAACGCGATGCTCACCTCCGTTCTGAGTTTTGAATCACCGTTTAGCGGGACGATCGCACTTTACGCGCTGTGCGCGCTATTTACTGAATTTAGTGTCGCTTGTGCGCGCACTACGATGCCCGATTGTGCTTCAAAAGGCGAGCACGGTCTTCGGCATGTCGAAGACTTACAGCGAGTGCAATTTCGGAGTTTACGATGCACCGATTTGCGTGCACAGTCTGTAAAAGCCCTATAATCACATGAAATAGTGCGATTTAGGATTCTTCAGGGACTTTTATACAATTGTAGCCTCCTGGGCTATCTTGGGCAGTGTGTATGTACTGCGGGTAACCTCTGGACTAACTGTCCAAGGTCCCGAGCTTTTCGGAAAACAGTAAGTGTAGTTCCGGAGCGTTCGTCGGCGAAATTCGACTACGGAACGCGACTTTGGTTCGGATTTCTTCCGACGCTTTCCTGAGGGTATTTCTTTTGTCGTCCAGCCTTGTTGGCTGGTCACCCGTGTCGTTTCGAAGGTCCGGAGACGACGGGTGTGCGACGGTGGGTTCCGGTGTCAAAGTCGACGCTTTCGGGAACCCGAATTGAAACGGACGTACTGTAGTAATCGTTTCGAGGTAGTTACGTCGTGGGATTTGTGGATTATGGTTCTAGTTTTAGTGGGTTAGTGTCTAACCCGGTGAACCCTCGTAGGTTCAGTCGTTTTTTTCCAAAGTTAGCCATGCACCACTCCTTTTGATACTCAGGTGGGTATCCGGGTTTCTCGTCGGTACAGTGGTACACCCTTGGTGACACTCCTTCACTTTACTTTACTCTACTTTACTTTTCTTACTTGCACCTTACTGTCGTTTCTATTCTCTACTCAGTTATATGCATGCTTAGTATACTTGATAGGAATAGAGTGGTTTGAGTTTACAGCTCTTCAACGACCTGCTTGGTCGATCTTTTACAGTTTCAGTGACCTATTCGGTCGGCTTATTTACAGTTTCTCAGTGACTGCTTCGGCTTGTTTCACTTCTGACTGTTCGGTCCGGTTTGTTTCTGTGCTTCTGTGACCTACGTGGTTAGCGAGTTTACCTAATGACCCAAAGGGGTCGATGTCCCTTTAGGGACGGGATTGTCAGCTAGTTGCTGACGTTTGACTTTTGAGCATAAAAGCATCAATCGCCCGGACTCGAGCGTTAGCTCACGAACACGGCGGTCCGATCCACCGTGCCAAGGTGTTCTTTACGGAAAAGTGGTTGGATGTGCCAACCCGTGAGCCCATAGGCGACCTTGGGTAGAATGCAGGCTTAGAGACAGAGGGCATTGCCTGAGGTCTGCGGACCAATATTGGCGGTTATGGATTGGGTATTTTACTTTCTCCTTTTCGATGCATACATACAAGAGCGCTTTATTTATATTACATATATCTCTCCCCGCTTACTTTAGCTACCGTATCTACTTACCAAATCCTTCCTTTGCTTTACTCCGTTACTAGTGGATACCCACTGGGAGGATGAGACATGTTTACATGTTCTCACCCCACGCCTTCTTTTTCAGGTGACATAGCGGGTCCTAGCGGGACAGCGGGTGAGGAGCGAGTCTAGTGCGCGTATAGCTCCTACCCGTATCGGTTACTTCTTTACCTTTCTCGTTTTATTACTTAGAGTACATTATGGTTCAGTTCTAGCTTCACTTTAGTTTTACTTTCAGTGGTGGATTGAGACTTTTGATGGTTTTTGGAAATGGATTAAAGGACTTATGTTTTGGGAATTAAACTGTCTCCTACCCTTCGTGGTAGCATTTCAAAGGAAAGGGTTAAAGAAAAGGTTTTCTACCCCTCGTGGTAGTGTTTTCAAACAAAAAGGGTTTCCATGTGGGAAACGATTTTAAAAGGTTTATAAATAAGCTAAGTTGTGAATGTGGTGAATGATTTTAGTGTACTTGATATTCATACCGTTGTGGTTGTGTTCCTGGTTGTTTAAGTGTACTCTGTACTTGTGCGACGCCGTGCAAATACAAGGGAGACTCTGTCCGTGTGTACAGTGACCTCCTTGTATTTGTGGCGGATCTAGCACACCTCTGGGGGTCAGGCTTTTAAAAAAAAAAAAAAAAGTTTTCGCTGTGTTTATGTACCAAAGGGACCCCGGGGCGTGACAGCTAACAAGCTAAAGGAAGAAGAGAAACTAAGGACAGAGGTACGTAGAGATCATTAATCATAGATGGCACCAATTCCTCTTCTCACTCCATACAAAATTGGCAATTTAGTAGAAAACACTATTACACTTTTCTACTATTACTCGTGTAATTTTCTTAGTTTTTAGATGTCAATGCTTTAAATACGAAGCAAGTATTAATTTTTTTTTTTCTTTGATGTCTTATTGTTCTCAGGATATGACACTTGGGTATGATTTTATACATGACATCACACCTCTTGGAGACAAATGGAAGATTAAAGTCAGAGTGATTTGTTTATATACTACGCCTGAATTTCATCGTCCAGATGTGGTGAATAACTTAGAGTTAGTTCTTTTTGATGATAATGTAAGATACGATTTTCATTTTCAAATTTAACATACGTTTGTTTTGTTTTTGCTAAATGATACTACATAATTTGTTAATTTTTATTTTAGGGAGATAGGATACATGCAACGGTAAGAAAAGCTTTCCTGAACAAATTTAAAGGCCTTTTCACAGAAGGAAAAGTTTATGTGATCAACCAGTTTGGAGTGGGGCAGAGCAGTGGCTCCTACAGGACCACTAAACATCCTTACAAAATCAATTTTCAATATTCTACGATTGTATGTGAGATGGAAGATGTTTTGACAATATCAAAGTATGGATTTTTATTTATCCCTTTTGATGAAATACTTGCTAATGTCGCTGATGACAAATATTTAGTAGGTAAGAGTTGTTACATGCATCAAATATGTGATCTTTAAATTTTAATTTTTAATATGTGTACCTATTATATAGATTCTTATATTTTATTTTTCTAATTTATCGATGTCATTGGGAAGCTTTGGAATTAGTAGAATGGAAGAAAGCAAAGAAGACTAAAGAAACAAAAAATTCAAATACTACTTGAGGATGACAAGTAGGTGCTTATAATTATAAATATCTTTTGAATGTTTATATTTTTTTTTCCAGTTCGTTGCTTATTATTTTAAAAATATGAATAGATTGACAATTTTATCCCAAACAAATTATATTTTATTTATCAATCTGATAACTTTATAATATGACACTCATAAGTACATCTTAAATAATGGTACATATAGCAACAAGAAGCTGGGTTGCACATTGTGGGGAAGGTTTGCTGAAGAACTTCATACTTATAGACAAGTAGGTGATGAAGGCCCTGTCATAATTATAATGCAATGGTGTAAGATAAAAAAACTTTGCAGGTATCTCATTTATTCAAATTTTGGTTATTATTTATATTCTTACTAATTATACTTATTATTGTATATTTACGGACAACAGAGGTCCACGTAGTATATCAAACTCTCTTTATGCAACCAAGATGATGATCAACACTGATATATCAGAAATATTGGAGTTCAAAAATAAGTAAGTTAACCAATGATCTTATTATTATTTTTTAGTAATATTGTTCACTTACATTAAAAAATATAATTTTTTTGGTTATTTTTTATGGTCTGATTTTGTTTTGTTTTTTTTTTTTTTCAATTTAGGTGATTTCGAGATTGTAGATTTTTTTTCTTTTTCTTTGGGTTTTATTTTTTTAAAATTTTTTTCTCTTTATTTGTAGTTTGATGATTTGAGCTTTTTGTTGTTTAAATTTATTCTTTTTATTTCATTTTTTTTGTTTTATTTTTAATACGAATGTTATGTTTTACTGCTTTTTGTTTTTATATTTATGTTTATGTTTTTTTAAAGCAAATTTTTCTACTACCTTATATATAAATATATATTTAACTAATAACCTTATTATTATTTTTTATATATATTGTTCACTTACATTAAAAAATGTAATTTCAAGAGATATTTTTTATGGTCTGAGTTTGTTTTTTTTTTTTCCCCAATTTAGGTGTTTTCGGGATTGTAGATTTCTGACCCTTTTCTTTGGGTGTTATGTTTTTTGTATTTTTTTCCCTTTATTTGTAGATTGTTGATTTAAGTTTTTTTTTGTTTTAATTTATTATTTTTATTTCACTTTTTTTTGTTTTCTTTTAAATACCCATGTTATGTTTTACTGTTTTTTGTTTTGAGATTTATGTTTATTTAGAGCAAATTTTTTTACCACCTTATATGTGTTTATATATATTTAGGATTTTAAGCGGAGAACTAACTCAATCTACGGTTGTGACACCCCAATAGTCCCACATCGGATGGGAAAGGGATTGTCATTGGGTTTATAATAGACTTAGACATTAGTAATAATAACTGGGCTTAAACATTTTGGGCATGTTGTTGGGCTCAACTAGTTATCAGTTGCGGGTCGGGTCGTTACATTTGGTATCGTGAGCTTGCTCACCGCCTAGACATGTGTGGCGTAGTCTCTACGAGCTGTGGTTCGGATGACGGCTAGCGAGACGAGTCTCACATAGCCCGGTGTGTGTGTGTGATTGGACCGACGAGGACGTCACACCTTAATCTGGGAGTCTGACACCCCAATAGTCCCACATCGGATGGGAAAGGGATTGTCATTGGGTTTATAATAGACTTAGACATTAGTAATAATAACTGGGCTTAAGCATTTTGGGCATGTTGTTGGGCTCAACTAGTTATTGTTCTCTGACTGAAATTCAAGAATGCCAACAGGTAAACAAGTGTAAATATCTTCTCCATATTTATCGTTTTAATACATTTTATTCTCTTATTCTTAATACTAAATATATATCATTTTTTCAAATTTTGTGTATGTGTAACTCTAGCAACTGTTGTAAGTGTTGAGACTGCTATAATTCTTGCAAAAAGTGTAGCAAAAAGGTGATTCCTGATGGAACTGGATTCTATTGTGAATTTTGTGAGGGAATGGTAACTTCTGTTGGACTAAGGTGAGAATTTTTACTTCTGATGTGTATGATTTAATGTGATGTTTTTCAAACAACAACCTAAAATATGTATGTAGTTTCAAAGTCCAACTGAGGGTGATAGATGATTCTGGGGTTGCTTCGTTGATTTTATTTGATCGTGAGGTTGTCCAGTTTCTACAAAGTACTGCCGCGCAATTACACCAACAAGTTTTAATGGTAAGTGCGTATTATTTATCATAAATATATATAGTCAGTTTCTTATTTTTTGTATAAACTAATAGTAAATATTCTTATTCAGACGGGTGACATAAGTCAGGCACCTGAAAAGCTTGATGAGTTTTTGGGAAAAAGAATGCTATTCAAGATAAGGATAAAAGACAATAATATCAATCATCCTTAGCCTGTGTACACAGTGAACAAACTGAGCATCGATAAAACTCTGATTGATGAATTTTTGAAAAAGTCAATTTTAATTGAGGTAAGTGGCAATTCTAAATTAGAATATGATGCTACAATTCAGATCGATCTATATATTAAAAGTAGTTTAGAATGATATGAATTATTTTTTAACATAAATTTTAATATGTTTGTCGTTGCAGGAGTCCAATTCTATAACGTGCGATAATGAAGAAGTTGAACTGCCATTGCTCAAAGATCCACCTTCTACACTCAATAATTTACTGCATAACAGAGACTCCAGAAGCAATCACTTTTTAAAAAAGATCAGATCTTACAATATGATGTTCTCATTTACGTCAATGGGAGGAAAAATTGACTCTACAATAAATCAGGGAGGGGGACCATACATATTTAAAACTACATGGCCAAAATTGTCATATGATTGGAAGTTTGCTTCCAACTCAAGGCTCGCGTCCGAGATTTGCAGCCTCTACATTTATGATACGTAAAATGAAGTTCTAAATCGAATAAGTGCCATAAGGTCTGAAAGTATCATATCTATAATATTAAAATATGTTATTTAGTTATAACTAATATGAAAAGCATGCATGTTTTGTATAATCCTGATAGTGATTTTTTAAAATGATTTTGCAGTTCAAGTAGAAGTTCTGATGAGTTTGACACCACAATTGTTAACGAGCTCAAAAGTATGCTAGATGAATGCAATTGTTTAGCCAAATCATTCAGAATAGCGAGAGATAGATTTGTGGCAGAAGAGTATCAAGATTTAAAATTAAGACTATTAAGAAAAAGAGGAACTGATGGAAGAAGATACAATCTTCCAACCTCATCTGAAGTGGCGGCTCTTATTGTTGGAGATATTGAAAAGAATACTGTTGAAAGAGATATTGTAGTCGAAACTCAAACTGGCTTATTACAACGAATACATGAACTACATCTATCTTATCTTCCAATGCAGTATCCTTTGTTATTTCCTTATGGTGAAGATGGATATAGAGATGACATTAAGATTAGAGGATCAGAATCTTTTTCATCCAAAAGGCGGAGGAGAGTGACAATGAGATAATACTTTGCATTTCGAATCCAAGATAGAGCTGGAGAAGCTGCAATAATATTATCATCAAAAAGATTGTTTCAACAATTTGTGGTTGATGCATATACTATGATAGAATCAGAGTAATTATCTTATATAAGATCTCATCAGAAGAATCTAAGAGTAGAAATATACAAGGGTCTCTCAGAAGCTTTCTTGAGGGGTGAAACAAGTGCATCTTCACTAGGAAAACGCACCATCCTTCCATCTTCATTCACCGGAGGTGCACGTTATATGATCCAGAACTATCAAGATGCAATGGCCATATGTAAGTGGGCGGGTTATCCCGATCTGTTTATTACTTTCACATGCAATCCAAAGTGGCCAGCAATGACAAATTTTACTACTGATAGAGGGTTAAAACCTGAAGATCGTCCAGATATAATGTCACACCCCCGCCCTGAAAATCGCTACCCATTTGGTCCGGTTCGGGCGCGCCGAGCGGACGCCGGACGGGCAGCACCTCCCCTGCCAGCCCAAGGCTCAACAACAGATTGTGTACAAGAATTCACCCAGGAAAACTAAATTCTAAACATACACAATCAACGAGGGGCACAAATAGTGCCAACAACCAGAGCAAGTAATCCACGAGTAATACACAAGTGAAATAAAGAGAGAATACTACTTAGCTATTACAACCTTTATAATCTTTTACAATTTTTCTTCCCAAAAATGAATACATGTTCATCTCTCTAAATACATAGTAGTTCCAAAATGTATAGCATCTAGATACAATGGTACTCTAATGCAGAAAGGAAGCTACTATACTACCAGGTCCTCACTGATCGGAGGCGATGCCCTTGCCGCGGTCCTCGCCCGATGAACCTGCACCAAACACTGGAAATAGAGTGGGGTGAGAACTATCTTCCATAGTTCCCAGTGAGCTCGGTCACCGACTCCACCGATCTCCCCACTAGGTCCAAGTGGGCACAAGTAACAACTAGATATAGATAGAGAAATATCTGAAAGCTGAAAGTGCATAATAGAAAATCTATGCTACTATGCCCATAATCATTTGAAATGCATGCATCATATAGTAAGAGGTTTGCTAACATGCTAACAAATTCTTTCCATGCTCAATAATCAAGTGTTCAATGACATTGTTATTTTATCATTTACCCAATCTGTGGTAAAACCCTGGGGTTTGCCTACGCCTCACATATAAATTCCTTTTTGGGTAGGAGGCTCCACGTGCACTCAAACCCGGGATCGTCTGTGGACCTCCATGTGGTCCCGATCGTGCGACACTCGGGAGTACTCGACGACATGGATGGCTATACCACCTCTAATACAGACCGTGAGCTTGATCTATCCTCTCCACGTGAAGATGCCCTACAACTAGGGCCAACAACTCTCTCGGAACTCCACTATCCCGACCAACATTCACATGTGCTTAGCTTTACTAAGTTCAATGTTCACGAGCCATTTCTCTTGGGATTTCACCTGTCCCTAAGTCCATAGACTTCTAGTGTCAAATACACTAATTTAATGCCACTCGTCAAGTTCTTTAAATTATATGCCACTCGATCTATGTCACTAATAACCATCGAGTCCATCTCTCTCTTTAGCACTATAGGATTCACTATTCAGACCCGATCCTCACCTATCCATTATCCTAGCATTCCACGTACACTAGGTTATCATTAGAAAGCATAAGGAATTATCTAAACATGCAATCCTACTATGCTACATGCAAGAGATGAAATTTATATATTTCTAAGAGATAGAAAAGAGTTCGAAATATTCGGTATGGCACCCCCCACCTTTGGGAAGCTTCACGAAGCTACGACGTCCAACTCGTAGTTCTCAATCACCACTTTGGCTTCTTTGGGCCAAAAGCAGCTCCAAGCCCTTGTTTGGCTCGGATCACTCAAACCGCTCGTCGGATCGACGAACCGTCGCCCCCAACGCGTTCAGATACCTATCAATATGTTAGATATGTGATCAAATTAGATCAAAACCCAACATCTTGAAAAACCCCAATTAGAGCCCTAGGTTTGCACATATAGCAAACCACTTGATCAAAGCCCCTATTCATGGGATTAATCTACTTAGAAGCTCTCTAAGGGTCCATTTGACCTATTCCTAGGCATCAAAATCCAAAACCCTAAGTTCTACAAACTAGGGTTTAGTAGCTTACCCTTTGAGCTACTCCAATGGAAGGAGAAGAAAGAGGAGAGGGTGATGGTGAAGCCCTTCTTCGAGTTCTCCTTCTTCTCTTCCTTCTTCTTCTTCTTTTTCTTTCTTTTCTTTCTTTCTCCTTCTCATTTCCTTCTTTCGTTCAAGAGAGAGAGAGGGAGTGAGAAATGAGTGAGAGGGAGAGAGTGAGGGTAATGAGAGAGTGAGAGAGAGCCTTTTGCCCTCTATACCCTCTAACTAATGCCATTTTGCATAAGAGCCCCTCCACTTTTCATCTCTCAACAGCCCGTGCCTGGGCTGTTTTCGCCCAGAGGGACTGGTCCCTCCATGTGGAGACCGGTCCCCGAGAGCACTCCCCGCGGTTGAGCCCTCTGCCAGCCCCAGTTCGCGTACGGGAACCGGTCTCTACCGCCGCGACGGGTCCCTCGGAGACCGGTTCCTGCAACCAAGACCGGTCCCTAAGAGCTTGCTCTCGAAGGGACGCGTACAGGAACCGGTCTTCAATTTGGAAGACCGGTCCCCCCACCCATCCGCTCATGGGGAGACCGGTCTCCCTCAACGAGGGACCGGTCCCCGAGAGCTACTCTGGTGCGCAGGGGATTTCTCTGCGCACCAAGCTTACGGGAACCGGTCCCTCCTTGTGGAGACCGGTCCCCGAGAGCTGATTTTGCCAGAATGCAGATTTTTCGCATTTGCTCGCGCGGACTCCAATTCAAATGCACTTTTGGTGCTTTAGGTATCTTTGGCTTTTCCAGAGCATACCCACTCGACAATTAGTCGATTCTGGACGAAGTGCAACTCTCGGATTTCGAGAATTCACATCCTTACATATAATGTGCAGAATCTTTAAAATGAAACTCGATCAATTGATTAGAGATTTGAAGAAAAAGCAATTTTTTGGCAAGGTAAAAGCTGGTAAGTCTTCAACCAAATTTTGTTTTCAATATTTTGTTTTCATCCCATTGTTTATTCCTTTCAATATTTTCATCCCATTGTTTAGTCACTTTTGTTTTTGATATTGTAGTCCAGTATATTATATAAATAATATTTATATGATATTAAGGTGTTTTTTTTAACTGCAGTTGTCTATACTATAGAGTTTCAAAAGCGTGGTCTGCCACATGCTCATATTTTATTATTTTTGAATGTCGAAGATAAATACCCAACTGGTGATAATATTGATAAAACTATCTCTGTTGAAATTCCTAATAAGCGCAAGCATCCAGTTTTGCACGAAGCTGTTCAGAACTTTATGATACATGGTCCTTGTGGGATATCTTATAAAAACTCTCCCTGTATGAAGGATGGGAAGTGTTCCAAATATTTTCCTAAAAGGTTTAATAATGAAACAGTTATCGATGATGTTAGCTACCCTATCTACAAGCGTAGAGATGATGGTTCGACCGTTGAAAAGAATGGTATCCTTTTGGATAATAGATTTGTAGTACCATATAATCCATTGCTTCTAATAAAGTATCAAGCTCACATCAATGTGGAATGGTGCAATCAATCAAGGTCCATAAAATATCTATTCAAATATGTCAATAAAGGACATGATCGTGTTACTGCAGCATTCTATCAGAGTACAAGTGAATCTGAACACTTGCAAGATGAAATCAAGATGTACTATGACTGTAGGTATGTATCTCCATGTGAGGCTGTATGGAGGATCTTTGGCTTTGATATCAGTTATAGAGAACCACCAGTTGAGGGGTTATCTTCCCATCTTCAAAATAAGCAACCTGTTGTCTTTGAAGATGATGAGCCTATTGATTCTATTGTAGAATCGGAAATAATCAAACTATGTTTTTAGCTTGGATGGAAGCTAATAAGAATTTTGAAGAGGCTAGAAATCTGACTTATGGAGAATTTCCCACCAAATTTGTATGGAAAAAAGATCTTCGCAGTTGGCGTCCAAAGAAACGCGGCTTCTCAATTGGAAGACTATATTATATTCCACCAGGAAGTGGTGAATTACATTACATGCGAATTTTGTTGAACTTTTGCAAATGTCCTAAAAGTTATGAAGATATCAGAATGTGAATAGTATTCTATACCCTTCGTACAAAGATGCTTGCTATGCGTTGGGGTTGTTGGATGATGATAAAGAGTATATAGATGGCATTAAAGAAGCAAGTTCATGGGGTTCAGCTCATTACTTAAGAAGACTTTTTGCAACTATGTTATTCTCAAATTGTCTATCCAGACCAGAATTTATTTGGGAGACTATTTAGCATCATTTAGCTGATGATATCTTGCACAAATAGAGGACTCTACTTCATCACGATAGTAACATTCTTACACTTAATACTAATATTTGAATCAATTGAGTTTGCAATTCTTTGAGGTACTTATATTTCATATATAAACTATTATATGTTAGTTAGAATTTTTAACTAATTATAGTTTTTAATTTTTATATTTGTAGCTTTGCAGTTAAAAGATGATGAGTTGAAAATTTTGACTCTTGCTGAGATTGATAAGTTGTTGCGTAGCAACAGAAAAAGTCTAGCCGAATTTCCTCCGATGCCTTTACCTAATGAACATCTTTTATTTGGAGCCAGAAACAGGCTTCTTCAAGATGAACTTTGTTATGATAAGAATTCCATGACAAAAGAGCACAAAACCTTGATGTCATCTCTTACTGATGAACAGAAGGGTGTATATGAGACAATAATTAGTGCTGTGTCAAAGAATGAGGGAGGTGTTTTCTTTCTGTACGGGTATGGTGGAACAGGAAAAACTTTGGCGAATTTTATCTGCAGCAATAAGGTCTAAAGGTCATATTGTTCTTAATGTTGCTTCTAGCGGAATAGCATCACTTCTACTTCCCGGGGAGGGGGAGAACAGCTCACTCTAGATTTGGGATCCCACTTTAAATGCAATTATTGGACTTCTATAAATACCCCAACCATTACACCTGTTATGTACATGCAAAAGAACACTTCGATTCTTCCTCCACTTCTTCTTCTTCTCTCTCTGGAAACTCTCTCTCAAGGTGGGTTTGAAGGGGATTGAAGGTGAATTTAGATGGTTTTTGGTGGAAAAGAAACTCAAGAGCAAGGGAAATTTGGTGTAGCAATAACCTAAGGTATGTTTCTTACATTTCTTAGTTAGGGTTTGGTTTAAATTCCCTAATTTGTTGGTTTTCAAGTTTTTTGAATTTTTACTATGAAATCCTAGAAAAGTGATGTTTTGGGTGTCATGTATGAACCCTAGAGTTAGAATTGGGGTTTTGTGAAATGAGAGATCTAACATAGGTTTGATCTCTTGTAGTCCTATGTTAGATCTCTTGTAGTCCTAATTGAAGTGTAAACCGGCGTGTTGGGAGGCTCAGATCGACATTCCGATGAGTCTACAGCGAGCTATTGAGGAAAAGTGTCATGCCCCCGCCCCGAAAACCGTTACCTATTTGGTCTGGTTCGGGCGCGGCGAGCGAACGCCGGACGGGCAGCACCTCCCCTGCCCGCCCAAGGCTCAACAACAGGTTGTGTACAAGAATCTACCCAGGAAATTTAAATTCTAAACATACACAACCACAGGGGGCACAACCAGTGCCAACAACAACAAGAGCAAGTAATCCACGAGTATACACAAGTGAAATAAAGAGAGATACACCTAGCTATTACATCACATTTGCTTTAGTTTTCTTTTTCTCAATTACATCATTCTTCCAAAATGATTACAACATTAGTCTTCCAAAAGTAAATAAGCATCTAGATACAATGGTGTACTCTAATGCAAAAAGGAAGCTACTATACTACCAGGTCCTCACTGGTCGAGCGCGATGCCCTTACCGCGGTCCTCGCCCGACGAACCTGCACCAAACACTGGAAATAGAATGGGGCGAGAACTATCTTCCATAGTTCCCAGTGGGCTCGGCCACCGACTCCACCGATCTCCCCACTAGGTCCAAGTGGGCACAAGTAACAACAACTAAATATATAGATAGATATCTGAAAAACTAAAACTGCATAATAGGAAAACTATGCTACTATGCCCATAATCATAAACGTGAATGCATGCATCATATAGTAAAGGTTTACTAACATGCTAACAAATTCTTTCTATATTCAACAAGTGATTGTTCAATGACAACTTTAACTTTCCATTCACCCAATCTGTGGCGAACCCTTGGGTTTGCCTACGACTCACATATAAATCCCTTTTTGGATAGGAGGCTCCATGTGCACTCAAACCCAGGATCGTCTGTGGACCTCCATGTGGTCCCGATCGTGCGACACTCCGGAGTACTCGACGACATGAATAGCTATACCATCCCAAATACAGACCGTGAACTTGATCCATCCTCTCCACGTGAGGATACCCTACGAACTAGGGCCAATATTACCTTCGAAACTCATCTATTTCGACGACCATTCAATGGTGATTTAGGTATTCTAAATTCATTGTTCACAATGCATTTTCTAGGGGATCCGACCATCCCTATGTCCAAAGACCTCTAGTGTCAAGTACACTACTTTAATGCCACTCGTTCTGTTCTTTACATTATATGCCACTCGATCTATGTCACAATTTAACCATCGAGTCCATCTCTTTCTTTAGCACTATAGAATCCAATGTCCTGACCCAATCCTCACCTATCTATTCGCCTAGCATTCCAAGTACACTAGGTTTACTATTAGAAGCATAAGGAATGAGCTATACATGAAATTCTACGATGCATACATGCAAGAGATGAAATTTATACACTTCTAAGACATAGAAAAGAGTTCGAAGTTTTCGGTAAGGCACCCCCCCACCTTTGGGAAGCTTCACGAAGCTACGACGTCCAACTCGTAGTCCCCAATCACCTCTTTGGCTTCTTTGGGCCAATAAGCAGCTCCAAGCCCTTGTTTTGCTCAGATCACTCAAACCGCTTGTCGGATCGACGAACCGTCGCCTCCAACGCGTTTAGATAGCTATCAATATGTTAGATATGTGATCAATTTAGATCAAAACCCAACATCTTGAAAAACCCTAATTTGAGCCTTAGGTTTGCACCTATAGCAAACCCACTTGATCAAAGCTCTAGAACATGGGATTGATCTCTTTAGAAGCTTACTAAGGGTCCATTTGACCCATTTCTAAGCATCAAAACCAGAAACCCTAAGTTCTATGAGCTAGGGTTAAAGAGCTTACCTCTAGGTTAGCTCCAAAGGTGAGGAGAGGAAGAGGAAGGTGCTCCAAGCCTCCACTAACTTGATCTCCTCCTTCTTCTTCTCCTTCCTTTCTTTCTTCTCTTTTTCTTCCTTCCTTTCTTCTTCTTCTCTTCTCTTTCTTTTCCTTCTAAAGAGAGAGAGGGAGAGAAATGAGAGAAGAGATGGGGGTGAGGGTGAAAATGAGAGAGGAAGAGAGAGTGTTTTCACCTCTATACACCTTACTAATGCAACAAAAGCATTAAACCCCCTCCACTTTGGTTCTATTAACCCAGGCTGTCTGGGCATTTTTCGCCCAGAGAGACCGGTCTCTCTATGTGAAGACCGGTCCCAAGAGCACCCCCCGCGGTTGAGCCCTCTGTCAGCACAATTTCGCGTACGGGAACCGATCTCCACCACTGAGACCGGTCCCTCGGAGACCGGTCCCTCCAGCCAAGACCGGTCCCCGAGAGCTTGCTCTCGAAGGAACGCGTACGGGAACCGGTCTTCAATTTGAAGACCGGTCCCCACAGGGACCTTCTTGCCCTCGGGGAGATCGGTCTCCCTCGCCGGGGACCGGTCCACGAGAGCAACTCTGGTGCGCAGGGGGTTTTCTCTGCGCACCAAGCTTACGGGAACCGGTCTCTGCCACCAAAGACCGGTCCCCGAGAGCCAAATCTGCATGAGTGCAGATTTTTACACTTTGCTCTCGTGGACTCCAGTTCCAATGCACTTTTTGGGTTTTTGACTACTTCGACTTTTCCGAAGTGTACCCACTCGACAAGTAGTTGATTCTGGACGAAGTGCAACTCTCGGATTTCGAGAATTCACATCCTTACAAAAAAGCGTCGTTTCGGCTTCGTTTGTCGTGGGTCGAGTGATATACGCGTCTAAAAATCACGGAACTTGGGTTCTAGCGTCTCGGCATCTCTACGAGGTGGGTGGTGCTATCCGAAATTTTTGAATCCTTCATTATGTCTATATCCCCTTGTTGAGCATTTATGTATATGTATAGTGAATTCATACATTATAGGGTAAATGTGATATTTGGACAAGTTGGACAACCTTATATGCTTTCAATGTAGACAACATGAGAAATGATAGAGAACCATGACATAAAACCCTATGAATATATGAACAAGGTATTGAACCATGAATATAATAAATAAGGCGGCATTGTGACTAGATGGAATCATTAGCACCAAGAATTGTGAATGCTAGACAAGGAAAACTATATATGAACTACGGATGAAAACGGATATGGATGGGTAGAGCTCTTGCCCAGATCCGCCCCGGCGGGGGCGGTAAATGGGAGAAAATAAATGGATTCGGGGCAGGAAACGAGATAAAATTTACGATCCGAGACGAGTTCGGGGTAGAAAACGGGAGAAATTTTGACCCGCCTTGAATCCGCCCCGCCATGATCCGCCCCGAAAATTATTTATATTTTAAAAAAAATATTCCTAAAAAATAATGTATTTATAAAAAAAATCAAAATACAAATAAGTTAGTACTCTCATTTCTATTGTATTTGAAACTTTTGAATTTTGTTTTGAATTATAATTGATAATTTTTTTATTTTTATAATTGATATTATTAAATTATATATATATATATATATATATATATATATATATATATATATATATATATATATATATATATATATATATATATATATATATATATATATATATATATAGAACTAGGCTACTATGGTATTAATAGCACCAAGTCATTGGTACTACCAAGTTTTTGGCCATTGGATTAAGAAATGTGTGGTTAGGATGATGTGGGCCCCCTAGGTGGTTGGTTGAATAGTATGATCCGACGGGTGAAAATCATCGTGGATCTAACGTGAAAACTTAGCACCAAATGCACGGTTATCGATAGTATCCCATATATACTATATATATATATATATATATATATATATATATATATATATATATATATATATATATATATATATATATATATATATATATATATATATATATATATATATATATATATATATATATAAAATATTATTAAAAATTATTAATTTATATTTTATAAAATATTAATAATATTTTAATTTTATAAAAAAATATTAGTTGGCGGGATTTGGGGCGTCATGGGAGTCGGGTTATGAGGCGGGTGGATTATGGGATGTATTTTTTAGCCTCACGATTCGGGCGAGAGGCGGGGCAGATTTTGCTAGTCGGCAGAGGCGGGCGGCTCCCGCCCCGCATCCGCCCGTTTGCATCCCTAATATGAACTTGTGGCAATTGTGTCATAGTATCCTCCAAGTAAGGATTGGATCGTACTCGCAGGTAGTCTGAATGCTTGAGATAGGTCGCTCCACCTCAAGTAGTGAGCTATGGAGTGTCATCAACTGGGCGGTAGCGGAATTCTCTCCAGCAAACGGTCACGTCGGGTTGTAACGGTATTCTTCCTGACAAAAAGGATTTGGTTGGTGAGTTGAGGTTTAACCAAATGGTAAACCAAGTGGATTGGGTAAAGGTAAAATGAAATTGCATGCATCATGAGTATATTATCTCTATTCAGTTTTGTACATGCATTGTACGTAGTAGCATTAGTTGATTGCTTGTCTATTCTTTCTTTCTACATGTACCTGAGTAGACCTAGTGGGTGAGTCGGCGAGGTCGGCGGCCGAACCCACTGGAAACTTTCAAGAATCGCGAGCGGGACGGTCAAGAATCGCGGCAAGGGCATCGCTCCCTAGGTAGTGGACCTCCTTCGAGTATAGTTGTGTACCATTTTGGGCTCATCTTTTGTATTTGATAAACTAGTCTATGTAAAAGAAAGCTGATATATGTACCTAAACAGATATGGGATGTATTTTGAGAAAATGAATGTAATATATCAAGCTTGTATTTGGTTAAATGTAATCAAGATACATGTGTGGATGCATTAGTAGTAGTACTTTCACTTATTTTTGTTGTTGCTTATCCTTGTGCAAGCCCTGTATAATGAAATTAATCCTTAGCTAATTCTTTATACATGATAGTCGTTATTGTTGAGCCTTGAGCGGACAGAGGAGGTTCTATCCGTTCGGCGTCTGTGGACGTGCCCGAACCGACCAATTGACAGTTGCGAGGCGTGACAATGACGAGGAAAATTTTTTCCCCGTTGGTGGGTATCAGACATGAACTGCAATTGTAAAATTCTGTGGGGACAAAAAAGAGCCCCTTATTTCCACACCATTTGTCATCTCTATTTTAAACCAATCTTGTTATGTCATGTGAGATAATAAAATGTATAATACAGAGAAATATAGTAAATTTATACTTAAATAATATTAATAAATAATTTTGTTCTTGTCTTTGTAAACAAGAGGGAAACTTTTGATTAAGTATTAAAATAATACTACCTGTACACCTATAGACTAGGGGTAAATCTTACATTCTGTCCATCATGGCCTATATTATCTCATTAATCTAATCCACATTTTTTCAACTAAAAATCCAAATGAATTTTTGTTAATTCTAAGATGGACAAGGTGTAAGATTTAAACACGGATAAGTATTACATGTAGCATTTTCCTGTATATTATTATTCCTATCCTCCAGAAGTTTTTCTTTCTCCACACCTGCATAGTGTTATGAAATGGCCCCTCGTCAACTTTTTGAATTGACAAACTTTTAATTTTTATAATTAAGTAATTTTATCAACTTAACTAAAACTTTTATCAAATTCAGATTTTTTTTTTAGAATCCAATAATTTTGATAATGTTTTCGTGAATAAAACGACAACAATCAAAAACTACTAAATTAATACTAATTAATAAAAGTATTAATTAAATTTAATAAAAATCAAAATTAGGTACAAGAAAGTTCAATTTTTTTTTTAAAAAAAAATGAACACTAAAAAGGTGCCAACAAAAAAATAAAAATTAAAGTTGCGAAGGCCATTTCATGGTGACCTGCACAAATACAACTTTTTTTTTTTTGTTGTTGTTGTAGTAATATGGAGCTTAATTACATCACTTAACATTCCCATACGAAAAAGGAGCCATTAACAACTTTTGCTAGTCTTAAGATGACAATTCCATCAGAAGCACAAGATATTAGCATATACTGCAAATGTTTTCCAGTCCATCTCATCAACTGAATACAGGTATAAATAAACCACTATGAAACAACCTTGCGAACATTTTTAGCAGAACATCTGTACAAACTGGACATGGAATGTTCCACCTCCGGGTAGGGAGACAGCAAATGAACAATCCCCACAACCAAGAGTTCCAAACCATTCCGAATGTCCCACAAAAGTAACAAAAGTATATTTTCATGAATTACAAATTCAATTATACACGATATACAGGAGCAGTGGAAAAGAGCAGTCCTTCAGCAGGATGTAGTTGCAGCTAGCACGTCATTCACAATGCGGAACTATGAAGCCTCGAATTAGTTGCTTCTCCACATCTTGTGATCTCGAAAGCAAAAGAAGAATGAAACCCATAACGAATTGACACACACCAAGTTCTTTTAATACATTTAACTATGTATATGAGAGTACGATAAGGCCCTTCCTGCGCAGCTTTATTTGACGGAGGCATTCGTTTAAAGGGCAGGGGCAGCCATCTATCTAAACTTTCCTAGTAGACTGTACGTTTAACCTGTCGTACAAAGACGAAGAAAGATAACTAGTAAGAAAAACATAAAACATCATGTAAGACATGACAAGGGAGCACTAAAGGGGCCTCGAAAACTCTGCTAAGTTTCATTACAGTAAACACATCTTTAAATTTAAGCATTTTATTTCCTGGATCCTTCCAGTAAAACCCCACAGTTGGAGCTAACAAAATCCAACAAGGCTTCCATATGTCTATCCAATGTGATAGACATAGCAGCCACTTGGCAGTCAATGTCCATCTTCTCATAGACCTATTAGTATCTTCTAGGATTAAACGGTGAAGATTGAAGCAAAATATTTCATCTGAGGGCAATTGTCTCATGGGTGGTTGCATGGGGTATCATTAGCAGCAGCCACATTAGCTTTGCCAAGGATGCCAATGGAATGTTTAGTTCAGGAACAAAAAGCTAAAACTTAGAAGACCAATGAAACAAAGCAGAAAGTACAAGGCCAAGGGTGCAACTCAACAATATGACCATCTATTAAAAGTTCTATCTACCTTCTTCGCTAAAGGCAAATACACCTCCGAGCATGTCATCATTGTCCCCATCCTCTTCGGGCTTTTCTCTCTCGCAGGGGCTGCTGCTGCTGTCTGCGTCAGTAACAGCCTCAGTTAAGCCACAGCAGTCATCGAGTTCCGATATTTTACAGTAGCCCTCATGGAAATATTGGGTGAACTCCACAGAATTATGAGAATCAGAAGCTTCGTTCTGCTCAGAATCAATCATATTAGTGATGCGAGCATCTGACACTTCACTGCTCACACCCTTCTTGTCGGAAAAGTGCTTATCTGGCATTGCTGATCCAGATGATAAGCTACCCACTTTAGAATGTAGGCCATTATTAACAGGCCCATCCATGAGGGAGTAGTTGTTAGAATGTTGAGACTCTAAAGAAGCAAAATCTGTATTTGACTGCTTTCTGGGCATTGTGGCATATGCATCAGTATGATGGGATAGTTCTGGCAGGGAAACTATACTTCCGTTATGATTTTCAAGATGAACAATTGAATTTGACCTCCTACTAGTATCGTTGGGAACAGAATTCTCTATTGATTGCAATTTAACAGGTTCATAAGGCCCAGTCATCACTTTACCATCCAAATCCTGCATGTTATCGGTAACTCCTGGACCTGAAAAAGATTGAGAAATCGCTAAGAGTCAACTAAAGAGATTCAAATAGTAGGATAATTTAATTTGTCATTCTTACCAGAACATGATCCAGATGCAAGAGGGACAGGCTTAGAATGGTTGATGCAGCCATCCTTACCGAACCGATATTGATTGTCACTCTCCGAAGACAAAGTATGAAATCTTCCTCCAGAAAGACCCCTGCATCTTTAATAGGTGCTTAATTTCGACAATAATAGCAAAGGTACTAACTGCACGACTAACACACCCATGCGGAATGAACGTGCATTTACAAGGAAAACTAATCTATAATGTATGCTAAAATCATACAGTAGATACTGAGAAAACAGATTATGACAATCCATGACTAAAATGAATAAATCAAAAAAAAAAAAAAAACAAACAGGTGTCCTCTGTATGACAGTGAAAAAATAAATTCAATGGGGACTTCCATGAGTGAATTGGATAGTGACTTTCTTGTTATCAGCATTAGCTATATTCTAACAACCTAAAGAGGGGGAACTTTCAAAATAAATCTAGGTGATTGCAAGGATTGTCAGGTGTTGTGTGCCGCACCATGCGAGTCCCAGAACAGCACTTGGTATGGAGGCACACCACGGCAGGTATGGAAGGTATTGTGGTTAATTGGAGGGTGATTACAGCTTTCTCCTCAAGTCTTCTACAAGCCTTAATGGAGTTGTGGCAAGGTTCAATGGCAGTGACGGGGAATATTGAGTTGGTACATAGCAGTTTCGTGAAGTAGTGAAATGGGAACGGCGGCAGTCAATGGGGAAAACAAAGAAGCTGATAAACCCAAAACAGGCATGGAAAACTCTAATTTCTAAAACATTGTGTAACAGTATACGATCAAATTTGAAGCACGTGGCCTAGCTTTTTAGCTATGAGGGCAACAGTTCATCTTATCCATAACAGCAACTACCACCGCCCCATTCCTCTCATCCCCTCATGCCACTGCCATTCACCATCATGAGAGTCTCCATGTTACTGTCAAACCTGGCCAAAATGCCATTTTAAGTCATTAAAAGAACGCCTAGAAGCTGTAGATCCTCTAGAATGAGGCACAGCACCGTACAGTGGCAGATTCCTTGCAGCAGCATGGACCAGCATGTTGGTGCTGGCATGGCACATGCTGCTGACACCTACGGTGCTGGTGCCGGATCAGCATGCCTCACGCCAATACCAAGAGGACCCTTGAGTGGCAGATTTTAAGTCTTAAACAACATGCCAAAATTTTACACAAATGAAAGATAGGAGAAAACATACGTTGACATAATTAATTTATAAGATAAAACAACTGTTAGTTCTGTCTGTGGCTGTTGCTGCTCATCCCGGAATAGAGAAGACGGTGGTGCTAGGGTTTCTGGTTTCTCAAGTCTTAATACATTACAAATGTTACTGGTCCAAGTATTAAGTTCTTTTCATATCAACAAACCCATTAGACCAGAGATTGCACAACGCATGCTCAAATGTGCCTTCCTCCTCATGTAAGGTGCTTGCCATAGTGACTAACAACATACTTTCAAAAGGGTTGTGTACCTGAGAGTGGATGAGCAGCCAAAGTTTTGGGTTTTGGAGCTAGGCAGCAAGGCACACGCCTCAGGGACACACCTTTCCTACTGCTGATTGTATAGCTAACTTTTTCAGTGCCAGGGGCAAAGGCATATAATAAGGGCCAAGGGGAGCCATCGCCCACCCTTGGCTTTTGACAAATTGCATAGCTATTCATTTATTCATATGGTGTGGATCTTTAAATTAAATTTAGATACTATAGAGGCATCTTTACAAATACCCACGCTTGATAAGTACTTAAAGAACCGGCCAGCACTTGTGAAACAATAGGCTTCCTCGATGCATGTGCACGTGCTTTCTCTTTGTAGAGATGTGTTCTCTTTTATTGATTAAAGTTAATTCCTTCTGCATATGTTTGTAGTATTTGTTTATATTTTATCAATTGTGTAACTAATATGGCAAATTTTCATGTTTGTAAGATTATTTTTGTGGAATTTTTTTTAAAATTGAATCTGTAAGTAATACAGTATCAAAGCTGATCATAAACTCCCTTGGTTCCAACTTCCAAGAGTGTGCATCTGTCATTTAATAACATAAATCCATTTTTGTTATCACTTTTATTACATCTTCCGTTAGTGTACAAGATATTTTTATCTGGTCCTTGCAATGCACATTAGTGCACATGATCAATCTTATAAGAAACAGATATATATTATTTAATTTATTCAAAATTTTATCATATCTTATTTTTTGACAACTATTGTTTGCACTCGACACACCATCTTAATGTATGCACGTTGTTATTTGCATTCTTTTCTACTGCATTTGTCAATTCTCACCACCCAATGTATTAAAACTTTATTATTTAAAATTATTGTTCTTTTAATAGTTAGATTGCAAGATTAAAACAGGATAGAGAACCGGTCACTAGGGTCGTGTTAACTGAAGTATTTTATGAGGTTTATGGACTAGTTTCTCTTTACATTGGCAACCTAACCATTTTTTTTTTTATTGTATTTACTCATTTTCAGTTGATCGGCTTCCTGTGACCAACAATTTTTGTTTTAATTTTCTTTATTTAGTTACTATTATAACAACTTTTATCTTATTACTAGAAATTAGGTAGCAAAATAACTTTTTTATTTAGTATAAAATTAGCACTTACTTAATACAACTTATGTATTAGTTAGAATTATTACCTAATATTTTTGGCGCCCCCTTAAGTTCAATCCTGGCTTCCCCCCTGATCAATATGGAGGTTTTGTTTTTGTTTGAGGGAATGTTTGGTTTGAAGAAACAAAAATTTCGGTGCAGTTTAGCGTTGCAAGTTAGCTTTTTCTAGGGTTAATTCCGGTGTAGTTGTTTATTTTTACCCTTGATGAGTGTGAAGTTGCATGTACCAAATCTAACACCATCAAAACTGATATAATATTACAAGCATTAAATGCAGCTATTAAATTTTGACTTCCTGTGCAGTAACATTCATACAATCAAGCAGTTATGTAACAATCATATGGTCTATCATTTTCTTTACTCTTAACTTCCTCCATGGTGACTTTCCCCATCTACAATAAAACCAAACAGTCCATATGACGTAGTATGGAAAGAAGACAGCGAAAAAATAATTGGATTAGGCTAAAAGGGACTAGGAATAAAGATGGAACAATTAGGGTATTATGGAAAACCACTAGTTTCTAAGAGAGATTGAAAAAGATGATCAAAGATGGCTGTAACCTGATATGCATCCCTTTTATATTACAATTACAAGATGCTCTTCAATACCAGCTCTTGATTATGACTTATTGACTAACTTTAAATCCTAACCATCAAAATGTAATAATAAGTCACATGCTAATCACATGACCACTTAAAAAAATAAATAAAACAATTGGAAAGTAAAAACATAATATTAAAGCTCCTGCGTCACCATATATTTAAGATACTCCCAATTACAGTATTGAATAATAAGAGGCCTAATCCTTCCGCTATAATGTCTAATTGCTACTAATCTAAATTTTGATCTTCCTGAAGTTGAGCACATGTATGCTATATCAGCTAATAACATTTTGGTTGACCCAAGTTTTTTGTTAGAATTGTTACATAAGTCTACAGGAGAGGAAAACTAAACCTTCCTCTGATGTTGATTCATTTAATTGCAAATAACAGCACTAGATAACTTTCAAATGATAGTGCAGATACACATACATATAAACAGATACAACTGACGCATATCTGCATAGACATATAGATAAATAAATCTAACTTGATAATCAAGCTATAGCAGGGAATTATCCAAATCACAATTGCAGAGCTGACTCTTACTAGGGAATTTTTTCACCAGTAATTAGACAGCCCAAGTCAGATACTCGGAAATGGTGGATTTCCGATTCTTTGGTTCATAAGTTAACAACAAACCCACTTTCAAAATTCGCAAATTTTTAACTATGCTTAAGAAGGTTATCAAGAGTTCTGAATTTCTCTTAGGCCATATTTGAGCATTCAAACGAATTATCCAATGATAGCTTATATGCTATGAATCTTTTATCATTGCAATTTGCAAGTTAGATGTTCAAATTTAGCTCCTTGGAATGTCTTGGCATCTATGATTTGGTAAGATAATGTATTCCATTTACGAGGTGATTTATCTTACTCTGAAAAAATGACTTGAAGGCTAAAAATGGAATGCATTTCCAGACATTTGATCATATAAAATGCCATAAGCTTATTCAATAAATGTAAAAAATGTGTTGAATAAGATGTTCATGAATCCAAACAGGACCTTAATCCAGCTGATTCATCTATGTATTTTTTTAATTAATTATCACACATTATTACTTTATTTAAGTTTACTCTATTTTGATTTACATAATTGAAAGCACATGTTCACCCACATACGACCTATCTAGTGTATAGGCACTTGACAGAACCTAGGGCAAAGACTACTTTTGCCTTCCTAGACATTGTGAAAAAAGAAAAATCAAGTATCAGTGCATCTGAGTTAATCCTAATGCCGACACATCTGCTTTGGAATGCATCCATTATGTTACATATATTATTATGTGGCAAATGTACAGAACTATCAAATGATACTAACAACAGGTATAGCATACTAGATGCAGGATCAAGAAGTGAATCGACATTACCTGTCATTGCAATCTTGTTGCGCACTGTGAAACTGTTCAAAAACAGGCAGTAAATCCCTTCTCCTTATTTCGATCTCATGGAGTGGTAATCTTTCAATTTCGATTTCTCCGCAATTATCAATAACAGAATTTCCAGCTTCCGAAGATGCATTCATGACATAGAAACAAATCTACAGCATAAATCCAATCGTATTCAAATTTCACCACCATATGAACTTAGTTACTCATAAAAAATAGAATCGTTGCAAAGATACCTTAGATTTCTGCCAGATTGGAATCCTCCCAGAACTTATCTGCACTTCAGCATTAGAAAGGAACCAGTGTGGTCTTTCCTGACTACGTATGGACTCTTTTCCAGTAACACTATTGATAGACGATTTGGTCTCGTTTTCTTCACAGTCGGAAGTATCCATTGAATTCAAAATAGTTTGTTGATTATTGAATATAATACTTGAAACACTCTCTTCTCTTTCAGGCCAATTTGATCTTCTGCATACATCCCACCATTGAACTGGTTCGGCATTTACATGCAATTCCTCTTCTTGGTGCTGAGAAAGAGGACCAGAGCCAACTTTTGAGATACTATCAGATGAGTCTGAACCTGAAGATGGGAGAAGTTCATGTTGAATAAGATGACCAGATGGTGAGTAGATCAAAAGATGCTCCAATGAGTTGACCTTTAAGGGAACTGGTGCAGAGTCTCGGTAAATAGAATTGTGAAAAACAGCTGAAAGAGCACCAGAAGGTACAGACATCTTTCCGGTAGCAGAAGCAGCAACATTGCTAACAGTATTTAGCCAGCCGGAACCATTTTTTATCCTACTAACTACAGAAATTGTGATAGGAGGGGGATGGATGAAACTGTTGATCCATAAGAAAAGATGAGCTCGACCACCATGGCCTAGAGAGATTAGGAGTGAGTGATGGCCCATCATTATGAGAAATTTGTGGCTGAAGACTAGCATCGCCACCAAAAGGAGACAATGCAAATATATGGCAGGTACCCCTAGCTGAAACTATCGCTACCCATTGGCTATAATGACTAAAGCAGATGTCTTGTATGACCTGTAATAAAAGAAGCAAGAAAATGATCATTAAAAATTTAAATTGGTTTTTGAATTTTCCTGAAATAGTTATGTTTAGATCCTTACAGCCGACGTCATTCCACGATAGAGCTTGTAGAGATGGACATGAGACGAGGTCCAATCATAATGAGTAGAGTTAGAATTGTTTGCTATTGAGGAAGGCATAACCCTGAATACGTTTATGTTATGCCCATGTACAGAAGCTGTAACCAAAAGAGTACCACTAGGATCAAAACAAAGAGCCGATATCGGACTGGTATGGGCCCTGAATTGCGAAATGACTTCTTTTGATATGAAATCCTTGATTACAACCTGCAAAAACTCATCAAAAGTGATCATGGTTTCTCAAGAAAAATAAATTATAATGGAAACTGACCTATAATCCATGCATGTTCCCACATGAACAACAAGAAATAAAAAAGCTGGCATTACTATGTTTTGCACTGACCATTCCTGCATTGTCAGCTTCACTGGGATGTACAGTTGATGGAAGCCTTCCAATTCTCCTGCTCGAGCTCGAAGATAAGGGAGAGTTAGAACCATCAGGCAGGAGTTCTTGATAATACTTGGAAATAGTTTTATATCCCATGTCTCCAAGATTTAGTATCCCAGCAGCCAATTGTTTACTGGACTCCATTGCGTATCGAGCAACTAAGCTCCCACTGCTAGGTGAAGTGGATGGACTTACCCCTGGAGAGGGAGTTAAATTTTGCGGACTGAGACGCCCAGTGCTCGATATTAAAGGGTTGTTAGAAGCATAAGCTAACCATCTTGGGCCAACAGCCATCGGACCATACCCGAAGTTGAGCCCAGGCGCTCCTTGCAGTGGATAAGTCAACACACTGAACTTGTTCTCAAGAGTAGCTGCATCAAAGCAGTATATCTGTAAAATAGAAAAATGAAAATTAGTATTATTCGAAATAAGCAGGCATCACTCAACAATTCAAGTCCAAAGCCTAGCCTCTGGAAGAGCTTCTATAACTTGAGAAGCACAGGTTAGGCCCTTTTTCTTGTGATTAAAGCTGAAATGAGCTATTGCTCCCAAGCCAGAAGCTCCAATTTGAAGTTTCGCTTGGATTAAACACACATACAAAGCGCCAAAATAACAAGCTTTTCTTGTGATTAAAGCTGAAATGAACTATTGCTCTCAAGCCAGAAGCCCCAATTTGAAGTTTCACTAGCTAATGGATTAAACAAACACACAAATAGCAAACCAAAATTAAGGAGCTTTTCCTGTGATTAAAGCTGAAATGAGCTATTGCCCCCAAGCCAGAAGCTCCAAATTAAAGTTTCGTTAGCTAATGGATTAAACACACACGCAAACACACTATCGGTGCTTCTTTGAACAGATCTGCTCAGCACTCAACAATGGACCAGGTCTACTCAGCACTCTCAATGAGATTCATCTAGGCCAACCAGGCCCTTACTCTAGACAATCATGATAATTCAATGTAAAGATCAAAAAGGCTTACTTGTGCAGCAAGAGCTACAGCCACTATTCGAGGACTGCATCGGACAATATATACAGTAGATCGAAATCTAAGGACGTGCACATAATTGTGCAATTTCAGTGAGTAGAATCGAACGACTGTGGGTTGCGAAATGCAGTTTCCTTGCTGAGACTCGCTACTGGTTTCTCTAATCAATGCGCTCAGGCGACCACCCTGAACCATGCCTGAGCCATTTGTTTCATCCCCAGCAACAACCAAAAGCATAGGATGTGATGCTACGAATCCTTCACCTTCGTCGGATTTAGCTGGAAAGGGTTGCATCTGTAAAAATGTAACCGGACCATCACGCTTCGAGACCAGTTCGCACACATTGGAAGCATCCTCGACATCAAGAACTTGAAACCCATTGGGATAGCCAAGAAGTAAAACATGCTTGAAGGATGATGGGCTGATCTCTAGCTTGTCAAATCCAGACCATAAAACCTGTTTGTGTAGTAAAATTTCAAAACATATTCTCAGAATTAAGTTCACAACTTCAAAAGAAAAGAGTCATCAGAAGAGAAATTACAGAAGCGGTACACGTTCCATCATTTAAAGCATGAGAAAGACATGAAACTAGCATAGTGACTAGTTGGTGGATAGAATAATCATATCATAGTGGTATATATCCCAAGTATCACATTTAGATAATTACGATATGCAAAATTTCTGCCTGGAAGTGGACAGGTTAAATAGAACTAATGGCCAAATTATCCAACAGGATAGCAATTCAAAAGTGTTAGATGACACAGCACTATTACCAATCCATTATTCTAGCCATTTTCCGCCATCCCTCAACCAAATGCAGCTAGAATAACAAAAACTAATGTTCCGAGGAAGTATTAGCCTCTCTGTTGGGATAGAACTCTCCAACCAAAAACTACATAAACATTTCATATAATAAATAAGTAGGATCGAATCAACAAATAAACCAACATAAAGAGGAGTATGACACCAAACTATTTATATTTAATAGTTCAAGTACAGCGAATAAAGTTGTTAAAATGAACCAGTTCTTATATCAATGTTACATTACCCTTCTTGATATAACAAATACTTGAAATCCACTACTTCACCTCGCCAAGATAGAATTTGTTTGACATGCAAGACAAGTAAAATGAACCAGTTCAAGTACAGCCAATAAAGTTGTTAAAATGAACCAGTTCTTATATCAATGTTCAAAGCCCACATTACCCTTCTTGATATAACAAATACTTGAAATCCACTACTTCACCTCGCCAAGATAGAATTTGTTTGACATGCAAGCCAAGTAAAATATTAACTACATGCAAGACAAGTAAAATATTAACTAACTCCGAAATTGACCCAATATCATAACCATCAATCACATAAGCATATCAGACCTTACCTTACAAAGTTTGGACCAGAACATTTAAACTAAATATTTGACTTGCTTTACATTTATGTCAGATCTCTATTGCAACTGGTTAACCAAACTGCTGGACCACAGCAAGCATTGAGTACATAATTGGACGAAATTACTAAACTATGCAATATTATTCTTCCTAGCAAATAAATCCATCTTAGTATCAAATCATAATTTCCATCCATAGTCTACACATTAGTAACCCAGTCCTTTCCATGAGAACCGCATCGAATGAAATAGTTTCAAAACATGCATTTCACGCTATGCAACATAAAGCACATTGTACATAGATAATTTACCAAACACTTAATATCTTCCCACAGAAACATCACGCACAAAGCACTACTCTGGCTCCACGTGTAATTGCAGTTATACTTCATATACCAATGACACATAATATGTGAATCTCAAAGTTCAAAGAAATCTTTTAGTAAAAACATATGGAACTAGCCTGAACTTTAGGTCATTTGGAAGATAGTATTCAACTACTAATTCATTTGATTTGCATTTGAATATATTATTGCCTGCACCCTGTGAATTCATACATCTATTTACCATGCCTCATCCATCCTCGATGCATCTCACGCTTTTAATCCAAGCATATAATTCTTAGGTAGGGAAAGCAACAACTTATTAAGTGGAAATTGAATTATCAGATAGGTTGGAAGCTGGACGAAGACACGGTGAACGGATGTATGAATAAAACGGGTGCAGGCAACAATTTCCTAGAGCCGTCAAATAACACAAATAAAATAAATTGAAAAGTTAGGCAGTAAATCAAATTTTCAAAGATTAGGTAATTGTTTCCAAATGGCCAAAAGTTGAAGTTAGTTCCGTACACTTTCACCATATCCTTTTGTTATAAGTTATTAACTCCTAGCGTGGAAACAGCAATTTCATTATCTTCCATGTAATGCTTGATACATTGAGAGTGGGATCACGTGCTGTGCTCTTAGACCAATTGATGTAAATTCAGAGTTGAGCAAAAACCACAAAGTAAGGAAATAGAAGAACATAAAGATAAATTAAGAAGAAGAGAGGAAAAACAATGAAAAAGATAGAAGACCTAAGGCTAGAGAAAACTGCTCTCATTAGTATTTTTTCCGTCGTCCAGTTAAACAACTTGCATTGATAAGTTTCCATTGTCCAGTTGCTCTCTTCCCTGATGCCTCCATAGATATAAAAAAAACCAAGCTGGGCCTACAAGAAAACGTCTAATCATTTAAACCTTTTTCCAAACCCAGTTACTACCATAATAGGACTCTTTTGACATCATACATCTAATTGATTACTTGTTTTAAGCTCTAAGGACTCCAATTTAGCAAGCAAGACCCCTACATATTATCCGTCCTTTACTAGGGGTTCTTAACTAGCCTAAATAAAGCCCAAATAGGACCCTCCAAAAGGTAGCAAATATATGGACAAAAAAATTAAAAACATCTTCCTGAAATTGTAAGTAGATCCATTAGGAAAATATTCTGAGCCAATTACAAGCCTAACTCATAACAACCAAGAGACAAATGAAACTAACTAACATAGGACCCAACATATACCTCATCCAACCAAATCAATTTAGAATGAACTGCATCGGCTCTTTAGACATGTTATTAAAACATGCAAACTTGCTAAATCAAAATGCTATTAAAACCTAAAATACTGAAGAAAAAAGCAAAGAACAAAAGCTGACATTGCATCCAACAGTCACATTCCAAAACTCTCTCATAGGAACTTTAATGACTCTGTTTGGTTCCACATAAAACTACAGAAAACTTTTTTTTAGAGGGAAAAAACATTTCTGTGGAAAAGTAATTTTGCATCCTCGTATGTTTGGTTGGCATACAAAGAAAAAATAAATAAATTCAGCCCTAGGTTGTTTGGTTTGGTGGAAAAGAAATGAAAAGTTAATTTATCTATTTTATATAATATATATAATAATATTTCATTATAATACATATGATATATTATAATAAAATCATTTATTTTGTTATGTGATATATTTTGTTATAATATATAATACATATATAAATGTATATAATATATAGTTAATAATTTATTATATTATAATATACATAATTGTATGCAATGTATTTTAAATTGTTTATATGTTACACGATATACATAAAAATTACCTATATTTATATAAAAGGAGCTGGCAACAAGTGCAGCAGTCCACAAAGTTTCTGCAAACTTGTGGATCGCGTTCCATGAACTCATGGGACGCAACTTTGTGGCAAACTTTTCATTTTCCGCCCTGAAAGAGCGGAAAACGAAAAGCTCTCTTTTTCAGCTTATTTGTAAAACTTTTTTACGTGAAAATTAATTTTACTATGATCCAAACACATGGAAAATTGTTTTACTGCTGAGAAACATTTCTTGGCCTTCTTTTACAACCAACCAAACACCCCCTAAGTCTCTGTTTTTCTTTCGGAGTTTAAATCAATACAATAAACCACTTTCAAGTATGTTCACCTGTCAAGATTGCAGATAGTGAATTGTAACTTCTTATACCATCAGCACTACAATAGTCAGACTATTTTACCAACTCAGATGAAAAATATAACACGATTCCTTCCATGTCGGAAGAAATATAAGTATGATAATGCCTGAGCTTGGACCACTATAGCTTCTTTCTCTCTCATACATAGAATTATAGGGCCTCTCTCATAATCTCTTTCTTTTACCCAACATTATACAGGCCTCATGTTCAAGTTTCACTTAATTCATCAAGAAAGAACAAGGTTTAAAGTGCCCCGTGCGGCACGGGGCAGCACGTAATAGGGGCACGGTACAAGGGGATCTTGGACCCTCCCTCCGTGCAACGGCACGGACCCGAGTATCGCACGAGACAGCGCGATTTGCAAGTCCATGCCACAGCACTGTGTTGTGCCAGCACACCTTTTTTTTTGCTTTTTGCTTCTTTTTTTTGTTTTGTTCTTTGGGGTACCAATAAGCATTCCACACCCCCCAAAAACATTGTAAATCGAAAATCTACTTGTTAGGTAAATCAAAAAACTTATAATTTAATTTTTTTGTATATCAATATATGGACAAATTTTTAATTTACGTATCCGATCCATACTGCAATGAGCTTTACTCCCGCACCCCCCCTCGGATCCACCACTAATATCTATTTTTTTTATAAATTATTTTACTAAAATTTGTCGCGCCGCAAAAATTTTGACAAATTAAGGGAATAAAATCAAACTCAATAAACAAATTTTGAGACACATCAAACATAAAATTTTATTTTTGCATTAGAAGATTAAAAATACTGATAAAATTAAAAGCTAAATTAAATCAATTGATACTTAAATTTATTTTATTTATTTGTCATATAATTTATTTCTTAATTTTTTTGATAGATCTAATAATTTTTTGAAAAAGTTATTTAAAAAATAATTTTTTCAAATACTTTTTAAAAAAATTTCAAATAATTTTTAAAAATATTTTAAGAATTATCTTTTTGTATTTTATAAAAGAAAGACGTAATATTGGTAGAAAGAAAGATGTCTTTACATTTTTAAAATTCTAACCTGTAAAAATTTCTATTTTTCATTAGGTGTAGTTGTACTTTACATACAAAAAGCTTACAAGTATGTTAATTGATGAGTATAGTAAGTTATACATAGCAAATATCTATAATTATTTGATTTAATCTTTTAAAATAACATTATAAGAGCTTATTGGAACCAAAAAAATGAAATAAGTTCGTGCCAAAGCGTGCTAGTAGGAAGTTATGCATACCCATCGGCACATAAGTTTACCATGTGTCGGCACGGAAGCATGCCGGTGCCATACCGTGCTAGGCAAACAATGCACGCCCTCGAACCACGACACTTTAAACCTTGAGTAAGAACTCTTCTTTCATTAACGATCTCATATCAGCTCATTCAATTTTTATTAATTACCAAACGCTACAAGTCTACCGACCCTAAAGTAACAATCACCACTAATACTCTTGTTCATTATTTGCATGTATATTGAAGCACTTTTATCAAATTTCTACCACAATTTGACGGCAGTTGAGAATTCATCCAAACCAAAATGAGACCATCTATTTTATAACTACACGATTTTCTTTCATTCGGCACTCTACCAACCTGATTTCAAAATATGACATCAGTAGTAGAAAACCACAAATCTTAAACCAACCAACTTTAACATTCAGCTCCTTTCCCAAAGGACAAAAACTACTAATTTTGGTAACCTGTTTAAAGTACAAGACAACTGTTCGGAGATTTTGAATGGAAGTCCAAAATTGAAAACCGTAAAGCCAGTCAAGCATAAAGAGGCAAAATACCAGAGCCAGTCAAGCAACAGCAAATGACTAATCATAGACAAATGTTAGGACATAACAGCAATTAAATATAAGCAAGAAAGATATATATCCTTTGAAGATCAATAAGGATAAAATCCTTATTTCCAATAGGAAACAACTTGGACATTGCAAACTAATGGATCTCTGTTCGTTTGCCCTATAAAATTGCTAGTGTTGCTCAAAAAACAATTGAATTTCAAAGTAAAATACTTATCCTTCATCTGGTTTAATAAAGAAAATGAATTATAGACATGGAACCATATGAAATAAGTATACATTTGATATCTATCAAACTAATTTCATGTCAATTTTAGTTAAAGTTTAATACAATCAGTCTACGTTGAAATTATATCACCATAATATGTTGATTGCTCTCATAAACGTGGTTGAAGATCATAAGAAATAAAACCCCTTGTAGTGACAAAATCCAAAACTTATATATATATATATATATATATAGAGTCCGGCTACTATACTATTATGAGTACGATCGCCCTCGTACTCATAAGTTGTTTTTGATGATAGAGCTTCGAATCGACGATCCACACCGTTAAACGTTATCTAGAGCATTTAAAACTTCTAGAAATAAAATTTTATAATTTTTCGATATCATTTACCCTACGATCAAAAGCTCACAAAATTGACAATTTTTAATGGCCGGTATGGAATACTTCCTAGTTCAACGGTGTAAAAGAATCGGAATTTGTTGAATTTTTGATAGAAAATTCTATTCACTACATAGATAAAGATCAATAACTCCGATCTTGAATTGAAGGATCCGATCATCCTTTTTTAGGATGTCGTTCGATTTTGACCGTTCATTTTATACATGCTTGATGGACCTTATAATGATTTCGAAAAATTACGAAATTTATTTTCTAGAAGAAATACTCTAGATCATATATATATATATATATATATATATATATATATATATATATATATATATATATATATATATACTCATAATAGTATATATATATATATATATATATATATATATATATATATATATATATATATATGTTTTCACACCAAACTTAATAATTCAAGCAAAATCATACCTTTGAATTTGAGAAAACTTTTATATCCTTACATATATTTTTTATTTTTCAATCAATCAAAATTATACTTTTGCATTTGAGAAAACTGTTACATCCTTTCATATATTTTCTATTTTTTAACATGACTCTGTAGATATTTACATCATTTTGGAGGTATTTATCTTAACGAGCAGTATCACTTAGCAATCCATAATCTATGACTGCAAAATGACAGAAAACTGTCCTTAATTTTGCCTAAAAGCAAATAATGCACAGACACTTTGTAATAGGAGTCTAGGGCATAAGAATCAACGCAAAACAGTCATTGCTTCTTCTCAGATCTGCCTAACCTTCAACTTGCACATAATCTCTTTTTGTGTAAGCAGAGGGTAAAACTGCAACCTATGATAGCTCTGAGGAGACTATTCTTTCACAAATTTCTCAAGACAGTTTTTTACTTGACATCTGCACTTTTTTAAGATCGAATTGCATTGAAGTTGGTTCAATATATAACATGCCGAGAAATCAACAACATCAATTTCTGGCTTGCTTCCAATGTCTATTCTTACCAAGAAAAGAAGGGATCGAAAAATTAGATGAACATATATATATATATATATATATATATATATATATATATATATATATATATATGAACTAGGCTACTATGCTATTAATAGCACCAAGTCATTGGTGCTACCAAGTTTTTGACCGTTGGATTGAGAGATGTGCGGTTAGGAGGATGTGGGCCCCCTAGAGTTAAGTGGGTGGTTGGTTAAATAGTATGATCTAACGGATGAAAATCATCAAAATGGTGGATCTAACGGTGGAAAACTTGATAGCACCGAGTGCTTCGTGCTATTGATAGCATTGCAGCCGGACTCTATATATATATATATATATGTTGGAAAAATATAGTTCATAAAAATCCAGAAACCAAAGCAAGTTAGGAGCTGACAAGAAATCTAAAACCACTTTTACTTAGCATTTTATTCTCTGAAATCAAAAACAATAACAAAATTCATATCACGTTTAAGTAGTAACATGAGAAGATTTAATCTCTAAAAGTAGCAGCCTCTTTGTGATGATCTGTGAAGTTAGAGTTGTCAAAGTATGATTCACCGAAGTTATCGAAGAATCAAGTGAGTCGATCAAATAAAAAGGAATTGTACATTTGCTTTCCTACTAGGAAAGCATTAGAAAGGGAAGGAGAAAAAGTCAAGCTAATGATATGAGCACATCTTATTGTTACCGTCTGTCGTATGAGCCCCTAAAATAAAAGGCAACTAGTATGATCTTCATACACTTGATCAAAGATGATTCCATAAACAAGATGGTGGAACATAAAATTTTAGAGAATGAAGAGCATCATCTTCCAGAAACTCTGCAAAACCAATCTGATTAGAGAAGAGACAGAGTCAGGCTTACTCTGAAAGAAGGGAATACAAATCCCAAAGAAGGGAATACTATGTTCTTGACAACATCGAGTTTTGGGGAGAAAGCACAAGTAATCTTTTTGGAATGTCTCCACAAGATGGACAAACATTATATTCCTAGAAACAACTTACGGTAGCAAAAATGCAAGTCTGAAGCCCCTGGAGAAATTCTACATAGGAATATAGAGAAGGAAGAATCATTCTAAACTTGCTTCCCCCACAATTCTAATTTTCCATCAGGAATCGAACTAGCCATCAACTCAATCTGAAGCATATCTTCCAAATATAGAAGAAAGTCAAACTCCCAATGCAGTTCATTCTTCTGAAAGACCACAGGCTGAATCCAGGTGATTCAACTTTACAAAAGGTAAGTTTCTTTTACAAAAGATGGTTCCTTTTGCATGCTATCCTAAAATTACCGGCTTAAGAACAAGGTCCACTCGTTCCGATACATCTACTTCAGAAAATAGATTCTACCTCAACATCAAGAAGCAGCTTTGCAAAACAGGGACAATCTAGCACAAATCACCGCTCAATGCAACACACCACAACCATAACCAGTTAAACTACGCTGAAGTATCATTACCCAATTTGGAAACGTATCAAGCATGGAAACTACAACACTTTCCCAACAACCCTAGCAATCAACCATCAATATAGGCGGGGGCAATTAGCAGAAGGAAGCAAGCACCTGGTCCTTCTCATCCTCGGCGGGGAGCGCGATTGACGCGGCCACGGAAGCCCCCGCCGATCGGACGGTGGACGCGACGGAGCCCGCGTTCGACGACACCGTCTTCAAGCACGACGAGATGATCCGCAGCGAGCTCGGTAGCAACCCGTTCTTCCCCTTCCCCCTCTTCATCCCTTCCCCTCCCCTCCCCTCTCCCCCTCCCACTTCCTCTCCCTCTTCCTCCTCCTCCTCCTCCTCCTCCTCCTCCTCCTCCTCCACGCCCGCCTCTACCAACTTCCGCCGCCGCCGCCGCCCATCTCCGATCGCCGCCGCCCCCGCCGCCGGCGATGCCCACTACCATCCGCCGCCGCCGATCTCCGCCGCCGCCGCCGCCGCCGAGATCTCCCTCCCCTTCAGCCTCCTCCTACGCCCTTTGACTTCATCGCCATCTCCTTCCACGCTACGACTCCCCTCTCCCCTCTCCCCTTTTAGACCCCCCAGAACAATAAAAACCAACAACCCCACCTCTCCCTTCCTCTCTTTCGCTTCTCCCTCTCTCTCTCTCTCCTCGCTGTTGCTTTCGTGTTCCCCTCCCCCTCTCTCTCTCTCTCTCTCCTCTCTCCCTCTTTAAATAATCCGAATTAATCTCGTTCCGATACTCCCTCGACCCACGTTAATCGCACCCCGAAACGTCCCCTGTCCTACCCTTATCCTCTCTCCGATGCATGGGAATACGTTATTCCGATGCGGGATAGGAGTAGCACGGGAAACCAAGCGCTTTAAAAAAATTCGGACGGGCTTGCACGCAATGGGAATATAGTAGATTAGATCCCTTGCGGAGGTTCCCTATTCTCCTCCCGCGATCTCTCTATTCTCTGATTACGGTGTTGTGGGGATACGTAATTCCAAAATTAGTATGATCACCAATGCTATCAACGTACTCGTACTAGTGTATAAACCTATATACTCTAGTCTCCTCATATTTCATATCAATTCATTTTTCAGATCAATTTTTTTAAATATTGAAAAATATTTTTTTTTTGTTTTTTTAAGAAACAGATAGCAAGCAACCTGCTTCATTCATTAAGTAAAATAAACTAAGTGTATATGATGGAAGCAGCTAGGGCCTCCTAAAAGAGCTGGAAAGAAACAAAAAGTAAACAATACAGTACCGTTGGTCGAACGAGGTAAACAAGGGAAAACAAAAATACGAATGGGAATGAAACAGAAGTAACGGCCAAAGTTCAAAAGGCATCGATCCAGGTTTTACTCAAAGAAGCGACATGTTCGAGAGCCCGGGTAGCATTTGGAAGCACTTCGCGGAAGATAGTATTATTGCGCTTCGTCCAGACGACCCACCAAATTGCCGCCAAGCGTGTTAAACTTTTCGATCTCTTCACATCATTGGGGTTGCTAGAGGCCGCTATCCATAGCCGCCGGACATCCCCTGAATCCGATTCGGTTGCATCTGAACCTCCCGCACGAATTAGAAGGTATCTGGCGAAGGCATAGTTTCGAAAAAGGTGGTTGCAGGTTTCTGGTACTAACCCACAGAAAATGCAATACTGATCCACAGGGCATCCTCAGCGAATCAATCTGTCCGTTGTCAGTAATCTCTTGCGAAGAAGAATCCAAATGAAGATTTTGTGTTTGAGCGCAATTTTTAACCTCCATAGGTGATCGTGCAAAGGGTCTATCTGAACTACATCCGTGATGAATTCATAAAGTGATTTAAAGGTAAAAATTTGGTCGACGGTCCATCGCCACTTTACTATATCCAGTGTGTCAATTGGACTATATTGTGGGAGCAGGTTTTTGAGTAGCATAATATGTTGGCGATTACCAATAGTGGTAGTTGTAGCGAGGCCTCTGGTTATGAAACGCCATCTCCACCCTTTTTCATTCCAGCATTGTGAGACTATGGCCTCCTGATTCGCGATTCTGCAATATATTCCTGGAAACTGAGTACTGAGAGGGGTTTCTTCGATCCATATGTCGGACCACATCCTAATATTTTTTCCATCACCGAGCACATACGAGACACCGCATTTGAACACATCTTGATATCTCATCACACTTCTTCACCATTGGGAGTAAGGTCTGAATGCTCTTCCCTCGTGTAGCGGCCTTCTTCTAGTGTAATATAATGTTGTGATCAACCTCCCCCATAATCGATGTGGTTCTTTGAAAAAGCACCACCACCATTTGGTTAGGAGAACCATATTCATTGCTTCCATATCTTTGATCCCCAGTCCCCCTTCTTTTTTGCTTTTGCATATCGATTTCTAGCCAACGAGGCATGAACCCCTTAAAATTTTCGGGCACCCTTTCCAAAAGAAGGATCTCGTCAGGGCTTTAATGTGGTTCAGAACCCATTGTGGCACTTTGAATATTGCGAAGTAGAATAACGGGAGATTCGAAAGTAGCAAGTTGACCAGGATGAGTCTTCCTCCCTGTAAGAGGAGTTTTGCTTTCCAACCTTCAATGTGCGTCTCTATACGATTAACGATTGGAGCCCAATCTTCCTTTCGAAGGGATTTGGTGTGGAGCGGCAACCCCAAGTATCAAAATGGTAGATTGCCTACGGCTCACCTTGCGTTGGGTCCCAGGTAATGCAGTTCCGTCTTGTTCATATTTATCTTGAGATCTGAGGCCTATTCAAACATCTTTCAGAGGAACAGTAGGTTTTGCATAGTTGACTTCTTTGGCTCGAAAAAGAATAATGTATCATCCGCGTATTGGAGCAGCACTGTTTGACAGTCTACGGTTGGTCCAATTCCATGAATCAACTTATTATCCCTGATTGCTTCCGTGAGCCTAGCCAAACAATCGGCCACCAATATGAATAGATAGGGGGAAAGCAGGTCCCCCTATCTCAACCTCTTTCTTATTTTCAGCCACGTTATCAGCAAGCCGTTTACTAAGATAGCGATTTTAGCATTACAGATACATTGTTCGATCTAGGTCCACCATTTGTCGCTGAAGCCAATCCACCGCAGTATGCTTTGTAGGAATTTTCAACTAACATTGTCCACTCTCGGGATGCCTTTTGTACCTGTACAACCTCTCATGTATCGGTACACCAGAGTATGTGAGAGGGCAATTTGGTCTTTTCTTGCCTTGATTGTATCACCCTTATCCCTGCTACTCTATATAGGTTTGAGACTTGAGAGGCTGAGAGAGAGAGAGAGAGAGAGAGAGAGAGAGAGAGTTTTGGTTGCTGCCTTCTCTCTCTCTAGTTGAAGTCGTACACAATGAAGGAGGAGCTCGGGTGGAGTTGGTTTGTCGTCGACGTCGCGCCACGGTGCTGTTCGAGCGCGGGTTCGTCGTGGTAGCATCGCGGGGAGGCCAGGCGAGGGTGTGTTTCCGCCATTCTCGACGTCGCGCCAGTTTTGGAGTAGCTTTCGAGGTGGGTTAATCGTTGGTTTCCCTTCTAAATATATATATAGTCAACATGTGTTCGTCTTATTGTGTTGCATCTCGAATTTGCTCGATTCATGGATTTTGTATATTTATTTATAAAATCTGAATTGGAGCTTAGTATCAATTTATATTTATACTTGCACATGTTGGATTTGGATATGACTTAGGAGAAAACACGCGAATAAACATGTCATATGCTTTAACTGCCTGATTTAGCTCTAGGAGCCATCGTTAGTTTGTATCGCTGCAGTTTCAACATAGTAGATACTCCAGATAGTTTAGATAGCTGTTACGCTCGTCTTTGTGATGCGAGTGTATTTTCTGATAGCGTTCGTTTGTTGGAGTGCGTCGGGAGTTGACGGTGGACCCAGTTTGATGTTTTGACATCAGATTGTGCCGAGAGCACGTGACTTATTGGTTGTTAGACCAGTTGGACCCTATTTACTTGACTTTAGCCTATGAGAGCCTAATTGAGCTCGACAGAGATACGCTTGCATACTTGGTTGGGTTGCGCCCACGAGTGTCAGTCCGGAGTTAGGCGTAGTACTTTTGTGTTGATGTCGCTAATTGGACTTGCTATCCACGAACTGCTTAGCGTGGAGATAGCGTTGGCTTAGACAGGCTGGAATGGGTATGTTCACAGTTCTTGGGACAGATATGTTTACAATCCCTAGTGAGATTGGGTCAGGATTGATATTTGCTACAGATGGTTAGTGTTAGAGCATGATAGTGTAGTAGCATTTAGCTGTAGATTTATTCTAGCTTTTCCTACTATCCCTACTTAATTCTGTAGACTTAGTGGGTGGACCGATGATTTTGAGGGCAGCAACCACTGAGGACTACTTGTTTTTACAATAGTTCTCACGTCCAGTTGTTACCCCTGTTTTTGTAGAGCCCTCATCTTCGGCTGCTCCTGTTGCTGATTCAGATCGTGGCAAGGGCATCGCGAGTTAGAGCCCTTCCCGACGTGCCAGAGAGAGAGGAGCACCAGCTACAGGTAGTTGTAGTTTTTGAGTTCATATACATACTTTTTTTGGATCTCGCTGGACGAGCTTTTTGTACACCTGGATTTGACGTATGTATTGTGAACTTCTGTTATTATATTCATATTTTTTTAGTTTCCTAGTATCTCTATACTACTGGTTGTACTATTGTATGTTTTACAGGTACAGCTATCGCTTCGTATACAGAAAAAATTTCCTTATATACGGCGGATTTGTCGGCGTGCCTGTGAAACGTGTAATCCGGGGAGTGACAAGTTGAGCAGTTCACTTGTAGTGATGAAAGAGTTAGCTAGTAATCTATCTTTCAGAAAGGCCAATTGTGAAGGAGAAATGATTGTCGGTAAGATGCACGCGAGTCTATTAGCAAGCACTTTAGGGATGATCTTTTGGATTTCATTTATAAGACAAATCGGTCGAAAGTCGTTCACTTGACACGCCCCTTCCTTTTTAGGAATTAGACAGAGGTAAGAGTAGTATGTTGGGACCGTGAAGAGTGTGTTATCCTGGAGGTCTATGAAGATATTGAATATGTTTTCCTTAACCATCTCCAAGAAATGTTGGAAAAAGATAAGCGGGAATCCGTCGGGTCCGGGTGCCTTATCTCCACCCAGTTAAAAGGTAGCTTTCTTAACTTTGTCTAGTGTAAAGGGGCTAGTAAGGGAATTCGGGTCGAATAGGCAATCTGCCCGATACAGGTCGGCCCAATCTCCAAAAGAGGACGGACCTTCTTCTACCCTCCCAAAAAGGTGTTTGAAGGAGTAAAAAAAATAGGATTTCATTTGGACATCGTTGTCGATTGGTCTTCCGTGTCATCTTCAATAAATCGTATCGCATTGCTACGCTCCGACCGTTGGCCACCGTATGAAAAAATTTCGTGTTACAGTCCCTTTCCTTAAGCCAGTGTTGTTTCGCTCTCGTTTTCCAGAGAATTTCTTCCTCCTTGAGAATAAGCTGGAGTTGTGCTTTAAGACCGACTTGTTTGTCCCAAACCTCCCGAGACAGGACATTCCGTTCCTCTAATAGACTGATGCTTCGTATTTCCTCCTGAATACTCCTTATAGTGTTGGATATACCGTGGAATTTCGTCTTACACTATTCCTTCATCCTGGCTCTGCAGTGTATGAGTTTCGTCGTCATAGTGAGGATCGCTAACTTCTTATTGGTAACTTCGTTCCACCAGATTGGTACATTTGTAGAGAAGTCCTCCCCAGTGATTCATACCCTCTCGAACCGAAATCTCTGTAGAGTGGGACTAATCCCAGTAGCTAGCACCAATGGGGTGTGATTGGAGGTAATCCTTGGGAGCGCGGATACCAGGTAGTGCGGAAAAGCTTGGTCCCATTGCATCGAGACAAGGAATCTATCAAGCTTGGCCAGGGTTGGTGAACGATGCATATTTGACCAAGTGAATTTTTGATTGGAAATGGGCAAGTTGATGACTTCGAGATTCGATATGAGGTCTGAGAACAGGGACATTACTCTAGTATTCCACAGATTTCCAGTGCGTTCTACTTGGTTTCTAGTAAGATTGAAATCCCCACAAATGACCCAGATGTTGTTGGAGCAAGTCGCGCTGAGCGAGAGGAGTTCAGAACAGAACTCTTCTTTGCCGTCCTATGTCGGTGGCCCGTACACATTTGTCAGGTAAAAGCTCTTTCCACTGGTAAAATGCGTCAAATTGAGGGTCAGCGAGTTCTCACGAACTAAAGCCTCCGTACATACGAAGATTTTGGAATTTCAACAAGTAATTAAACCTCCAGAGGTGCCAATTGTAGGAATAAAGTGGCATCTGTCGAAATTTGAACCGCAGCAAGAACGAAGAAACGATCGAGACACAGAATCTACTTTAGCCTCTTGGATACATATGACCGAACCTGTAACATATCGACACCTCGATAGTGAATATCGAACTTTAGCCAGATCAGTTAAAGTGTCGAGTGAAATGGATGGACAAGTTCCATTTAGCCTTCCAACTAAGTTGGGAGGATTAAAAGGAGTTCTAAAAGAGTTAGCATGGTTTTGGCATCGAACGGCGCGAAAAAGAGTCGAAATAAGGCCAAAACCCATGTTTGGAGCAAAGTGTACCGGTACAAGTGTGATGGTTGTACCGGTACAAGTGTGATGGTTATACCGGTACAACCATCAGACCGAGTGTCACGCCCCGAGCCCGCCAATTCGGTCGGATTCGGGCGCGCCGACAGACCGCCGAACGGACAGAGTTTCCCCTATACGTTCAAGGCGTCGCAATCAATACAATTACAAGAAGGTTCCAAACAGGAACAGATATTAAAATCAGATTGCATAAGGAAGTATCATAAACATAAAACAGCTACTTGCTATTACAACCATTCAACCCACATTACAATTTTATATGAACTTTAAAACTTTAAACTTCCTAATACAATCTAGTTATTACAATACGGTTTACAACTTTATTACAACATGTTCTTTTCACTTTCAGACCCCTAGTTAGCCGACTGGGGTACTTCTATTTCTGGTCTTCTGGTAGGGCGCTAACTACTGAGCTACGCCCTTGCCTCGCGCTGCGCCGCTCACGTGTGTAATTGCCCCCAAAACGCAACACGGGGGTGAGAACTATTGTCCATAGTTCTCGTGGGTACCTGGCCACCCAAGAGAAAAGCTCGACCAATAGGTCCAAGGAGGCAACTAGATATGTGAGTCCAAAAATATATACATATACATAATTTGCAACTAACATAAAAACATGCCTCGCAATATGCAATATACAAATCATTACTTAGCTCTTAGCTTTTCTTTACTTTACTGCTATTCTTTACTTTAGCTTTTCCATTCTTACTTAGCTATTGATTAAGTTAGCTATTTATATTCTTACTCTTTACTCTTGGCACATATGCTATTTAGCAAACACTTCTAAGGTCCACTCTACCTTAGCTCACTATGCCACCCGACTCGGTCTTGAGTCAATCCATTGCGGATAATCCGCCCGCTGTCTAGCCCGAGGTGTTGGACGTCTCGCAACTACCCCAGCTGTCAACAGCCTGTCGCCCTCTGTGACTCAGCCTCATCGCGGCGAAATCGTCGCACACGCGGAACCCACTGTCACTTGACATAACCATTCCGGTGGCGATCGCGGCGGACTTACCCATCGAGGACCCAAGTCATGACTTAACCAGCTGGCGGCGAACTAATCCCACCTCACCCAACAAGGGTTTGAGTCACTCCTCCGCCTCCTGGCGCGCTCGTATCGTACTTACCCAATGGTGCCCCAAACACAGGTGTCAACACATGGCGATCGATCCTCACCCGCTTAACCGGTATCGAACACATTTCGGTTCACCCACCCGGCGGCGAAATCGTCGCACAACGCCACGACGGTGGTATAGCCCTGGACGGCGAAATCGTCGCACACGCCCGACACCAACTTGGTGTCCAAAACTCGGGATTCCATGAATCCGTTCCACTTAGCTTGAGGGTTAGCTAGGCCCTCAAGAGACGACCCTCTAGGTCCATTGTCTTTACCTCCTAGGTCTACTTGACACTAGGGCTCATTTCCTGTCACATAACCTAGGTTATCTAACTCTAGGTTCAATGTCATTCCAGCTCGACCTATGTTTACTAACACTAGGTCCATTAACATTCTTGTCCAACCTATGTCCTTGACACTAGGTACAACGTCATTCACCTAGATCCATATGACTCTAGGTTTACTATAACCTATGTTCATTACACTAGGTTAATCCCCACACTCCTAGGTCCATTGACTCTAGGTTTACTATAACCTATGTTCATTACACTAGGTTGGATGCCACTCGATCTATATGTGTATTAGTCCATGACTCACACTTTTCATTTAGCATTCTTATACTTTGCTCTCTTATGTCTACCAGTTCATTTACATGCATGTTTCTATTATGCTAAGCCTATGTTCTCGTAACATTCTTTACTTAGCATTCTTTGCCTCATTATTTACCTCATGCTTATTCATTTCCTAGCATTTCACACTAGGTTCTTTAGCATGCATCTCTACTTATGCATTTTACACTATATTCTTTAACATGCAATTTCTATACATGGATCACATGCATCAAGTTGAAACCTTTACTCTTAGACATATATAGGCGACCTAGTCATTCCGGTAAACACAACCCACCTTATTATGCTCGTCAGGTGCTCAAATCGACACTCATGATGACATAACTGTCTTGGCCGTTTGGCTCGAAAGACCCTGCTTGCCTTAAATCTTGCACGACCACCCGAACGATCTCCGAATCCCGATCTGAGACCTTGTGTCGTTGCCCCACGCCTTCAAGTTGCCCCAGTTCCACTTTTATAAATTTTGGGCTCCTATCTTGCGTGTGGACATCGGTTTAAATATATTAAATAATTAATATCTTTGTACTTGCGCGTCAGATCACCGAACCGCGCGCGCCAACGCGTTCGTTGCACCCCCAATTAGGTTTCTATGGGGTCAAATGAGATCAAACTCATCTATTTCTAAAAACCCCCTTTTTAACCCTAGGTTTTGCACTTTTGCAAATCCCACCGATTTGATCCCTAGAACAAGCAATAGAGAGCTTGTCTAACCTCTAGGTACTCATTTAAGAGCACTAGAGCCATCCATAGGGTGTTTAAAACAAACCCTAGAAATCCACCATTAGAGCACCTTGAAGAACACATGATTTTCATGAGTTTTCAAGCCTACAAGGTTCTAAAGCTTTGAAGCTCAAAACTCTAAATCTAGGGTTTAAAAACCCATTATCTAAGGATCTACCATGAGAGGGAGAGAGAGCTTACCTCTCAAAAGCTTGCTCTTGCACAAAGGAGGGAGGAGAGGATGGCCTTGATCATCACCATTATAATCTCCTTCATCTTCTCCTTCTATCTCTTCTTCTCTTTCTCTCTTTTCTTTCTTTCCTTCTTTCCCCTTCTCTTCTTCTCCTTGCTGTCGAACAGAGAGAGAGAGGGACACTAGAGAGGGAGAGAGAGGGAGACTGCTGTGAAGGGGAAGGGTTTTGGGTTATATTTTGTTGCAACAATAGCGACTAAACCCCTCCAAACATCTTATTTCGGCAGTCCAAAATCGCCGCTGCACGCATTCGTACCGGACAACGGGTTTCTGTACCGGTATGGGATGCTCCAGAGGCAAACCCGAGAGCTGCCTCTCGGTTTCGTAGCATTTGTACCGGTATAAATCCACTTTGTACCCTGACGTACACCAAAATCTCAAACCCGAGAGCCGCCGCCTCTCGGTAAAAGTTGCTATACCCAAGACAAAGAACTTTGCTTGTACCGGTACAAGTTGCCCAGACTTGAGCTTTTCACGTCGTTTCGACTCTAATTCGTGCCGAACAACGCCAAAACCTTTCTAACTCTTTGAGATCCTCTCTTAACCCTTCCAAGCATCTTGGAATGGTTATTGGAACTTGTCCAATTACTCGCTCGCGCACTTTAACCAATTTGGTTAAAGTTCGGGTTGCTACACCGAGGGCCAGTGGGAGGTTGAAAGTGTACCGGTACAAATTGGAAAGTGTACCGGTACAATTGTTGCGAAACCGAGAGAAGTGTTCTTGGGTTTGGCCTCTGCGCCAAAGTGTACCGGTACAAAATTCCATGTACCGGTACACTTCGCCTCTGTCAGTAGGGAGCAAACTGCTTCGGAATAGAAAGGTGGAGTGTTTAGTTGCTATTGTAGCAACATGTGTTATACTCATCTCCTCCTCTCTTCACAGCCAAAACACCCAAACCTTTACCCTCTCTCATTTCACTCTCTCTCTCTCTAGAAACCCTTCCTTAGGGCAAAGAGATCAAGGAGAAGAAGAAAAAGAAGGTGGATTTGGTAGGTTTGGAGGACCTAGGAGCTCTCCAACAAGAAGATCTTGGTGGAGCTTGAACAAAGGTGAGTTGTTATGCAAGTAGAGTTCTAGGGTTTGGATTTAATCCTAATTTTTGAAGTTTCTAGCTTGTTTCTAGTGTTAGATAGAGCCAAAAACACCATGGAAAATCTATGAAAGCTCAAGTGCTCCCATGGTGGTTAGCTAGGGTTTGTATTAGATGCCATATAGATGGTTCTAATGGCTTAAGAATGGTATCAGGATGCTTCCTAGTTGATTTTAAGCTATCTTTTGCTTATGAATAAGATCAAACTAGGAGAAAACCCAAAATGACATTGTTAGGGTTTCAAATTTAGGGCTTTTGCCCTAGATCGTTCAGGCAAATTGACCTTGTGGAAATCTAATTGGGAGTATTCCCGACTTGTGGGACAACTCCGTTCGTCGAAACGAAAAATCTAGATAAGAGTTTCTTAATTAAATGGCCTGATTTGGGCTCTGTTTAGAGTGCAGGTCGCGAGATAGGTGTCGAATAGTCACGAGACTCGAACTGCAACTCCACTACAATATTTAGAGGTGGGGAGTGTACGCCGGAATCATTGGATTCCCCTTTATGTCTATTTCACTATTGTTGAGCATACTATGTATAGAATATTGATGCATACTAGGGTAGTACACATGTGAACAATGGTTGATTATCATTTACATGCTTCTAATGATTGTTAAACATAGAGAATGAAAGAACCATCTTTGACATGTATGATAGAACCCTAAAATTGTATGAATGTGAGACTTAGCCCTTGACAATAGTAAACAAAGGTGACATTGACATTAGAGACATGATTGGCCTTGAGAAACGAATGGTTAAACATAGTTTGAACCTAGAAAGGGACATGGACACCTAGGTAGAAACCTATCATGACAACGACATTGAGATTAGGGGTTATGATTTCCCAAGTTGGAAAATGGATCAATACTCACACTTGGTTTGGCTTGGGGGAGGTAGCTCCTCCCCAAGCGGTGTACTCCGGAATGTAGACACCACGGGGATAGTACCCCGTCGATGGACCCTCGGGTGATTGTGCCTTGAGCCTCCCCCGGTAGATGGGTTATGAGTCGTGAGTTATTGGGGTTAACATAGTTAACCGGTAAGATTGGGTAAAGAACCAAGCTAAAGTAAAGTAAAGAGCATGCATGCATATCATATATTATTTTGATTATATATCCATTGACATCTTTCTTGCAAGCATAGTATTAGCATTTAGTTTGGCTATGTTTCCTTTCCTTTGAAATACTTATGCCTGAATAGACCTAGTGGGTAAGTCGCCGAGGACGGTTGCCGAGCCCACTGAAAACTTTGTTGTAATTCTCACACCACTAACCCTACAAGTCCGAGCGCGAGCGAGGCAGACGGCAAAGGGTTTAGCGCCATAGCTAGTGGCCACCGGAATTTTCATTAGTCGTTCCTTTTTGTACATGTATCAACTTTTATTTTGTTGATCTATATATGTTTAAGTTGAGAACAATCATGTATTTTTAGTGGAATAGTTAAATGTAAAAAGATATGATGATCAAGGGAAAGAGAATGTAATAGCTTTAGTTTACTTGTATTTGGTTTAAATCTAATCAAATATTATGTATGGTTGCATGTTTAGTTAGAGCTTTCGCTTCCGTTGTTGCTTGCCCTCATGCAGGCCTAGTATAATTGCTTAATTATACTATTGTTAGAAATTTGACGCATGCAGGAAAGTAGGTTACGGTTCACTGCTCTGCTCAAATACCGTCGACGTGGCCGAACGCGACCAAAGAGGCGTAGCGGGCGTGATTAACCAAAGTGTTTAGAAAAAATGTTAATAACAACACAAGTGGTAGACTTAAAAAGGGGTGTAAATGATACATTCTCTTGTTAAGAAACTGCCCTTCTTTTGTTTATTTTTTTAATACTTAAAATTTTAAGAATTATTAAATTTTAGGTTGAGAGAGTGTAAATCTTACATCTTTCCTGAATGTAGCCACGATGACAGTTATTAAATTTTTTTAAATTTTATCAATTTCTGGATCGAAAGAGTGTAAGATATACACCCTAGATATATGGAGTGTACAAGTAACATTTCTCAATTATTGCATTATAAAAATGTATGCATATGTAGTACCCCGGGTTTTCTGCAGCTGTGGAATTATGGCCTCGGAGGCTTGTCGACATATTTGGAGAGTGTCGGAACAAGTCTGAGTCACGTTGGCGCGAAATAGAAGCAAAATGGACTCGTTGCGACGCGAGAGCAAGTTTTTAGCATTGTAATATGCCAATGTCGTATTTTCAAAGAATGCATACCGATACCACATCGAGGAGTACCGCATTCTATGTAATTTTCTCACAGATCGTTTCTCGGTTGCTTACTGCTCCGTGGTACCGGTGATTTTAATTTGGCTTGGTACCCAGATCTAGGGTAGGTGAGGGTCGTTTGGTCTCACACCGGTTGTTGTCACCCTCACCTACTCCCTCTATATACGTGCGGAGGTTGAGAAGGTGGTTTTGCTGGTTTCCTTCTCCTCCTTCACAGTAAAGCTCGATTTTTCACCTTGGTCCCTTCAACTCTCCAATTTGCATACTTTCTACCTTGAGGAGTGCTGTTTCAGCAGAATTCCAGCAGCGACCTGCGGCATTTGGGCTCGTGTGCGGTGTAGAAAGCTCCATTTGCCACGAAACTTGGTTTGATGGATTCTGGATTTTAAGAGAAATTCGTGGAGCCCATTTTGACAGAAATTGGTTGAGGTTAGCTTAGTCAATTTGGCGTTTTTCTGTGATGCTGATGTTTTTTAGCTGAAATTGGGATTTATTGTGTTTTCTTGGATCAAACCTGGGAGCAAGCTGGATTTCGCACCAGAGGAGATTGTTCCACATTTCCCTACTGATTTTGAAGCTGCTCTTCACCTAAATTGTGGATTTGAGGTTTGATAGGTGAGTTTTGACATTGGAGTTGAGAGAAAATTTATGTTAAATGCCGAGTTTTAGTAGATTAATGGATTTTGGTGTTTTGATGTTTAAATCCTTAGCGAGGCTTGTTGCTGGTTGTATGAGCTTAGCGGGGATTGGCGACTCCTCGCTGCCATGGATTTAGCGCTAGAGGTGGGTTAATCATCGGATCCTACTCCTAATTATAGGCATAGTCGATATGTATATTTTGAGCATTTGTATATCATGCTTTAGCTCGAATTCATCGATTAGCACGTTAAAGGAAATCTGAATTTGCAGCATACTATTTTAAGTTAGAATAATCATACATGTTGGACTTGGAATTTGACTTAGGAGAAAACTAGCGATTCTACACCGTCATTTGTCAAAACTATCAGATTTAGCTCTAGAAGTCGTAGTTTATTAGTATCGCTGCAGTTTGTGGGCGGTGGATACCCAAAATAGTGTAGAATGCATTTACGCTCGTGCTGAGATACCGAGCCTATTTTACAGCAGTGTTTATGTTGTTCCAGACTGTCGGGTGCCATTGAGGTTGATGGTGGACCCAGATTTGCTGTTTTTGCATCAGATTGTGCTGATGGCATGTGAGTTTGGTTGTTAGACTAGTTAGACTTTGTGTACGAGATTATAGCCTGTGAGAGCCTGATTGAGCTCGACAAAGATACGCGTGCATACTCGGTTGGGTAGCGCACACGAGTGCCACTCCGGAGTTGAGCTTAGTACTTTTGCGTTGATGTCGATTTGTCTTTTGGACTTGCTCTCCACCGACGACCCGTGGAAGTAGTTAGTGTTGTTTCGGCGGGCGGGACGGGTGTGTTCATAGTCCCTAGTGAGATTGGGCAGGGACTTGTATTTTCTACGAGAGTTAGTGTTGGATCATGATAGTAAAGCGGCATATAGCTGTAGATTGTTCTAACTTCTTTTCTATCATTGAGCATATCTTTCTGTAGACTTTGCGGGTTAGCCGGTGAGTTTGAGGGCAGCACCGACTGAGGACTACTTATTTTTGCAGTAGTTCTCACGTCCAGTTGTTATCCTTCTTTTTGTAGGGCCTCCTTCTTCGGCTGCTGCGATCACGAATTCTGATCGTGGAAAGGATGTCACGAGTTAGAACCCTTCCTGACGAGCTTCAGAGTTAGAGAAGTACCAGCTTCAGGTAGTTACAGTTTTTAAATTTTTATACATACTGATGTTGTAACTCGCTGGAGTGGGTGTTTTTGTTATACCTGGATACTATGTATGTATAGTGGACCCTTGTTCTTGTATATGTTTTATTTAGCAGCTCTATACTACTGGTTGTAATGTTGTATGATTACATGTACATCTTTCGCTTCGTATACAGAAAAAATTCCTATGTATACGGCGGGTTTGTTGGCGTACCCGGGGAAACGTGAAATTCGGGGCGTGACAGCATACCCTCTCAACTATAGACATTTTTGAAATAACTCTCTTAACTATAAATTTTTTTATTAAAATCTCTCAAATATGAAATAATGTAATTTTACTCAAATAAATTAAAATTTTATCAAATTAATAATAATATTAGTAAATTTAATAATTCAAAGCACATTTTGACAAATAAAACTATATTAACTAACTAAGAGTAAATTAATGCGGTAATAATTAAAATATTCCATCACTTCTACATCAGGGAGTCGTCAATATTTAGTCAACTAAATGGATATAACAAGTGAGAAAATACTAGCCTCGAATTGGTTGGTTGCAAAATTTACGATCCAAAATGGATTGTAAATCAATTAGAAAAGAGAGTAAAATGCAATTTGTCCTCCTACGCTTTAGCTCATCTTTACTTTAACATTGCACATGATTCAAAAGTTATATTTAGCCATCTTATATTTTATCTCTATTTTATCCTTAAAATTTAGTATCAAAATAGGATAGCAAATTAAAATTTTTTTGATAACTACAGTACAGTTAATTGTCATTTTTTAAACCACGGAGTGGTAAAGTAAAAATACGCTAAATCACTAGATAATTAAGTGGAACTTTATGAATCACATGGTGACAAAATATAAATTAGGTAAGCCACTGGTGGCAAATTAAAGTTTAGGCTAAATTACAAAAAATTTTCCTGTAATAACTCGTTTTTCACTTTCCCCCTCTAACATTTAAAACCCTACTGTAGAAATCTAAAATTTCAACTTAGGCTTGTCGATAGCTTTGGTGAGTGTCGGGACAAGTCCGAGTCGCGTTGGCGCGAAATGGACGCTAAACGGGCCCCGTGGGAACACGAGAGCAGCGTGTATCATGAAAATCTGCGAAATAGCAGATTTTTCAGTGAGTTGTACCGGTACACTTTGGGCATATACCGGTACAATATTGATGGCTATACCGGTATAACCACCAGGGGTATATGTAATAATCGACATTTTTGTCATAATAAATAAATCCTTTTGTTGACGATGTTATTGTGTGTAATTTAATTACAAAAGCACTCGTCAAATTTCAGGTGAAAATGAGCTAAAACGAAAAAGTTACGCGAACCGGACTTCCGACTTAAAATGAATAGTAACTCCGGATTTTCGGCGAATCGCGGAGTAGAGAAGGGTCCTGGTGCGTACCAAACTCGAAATATAGGACTTCAATAGCTCGTTTCGAATGGCTCGACTATTCTGAATCCAATGGCGCGACGAATTCGATTCTGATGCACGGTTGTCGAGAAAAAGGGTTTTGAATGATTATGCATATATAATTATATAAATGGAGATTATGGAGGAAATAAAGAGGGGGTAGTTCTTCGCGAATCGGAGACCAAATCGAACGAAACAAAATGCTAGATTCGATGTCTCCGTCGTGCTGAACGCACTGGTGCAATTCGATCGGAAATCCGACGGACGGATATTCGGAAATTGCAAAAAGAATACAAAGGGGTCAAAACTGCAAAACGGCGAATCGTTGAAAGTTGTAATATTTTATGCGCCAAATTGCGAGGTTTTGAATGGAGAAGGTCATATGGGCAAGATACATTCACTGTCAGGGGCTGGATAGTAAATAGTGGACTATGGTGGACTAATATGCAAATATACACATTGTATATATAGAATACATTAGGGTTTCACAATGGAAACCCTAACCCTAGATCTCTCCACCTTCCCCCCAGCCACCCTGGCCGATTTCTCTTCTCCCTGCCTACCCCGTGCTTGCGCCCCAGCCGCCGGCGAGAAACTCCGGCCACCGGAAAAGCCTCCCCAAGCTCGGACTTCTTCCTCTCACTCCATCCATCCTACTTGTGGGCCGAGGTGAGGAGATCATCTCCTCCACGGATTTCAGTTGTTTGGGATCTGGAGCATCGGCCTTCGTGACTCCTCCGGCGCCGTCCCCTCCGGCCCCGGCCGTCTCGTGCACCGCCGGCGCCGTCCTATCCATCGGTGGCCGTATCCGGTCCGCCTGCATCGAGCGCGAGTGAGATCCGGATCTGCGCACATCCGTCGCTCAAAACGGTCGCGTGGTCTCCTCCGGCCGCGACCAACCTCCGGCGCGCCACCCCCGAGGTCCCCGCACGCCGCCGGCCGCCGTCAGCACTGCGGCCGCCCGTATTCGGTGCATCAAGGCCGAGTCCTCTCGGTTTCCGCACGCCGTCGCCGCCCAACGAGAGGAGCACGGTGGTCCCCTGACCTCCGGCGCCGACCAATTGTCGTCCCGATCGCGCTCGGCCGACGCCGCGCCGCCGGAAGCCTTCAACCCGAGAGCAAAGGAAGTTTTTGATCGCCGCCGCGCCTCCGGCCATCCTCCGCCGCCGCCTGGGTGCCTTGGACCTCCCGACCGCCACACCCACCACCGGCCGACCGCCCGCCGCTCGATCACGGCGACGAGCCCTATCTCTCTGGTCAGGTAAGGCTTGTAATTTAGTAACAGCACTCTAGTCTTGGGTTAGGGCACTATTTTCGAGGATTCGATAGGTCTTTTTGACCTAGTGAGGTGAGCACGATCATCGGAATTTCGTGCTGAACACGATGCTCACCTCCGTTTAGAATTTCGATGCCCCGATTAGCGTGATAGTCGTACTTTACGCGCTGTGCGCGATGTTTCGCAGATTTCACGTCACTCGTGCGCGTGCTACGAAGTCCGACAGTGCTCCGAAAGGTGAGCACGGTCTTCAGCACGTCGAAACCTTTCAGCGAGTGTAATCGTGCGATTTATTGAGCACTAGTTTGCGTGCACGGTCCATAAAAGCCGTAAAATCGCATGAAATAATGCGATTTTATATAGTGACAGGGGCTTTTATGCAATTGTGGATTTTATGGTCGCCGTGGACAGCGTATACATGCTGTGGGTGACCTTTGGACTGATTGTCCAAGGCCCCAAATCTTTACAGAAAATCAAAAGTGATTTTCGGAGCGTTTCGCGGCGAAATTCCGACTTAACGTAATTTCGCTCGATTTCTTCCGACAACTGTTGTAGGGTATTTGCGATGTCGCTAAGCCTTGTTGGCTGGTCACCCACGTTGTTTTGAGGGTTCGAAAACGACGGGGTGAGCGACAGTGGGTTCCGGTGTCAAATCTGACGTTTTCGGGAACTCGGTTCTGAACGATTATTCAACGTCGATCGTTCCGAGGTGTGATATCGTCGTCGCTGTTAGGTTACACTAAAATTGGGCATTTAGTGGCAGCGGATGACTTATATTATAAGTAGGGAAGTTCCGGGATAACTTGTGGATCCCGGCGGAGCTCCGGCACAGTTTTCGAAACTTCCAGACATTTCGGCAATCGGTTTTGGAAAACTGATTCCCGTGGGAATGATTAGCGGGACCTAATGATTTGAGATACATAGAATGAGGGTTTGGATTCTAACCCGAGGGACCTTTCGTAGGTTCGGGTGCTTCGCAGTCTGTAGATCGACTTCCACATATATTTACAGGTGGGTATCACAGGTTGCCGTCGGTACAGTGGTGCAAGCTCGGTGACGTTCTTTCCACCCTACTATCTGCTTTACTTATCATATATTTGTTGATACCTGCACCATATTACTCTTGTACTTACTCTACTCGTTGATTTCCATGTTTAGTAGCATGAGTAGGAGTACAGTCGATTCTATCAGTTACATTCTATACTTGAGACCTAGTTGGTCAGTTACATTCTATACTTGAGACTTAGCTGGTCAGATGCATTCTATACTTGAGACCTAGTTGGTCAGTTGCATTCTATACTTGGGACCTAGTTAGTCGATCAGTTGTACTCTATACTCAGTACCTGGTTGGTCTTTTTGGATACATGACGACCTATGTGGTCGATGGGCCCTGGGGGGCAAGATTGTCGGCTAGTTGCCGATGGATGATCTTTGAGCATATCTACATTGATCGCCCGATACGTACTCGTCGCATATCACGAACACCAGCGGTCTGATCCACCGTCTGAGGGTGTTCTTTTCCGAAAAAGTGAGTCGACAGAGGATCGACCTGTGAGCCCAAGAGGGGTTATATGCACTGGAGAGTAGCAGGGGCATTGGCTTGAGGTCTGCAGAGCTGACCAAGAGAGCATTGGTTCAGATTGGGTACTCTTGAGCTTGTCGTCCTTTTGACGCATCTTTACAGTAGCAGTTGGTTTACATTTCCACATATCTTTTTATTCAGTTATAGTTGCTACTGTACTACTATCAGCTTTACTTTACTTAGCTCCGTGACTAGTGAGTACCCCTCGCCCACGTCAGTTTGGGATACCCACTGGGAGGGGAGACATGTTTACATTTTCTCACCCCCCGCCTTCTGTTGCAGGTGACACTGCTGGTCCCAGTGGGACAGCTGGGGAGGAGCGTACCTAGCATGGGAGAAAAGTGATTGTACCAAAGGCCTTCACCACATAAGCTGGGGCAAGGTCACTAATGCTACCAATGCTGGCGGGTTAGGCATTAGAGATCTTAGAACTTTGCAGCTAGCCCTCCTTGCGCCTAAGGCTTGGAATCTGATTAGAAAGCGGATCAATATTTTATAAAATCAATATGCTACCTTTCATCCCTGGAGATCTGGGACTGTTTTTGTTTTCGGGTACCAAACATTGCGTTTGGGAACAAAGGGGGGAACAAGGGCTTATTCCCGGCCTTGTTCCCGAACCAAATGCTACCTTAATAATTGATATTTGAGATTCAAAATTCAAAGCTTTGTTGTATAATATTTTTAGTTAAGTTCATTTTTAAAAGAGAAAACTTCAAATACCACCCTTGTGGTTTCGCACTTTCTCATTTTGTTTACGTGTGGTTTAAAGTGTATCGATTTAATAATTGGTATTTGAGATTCAAAATTCAAAGCTTTGTTGTATAATATTTTAGCTAAGTTTATTTTTAAAAGGAAAAACTATAAATACTATCCTCGTGGTTTCGCATATTCTCACTTTAGTACCCTGTGATTTAAAGTATATCAATTTAGTACCCGTGATTTTATTTTTCTCTTTTTATTATTCTTTTCACTAATTTTTTTCGTTAAAATAAGTAATAAAGTTAAAACGAAAAGGTACTAAAGTGAATATTTGATAAACTTAGGTGGAGTATCTGAAGTTTTTTATATACAATTTAGCGAAATGTTAACAGAGAAGCTGACAAAAATAGAAAAATAAAATTACAGAATACTAAATTGATACACATTAAATTACAAAATAATAAATTGATATATTTTAAATCACAAGAATAGTATTTAAAGTTTGTCCTTTTTTAAATATTGAACGAAAGAGATAGCATAATTATTATAAAAAAAAAATAGAAGGGTAATTTGCAGAACGTTTAATAGTTGATGCGGGGCCATCGTACATTTTGACCAAATTATTGTTTCCTTTCTTTATACCGCGGATATCCTAATCGGCGCAAGCTGGATTAGCATACGAACGAAGCAAACAACGTGGGGGCGGGGGGATCGTAGGGGGGGGATGGAATTGGCCGGTTGGGGATGTGCGGGTGGGGCCCGGTGGGAGGGGAATATGGACGGGCGGGGTTTAGTGGACGAAGGCTGTGGTCAGAGGATCGTCGTTTGGAGTTTCGTCGTGGGTTCGCGTACCGACGCGGCGGGGAAACTCGGACGGGTGGTGGGAATGGGTGGAGTGCGGTAAAAGCGAGATCAGTAGCCGTGTGGTTTGGTTTCACTATTTAATTCTAAGGCGTGTTTAGATTGAATTTTTTTTTTTTTTTTTTTTTTTGAGAGAGATAGATAGCACGTTATGGGTGTGTTTGTTTGAGTGGAAGTGAGGGGAAAGTGGAGAGTGGAAAAGTTGTTTACGTCGCTTAGTTTATTTGTTTTAGTAATTTTATTACTACTAAACTCGAGTTCATCCAAAATAGGATATTTGACTTTCCCCTCCCACGGGGCGAAGTCAATTCCGGCGAAGTGCAAAGAGGCAAAGAAATTTGTTAAATTTGGTTAGCTAATGTTATCAAATTTGGTTAGGTAAATTTTAATATATTTTTTTATCTAATTTGTATATTTAAAAAATAATGAAAAATAAATTTATTAAATTTTAATAATTTTTTTAATTTTAAAATTTTATTTGTTGTATTATTATAATTTATATATGCAAACAAATAATATAATTTTTTAAAATTTTATTTTATAATTATACATATATATATATATATATATATATATATATAATTATATACATATATAATTATATTAATTTTTATTTATTATAATTTATTATTCACTAAGTTATACTTTTTACGTCATCTACTTCCTACCAAACAAATAATGAACTCGCAGAATCGCACTTCCACAATTAAAACAAACAATGGCGAATTAATTTTCACTCCAACTCTACTTCAACCCAAAGTCTACTTCCACTCCAAGTCTACTTACGTCGAAACAAACATATATGTGTTTCGTTTATTTATTTGGAAATAAACTTAGCTAAAAATGTGAATCAACTAGGATTCAAACTAAGGTTTAGTACCAATCATAGTTAGTTAATTCGGATTCGGCAAAAATTCGGTACGGATATAATTCGGATAAAATTCGTCTTTTAATTTGTCGATTCGTTAAAAAATACGGCTAAAAAACGGGTTCGGTAATTATTCGGATACGTGATTTATACGGATATTATACGTTTACTAATTAAAAATTCAGGATCAAAAATTCGCTATATAATAAATATATAATAATTAATATACTATTTATTATATTATTATAATTTTTATATATAAATTAAATATATTCATATATCAATAATAAGCATATATTAATAATACATAAAATTTATATATTTAAAAATATTAATAAATAATTACAAATTTATAAATAAAATATTATAAAATATTTCTATATAAAAATAAAATAATATATATAATAAATAAATAAATATTTATAAATAAAATTATATATATATATATATATATATATATATGAGAGGGAGGTCCACTGTGGACCTCCTCATGCGGTCCACGAGGCTGAAATAGTCTCGTGGACCGCGCGCATCAATGCTTTTCAAAAGCCCCGATGTTTTTACTGTTCACCTTCTAATTTTGTGCGAACGATCTCGGGCGAGGAGATGGGATCCGCCGCCGCGGCCCTTGCTCCCGGCGCCGGCGATGGGATCCGCCGCCGCAGCCCTTGCTCCCGGCGCCGGCGAGGGCGGCGGAGGACGACGATGACGCAAGCAGCGACGAGAGCGGCGACTACGCGAGCGGCGACGACGCGAACCCTCGGCGGCGAGTCCGCAACAGCGATCTCCCGATTTTTTGGGCGTATTATTCGCGAATCGCGAATTATTCGCGATTCATTATTTTTGATGAAAAAAATCGCGATTTTTTTCGTGCTTTTGGGAAAAATACGATAATAGCCGTTTAATTCGTATGTTGAAGAAGACGCGAATAATTCGCGTATTAATCGCGAAAAATATGTAAAAACATTCAATCAGAAATTGGAATGCGACTGATGAAGCCCCGATGAATCTACGAGTCTCGTCGATTGGCGCGCGCCAAACGACGCCACTGTGAACGCCGGAGTAGCGTGTGTCACAAAAAATGCAACAATAGCAGCGTTTTTGAAATTGCACTCAGATAAGTTGGTTGCTATACCCAGACAAATGATTTGCTGATATATCAGATATAGCAACCAGGGTTATACCAGATAGCTGCGCAGCAGGCTCTCGGGTTGTCTTCAGACTGGTACAAGTGGGGTTTTGTACTGGTACAAAAAGGAGGTATGGGCTGTTTTGACTTTGTGCACTCTTGTCTTGTCACCCCTTTTGCCCTTACCCCTTTGAGCAGAGAGGAGAGAGAGAGGGGAGCTCCTTTATGCTGCTGCTGCTGTGCTTCTTCTTCCTCTCCTTCTACTTCCCCTAGCCACCAAAGGTTTTGGGGAGCTCAAGAGAAGCCCGAACTTCGCTGACGACGCGCCGCGGAGCCGATCGAGCGAGTTTTCGACGAGGTGACGCCGCGAGGAGGCCGCGCGACAGCCGATTCTTGCCATCCTCGACGAGGTGCTGCTGGCAGAGAGGATTTTCGAGGTGAGTGGCTCCTCGAGTTCGCTTTAAAGCTTTAAACCTCTACGATTTTCGGATCGCACTACCACCGTCGCGACAGCGTCGACCGCGGAGTTTTGACTAGATCTCTATGTAGGAAGGTCGAAAGGCGACGAAACTTGGGGCGTTGGATCCGCGACTTCCGGACGATTCTAACGAGACCTTACTTGTCGGATTTGGATCAGGTTTGCCCGGTCAAAGTCCATCTTTACCGAGTCATTGTTTTGCGAACGTATTCGAAATGCCGACTGCAGTTCCAGCGTCGACGTTTTGTGTTTCGGCTCGTACTCCGCGTAGAAGTGGCGAAATCCAGCGAATCTTGGACCATTGGATTCGTGACTTCGAGACGAAGCTTCTGAGCCCTTATTTGCCGAAATTGGAGAAGGTTAGCTTATCTAGAATTTAGCTTTTCTCAGCCGCTATTTTCCGGACAGATTTCGTGAAATCGTTTATTGTTGGGTTTGCCTCTTCGCAGTGGGAGACTTCGGACTTTGGCGGACCAGCGAGAGATCATTTTGGACGCGGGCCACTTTCTTTGCTGCCAGGAGCTTCTTAAGGTGGGTTTACATCGGAATACTCCTAAGTATTAATAGTCGACATATATAAACTTTGGTTTCGACTAGTATGCGATAGCGAACGCATGGATTAGTATATGAATATTTGAATCTTGGAGCATGCTTAGCAAGTACTTAGTTTCATACATGTTGGACTTGGATTCGACTTAGGAGAAAACCTCGTTCTGGATCGTCATATATATCTCACTACCAGATTTAGCTCTAGGAGCCGTTTTGTGCTGTATCATCGCCGTGGGAGTGCGATAGATATCCAGGGTAGTGTAGTTTGCTTTCATGCTCGCGCTGGGGATGTCGAGCTTACTTTTCAGCAGAGTCTAGTCGTGCTGGTTGTTGGACACCGTCGGGGGTTTGACGGTGGGCCCAGTGTACTGTTTGGTTACAGTCTGTGCCAAGGGATACGTGGTGTATTAGTGTTTAGACCCAGTGTACTTGACTATGCCTGTGAGAGCCAGATTGAGCTCGACATAGATACGCTTGCATACTCGGTTGGTTCGCGCCCACGAGTGCGCTCGAGTCCGGCTTAGTACTTTTGCGTTGGTGTCGCCGCGTCTCGTTGTGGACTTGCTCTCCGCTAGCTACCCCTGGGGTAGTTGTAGTGTTGCCTCGACAGGCGGGACGGGTGTATCACAGTCCCTCGTAAGATTGGGTCAGCTTTTACTTGTTCTACAGAGGGTGGTTTTGAGCACAATAGTATAGGATTTTTAATTTAGCCGTCGAGGGTTTCCAGTTTCTTCTACTTTCTTACTTACCCTGTAGACTTAGTGGGTAGTAGAGCCCTACTATAGAGTAGGGCTACTATACTATTATGAGTAGTAGTATACTATTTTGAGTAGTACTATACTATAGAGTAGGGCTACTATACTATTTTGAAAAATTACGAAATTTATTTTCTAGAAGTTTTAAATACTCTAGATCATATTTAACGATCGTCGATCTAAGCTCTATCATCGAAAACAACTTATGAGTAAGAGGCCTACTACTCATAATAAGATAAGTTTCTACTCTATATATATATATATATATATATATATATATATATATATATATATATATATATATATAACCCAATAGAAGCCTCCTTACGTTTGGCAGGAGCTTCGGTGGGTTTTTTTTTTTTTTTTTTTTTTTTTTTTTTTACCATGTCTCACACTCTCTCTCTCACATACTTTTTTTTTTTTCCTTCTTTCTCACTCTCTCTCACACGCCTCTATATCTTTCCTTTTTTATTTTTTTCTCTTAATATTTTTTTTGTAATTTAAATATTTTTTTTAAAAAATATACTTTAATTTTATTTTTTAATTTTTAATTATTTACTACTGGATAAATAATATTAAAAAATATTAATACATAATAAGAAAAAAGTGATGTTAATAGGTATAATAATTTATTCTTATATTATCTTCACTTGTTTATAAATAAATACATGGTTATATAATAATGTAGTATATTATTTTGTGAGAATGGGAGATTTCGTGCAGCGAGCGGTAGTTTTGGTTCCCAGAAGCTGGAAGGATTTTTCCATTTCTTCCTGCGGTAATATAATATCGTGTCTATTTTCGCCTATTTGTAGCAGATCCTGCGTAAAAAAATTATTTGTTTCTAAAGACAACCTTTCACAAAACATGCGGAATAATTCTTTAATTTGCGTATCCTAATGTACCAATCACAACCACACAATCTCCCTTATCTCTATCCAAATCCTAATCCCCGCTCATTCGTCCACATTTCCCTAATTTTAAAATTCGTTATATTTTTCCTGAAAAAAAAAGAAGAGAACCCGATGAACGGAAAAGCAAAGAGAAAAGCACTCGAGGAGAGAAAGCGAGTGAGGTGAGAGGAGGGAAGACGATGCGGTGGTGATGGCAGCGGCGGCGGCGGCAGCAGCAGAAGGAGCGCCGGCGGACTTCGGTCTGCCGGAGGAGGTGCTGGCGGTGCTGCCGTCGGACCCGTTCGAGCAGCTGGACGTGGCGCGGAAGATCACGTCCATCGCGCTGGCCGCCCGCGTCTCGCGGCTGCAGTCGGAGGCCGCCCGCCTCCGGCAGCTCCTCGCCGAGAAGGACGACCTCGTCGCCGACCTCCGCGCCCAGCTCGAGACCCTCGACGCCTCCCTTGCCGACCTCTCCCACCAACTCGCCCAAGCCCAAGAAGAGAAGGTCCCCTCCCCCTCTTCCTCCTCCTCTTCCTCCTCCTCTTCCCATCCTTCTGTTGGATTATTACTATTATTATTTTTATTATAGTATTGAGACCCCCTCAACAATGGCCGATTCTGAAATAGCCCCTTTTAAATTTTTGTTTTTATTAAGACCCTCTCAACCTCTATTTCCTTTTGGAATCAAGTGATTTTAGTTAAGAAAAAATTGGAAATTTTATCAATTTTATTGATGATTTGAATCACTTATTAGCAAATAAAAACTAGAGCAATTGAAGGTTAATAACTCGTAGAGTCATTAAATTTGATAACATTTTAAACTCAGTTCAAGTATAAAAGCTCGAATGGAACTTATTAGTTATTCTATAACAAAGAGAAGGTGAAAATACGTGTAGACCCTCGCAACTCCATTTTGAAGTAGGCTTCTCAATTTGGCAATTGGCGCCCTTTAACTTGTAAATTTTTTTTTTTTATTTGAGTTATTCTAGTTAGCCAAGTTGGAAATTTTGTTAAACTTTGATGGCTCTCCGTAAGCTACTAGTTGTTAAATATTTTAGTTTCATTTGCTAAAAGTAATCAAATCATCAAATTTGATAAAATGATTAGTTGGATAAAATCCCCAATTCCGAAAAGGCAAAAGCTAAGGCGATGTCAATCAAAAGAAATGGAGTTGAGGGGGCGATTTCTAAATGGCCTGTAGTTTTGGGGGCATCATCCTACATTTCTATTATAGAGAATTAATCATACATGATGATCTTAAAGTCATCTCAGCTGGGTTTTGGGTAACTGGTGTAGGAGACCTTATTGAGTGAGAATGCTTCACTTTCCAACACCGTCAAGAAGCTCAACCGAGATATCTCCAAGGTATTATTACTTTGTGAAGTCATACTTGGACCTTTGGTGAATACTTTTAAGTGACATTTCATTTAGATCACTGAACTTCACTTTCTGTTTTAATTAGATTGCTTTGTCAAACTCGTGTAATTTTTCAAACTAGTGACAAATTGGCGTACTTTCCAAAAAAAATGATGAATTGGTAGCAAATTGAGTTACTGATTGCTAATGTCGAAACTGGGGCCTAGGAGGTGATCTGGCTGCTCATTCAGTTATCAACCACATTTTTTGAGGTGACATAATTGATGAATAGATATAGTGCTGAGATGATATAGCAATTAAATCAACTAGTGGACATTGACATATAATCACTTGGTAGCTGAATCAACTGTTACATCATTATGTCATTAGAAAAAATAGATTGGAGCTTGAGTAATGACTGAATTGAAACCGAAATTGAAGTTTGATGCCTTGACTGAAATAAATTGCAGTAATGAAATTTGACTGTAAGTTGGATGACCAATGGTATAACTAGCCCCAATGCTTTTTAAGATTTTTGATGGTTTCAACTCAGTACATCACATACATTTGAAAATAAAAGCTGTAACTAGTTTAATTGCAATTAACAAAAGATATCTAAAGGTAAAGGATTTATAGCAAGAGGCAATCCATATTTGTATTATACCATTATTCTTAAAAGAATCACAAGTAACTTGAGCTTTTGCTAGCATGTTATCTTTTGATGTGTGGATTATACTTCCAAAACCAAGGTTAAGCTACTACCTGAACTTTTTCTTGTGTTTCCTTGATTTGCTAAACTAGTCACCTTATCTTCCAAGTTTTGAGAGGATCCACGAAGCATTAGTCAAGTTGTCCCCAAGAAATTCGTTGAACCTTTTGCAATGGTCATTTATAATAAGAAATCAGTTACAATAATTATCATGTCTCGTTAATCTTATGTCGAATTTACATCAAATTTAAAATATGAATGATTGTATGGCTATAATAATTTGTAACGACCCAGCTCGCTAGCACAATAGCATTAATAACTCATTGGGCCCAAACCACCAGTCGAAAATTCTTAGCTTAAGCTCAGTTATTAATATTAGAGTCCTTGATCCTTCTATGCTCATTTGCAATTCCTTTTCCATTCAATGTGAGACTATTGGGCGTTATAGACTCCTCTCGCTTATCCTTGACGTCCTTGTCAGGTGAGACCCATTTTACACTTCCGGCCGGTAAACTGGTTTTGGCACCAATTATAACGACCCAACCCACTAATAGTAATAATTCATTGGGCCCAAGCCACCGCCTCAAAATGCTTAATCCCTGTTATTAGTATTAGAGTTCTCGTTCCTTATATTTTCGTTCACAATTCCTTTCCCATCTGATGTGGGATTATTGGGGCATTATATTATACGTAAATATATTTCTATTTGATTGTTAACATGAATTCGTTGCATTTAAAAATTCAAATTTAAGAAAAGTAAGGTCATATAATTTGGTTATTTAAATTGTTTTCCAGGCTTCCTCTATTTAATTGTACATTTTCTTTATCAGTTCTATTGTTGCAATATATTTTATTATGTTCTGGTCGAGATTGTTGAAACTAACTTATTTTTCGAAGCAAAAGCCAATTTGAATTAATATATTCATTACTTAGGTGTTCATTAGCTTAAGCATTTAAGGTGATCGGTTGTTTCTCATGGTATCAAAGCCGGGCTTCCTATGTTCAACTCACATCAGGCTTTTGGTCTCAATGAAGTTCCTCTATTTAATTCATGCCCGTGTCATGGGCCTATTAAAGAACTCTCAAACCTAGACATTAGGGAGAATGCTGAATATAAATAGTAAAACACCATTCTCTAGTAGTTTAAGATTTTAGAGTAGTTGATTGTCAGTACCTATGTCATAAGATACTAGTCAGATGCTTTTTCATGGTAGGGTCAGATGCTTTTTCATGGTAGTTTTCATATAATCTACTAGACTATAGCTTTCTTATTTGAATATGCTTGAATTTTTGTGTTGATGCATCATTACGTTCTTTCCATGTCATTTTTCGGCAAACAAATTCTTAAAACACATCTACTATTTCCCTATGAATGATAGACTGATTTTTAGAATAATAATTAGGTCTTCCTTGCTTATTGTATCATAAGTTACGCCTAAGACGTTTTAGACTAAGAGAAGCAAGGAGGCAAGAGAGAGATTTCCATGTCGTCTTTTCCTTTTGGATCCAACTAGGCGATTGAACTACCAATTGGGCATATAGCCTTGGCGGACATTGTTAAGGATGATTTAGGTACTGGTAGGAATCGCTTCTCAGGCCTCTTAAGAGATAGAGAAATGGGTCTGAAAGTACTGGTCTATCTTCAAAATGTTTTCCGCTACCAGCATAAGCTTTCTTCTCATAAATAGGCTCTAACAATTCATCCTGAATGCAACCTTTCTTTTCTAGTGCTTTCTTGGAACTATGTTAGACATGACATATATTCTAAATGACATATGAGGCTAATTGCCTGAAATTCTTGACATTCAATGGGACGCTGTATTTACTCAGTTGATTAAACTGGTGAGGTGGTGGTCTGTCCCCCTCCCTATCTGGTCTAGGAAAGTGCAACTAATACAAACCACACAGAGAGAGAATGTTGCAGCTCTTATATCTTCAATTCAACATCAATATTAGAATATTTATATCATTAACTATAAGTAGGACTTCGAAAAGTATCTTGAAATTAAAACCGCTGGTTTGGAACTATTTTAACATATAATCAAGGGATTCAAAATTGACTACTTTGCTGGTTGATGTAAGGAGTTTTTCAGATCAATGATTTTGAGTAATCCACATTAAAATTTTTGTTAGTACATGGTGTTTACCTTTTTAATACAATAGTAAAAAATGTTGTATGTTAATTGTGTGTTTGTAAGCGAATTTCATATCGTATTTACTTGGCTTGTTTACACTAGCAACATTCTTTCATTTGATGCACCAAAATAGGACATCCAAAAGCTCTAAACTTGGCTTATTTGATGTTTCAAGAAATTATTATTATTATTATTATTATTTTAAAGAATCAGTCAACGCTGGTAGTTTCTGTGAACTTTCACGTCAGCTTCGAAGAATTGAATTAGTTCTAATCAAGGATTTAAGTGCTCATCGACACGGGTTGTATCTATTGTGCTGTATCATGCCAGCAAGGTATCGGCACAATACAGCCTCCGTGCTGATGACACAGCTCAAAACTCTCTATTCTTTAAATTAGTAAGTAATTTTCTCAATAAAGTTCAAAAAATTTGATAAAAATACATAATAAATAGTTAAAATATTTTGTTGCTAAAGAGAATAAATATTTTATGTTATTATGTGTCGGCACACATAAATTTTTTGTGACTGGCACGCACCGTGCTATATCGTGCGGGCAAGTTTCTAGCACGACCCCGTGTTGTAGCACTTAAATCCTTGGTTCTAATCTAATAAGAGGATCGATCATCCTGATCTATTTTGGCTCATTTTCCTTAATCAATTCTGTATATACATGTCTACTTTCAGATTATTAATCTTGAATTGTTGCAATCTGAACTAGCTTTTTGTTTGTCATTAGACACCTGTTTTATTCTATTTCATGATTATATTTGACAAATTTGTTAATGCTAAAAGCATGACGTTATCACGTCTGCCAGTAATTCTATGAATTTCTGATCTATTTTGGCTTTTCCTTAATCAATTCTGGGCATACTTCCCTACTTTCCGATTATTAATCTTGAATTGTTTTTATCTGAACTAGCGTTTTGTTTGTCATTGCACACCTGTTTTATTATATTATGTGATTATATTTGGCAATTTTGTTAATGCTAAAACTATAAAATTATCGCGTCTGCCTTAGTACCAAAAAGCATCGTGTTTCATCTTAATTAAAACTGTGTTTCTCTATGTTGTGATAACAAAGGTAATCTGCTATGCTAAATTGGTTATCCATCTTATAGTTTCTCGAGAATAACATTAATTTTTTTTTTTAATGGAGCAACTTCTCTTAGAAGATCTTTTCAAATGGCATAGAGATGGACAAGGGATTTTAATGTAGAATGCCTTTCTTTATCAAGCACCACTTGAGCATTTGCATATATTCACAAACTTTTTAGCTAAGAAATATAGAAGCCATGAATGGTTTTGTTTAACAACTTGCTCAATATCTAACCTTTGGATTCCCATGTGTTAGAAATTAACCGTCACAGCAGGAAAATGCAGCGGAAAATAGTTTTTGCACTTTTAAAATTTTTCGGAAGCTAAATACATATCACATATGAAAACCGAAAATCAATAAATCAAACCGTTGCCTGCGGATCATTCTCATGTTACTATGCAAAAATTAATCTAAACGAAAACTCTTTATGTTTAGAGATCTTACCGTGGACCAGTTAAGGTCTCTTGATTTACTATACGGTTGAAACTGAATATGACGAACATGGGTTCCGATTAGCCGCGCACATGTCCGGCCTCTACGCGTATCTACACGGAATTGGTGCTTACCCGATCAATCCTCGTCTCACGAACTGGATGAGTCACGGACCATCTAGATGGTACTAGCAATCCCTTCATAATCCACCAGTCGATGAATAGTAGAGAAGTTGATCGGAGAGAAACACGCGCGCGGGAGAGAAATCGGAGAGATTGATCTCTATATGTATATAGATCAAAAGGCCAACATGCATCAAATTAATTAAGATGCATGGCAACTTAATTACCATGCATTCAATCCGTATGGCACTATGTGCGTACGGCTTCATCTTTTTATTTTTTATTTTTTATTCATTGTATACTCATACATACATATAAATCTATATATATGTATATATATAGAATCTTATTTCATAAAATCTTATCTAATAAGATTTTCTCTCTCCAATAAAATTTAACAAGTAAATATTCATACTTATCCAACTATATCAAATCTAGTAAAAATCTTATCTCATAAGATATTATGAATATTTAGTTATTCTCTAATCCAATTAGAGATAAATATTAATCTCTCCAATATATAATTAGATCTTATCTAATTTTAATCTTATCCAATAAGATTACTTACTAACAAGGATGGTCGTGTCGGAAACTTGTTTAAGATTTGCAGACGGCACGGTGCGTGTCGAGCCGTACCGATGCGTGCCAGTCAAAAAAATTCTTATGTGTCGACACATAATATCGTGAAATATTTATTTTTTTAGCAACAAAATATTCTAACTAGCTATTTATTATGTCTTTTTATCACATCTTTTGAACTTTATTCAAGAAATTACTCACTAATTTAAAGAATCGAGGGTTTTGAACTGTGCCATCGGCACGAGATTTGTATCGTGCCGGTAACTTGTTGGCACGATGAGATAGATGAGATACGTCGACGGCACTTAAAACCTTGCTTACTAATATTTAAATCTCATTTAAATATCTTTTATGATAAAAATTATCCACTAATCTAGTTAGAGATAAATTTAAATCTTGCGCATAATTCTCAACTGATTCTGAGATCCTAATCTAATTAGGACTATCAGTTATAACCGAATCGAATAATTACATCTAATTTAATTAAGCATTTTCCTTTTATTTTCATCCCTTACACTAAACTCTTTAGTGAACGACTCTCATCCAAATGATTCGGGTGCACACAATTCCTAATGTGTGTGACCGCATAGGTTCATTACCATTCGGCAGTGAAGCTCAACATCAAACTCTTTGATATTTAATTAGAACTCTTCTAAAGAACAATTCAATTCGAATAATTCATATTCTCTCACCGTCCGTGAGTGGCACCTAGCAGTATATCACGGGAATCTAGAATGGTGATGAAGAATGAACCTTTCTGCTTACAGTTACCATGTGATTAATTCCTTCCAACATACAACATCCCAATCGAATTAAGGTCATGGTTACTCGCCAAACCTTATCATTCGGCCATATGACTAGACTATCTGAAATCAACTCAATATGGCAACATAGTTGAAAACTCTTTCCATATACCATGTACCCTGGCCAGGGGTTTTTCGAGTCGAGTTCGATAGACTGCATAGGACATTCTCCCTCGTCATTGAGAATGTTGGATCCCTTATTGTGCATTCACATACCTCCTCGCATAAATCATTACAGCCAATCAGTACCGAACATAGACCCGTGTCTAGAGTCTAAGTATTAGTACTGTCAAACGGTAGCAACCTATACGTGAAGCAACTATGATGCCTCAGGTCTGAGGAGTACTTCACACAACTGTAACAATGAACTTGTCTCTGGTGACCATAGAACCATGTGACTGTTCAACTAAAGAGTCACGCTCAGTGTACATGTTCTCTAACAAGTACCTGTATACTTGTTTTAGTGTCCCTACACTAGCGACTTGAGATTCGTCACCTCAATAGAAACATAGCATACACCGGCCTATCCGGAATATCACTGTCCCTGTAATATTCCTCTAGCTAGGAGCATTTAAAGAGTCTTGTACAGAAAAGTACATATCTCAAATTCCTAACTCTTAGGAATGTCTTTTCAAACAAAGATCCTATGGACGATTTATATCAATATTGTACTGCTATACAATAAATATGAATATATTATCTGCCCTTATATTATGAATTATAAATGATTAATACATAAATACCCTTAAGCTAGTGTCACCAGATTGGCTTTTGGGCATATAACTAACACCATGATTGTTGTTGTCCTGTGCAGCTGGAAGGTTTTAAAAAGACACTAATGCAATCACTTAAGGAAGAGGAAGAAAACCCTGTGAGTGAATCGATCTCTTTTATTACTACGAACATATAAGCCTCAGTTTGAAATAATGATACTTGTTGTCTAAGATTTTCTTCCATCTGTGTCTAAAAATCCGAATGCTGTTGATACACTAAAATGACATTGATGGACTGCAGCAAGTAGGAGCTCCCAGGGTAAAGGTGTCTGACACTGCTAGTTTCTCAACGGTATCATCGGCTGGAGGTACATCACTATATTAATTTTTACTCCTTGAATGCATAATTCTTTGTTATCATATGATTCTTGAGGTTTATACTTATTAGTAAATTTTGTTAGAATCCGATGCTGGACTTCCCACCTCTAGAACATCTTCTACTCAGAATCAGTGGTCAGAATCTGGAAGCCCAACTTCAGAGGATAGTGTTGCATATGTTGAAACAGATGGTACCCTAAATCTGTATTGTCTGGAGTTAATTTTGATTGGATTATATAATTAATTAATGTTCTCACTTCAAAAGTTGGAGTAATTGTGACTGTTTTCAATTTTTTTAGGCTCCAAACAAAGTAGAGCCCATGTTCTTTTAACATCACTTGGTGGCACACCAAGGCTTACTCCTCCAGACTCCCCCCCAAGACGGCATTCTATCTCATTTGCAACCGCAAGGAACATGTTTGACGAAAGGTCATCCATAGTTTCATCCTTGCCGACAAGTCATCACAGCTCGATGACCTCTCCTTTTGACACGGGAAGCCAAACAGGTTCGCTTTGGAATTTTTGGTGGACAGAAACTTGCTTGCCAAGTACTCAACTTTCTCATGTATGCATTTGATTTGTTTCAGGACGAACACGGGTTGATGGGAAAGAGTTCTTTCGCCAAGTCCGGTAAAAATTGCCAGTTGCAAGAGTTATAATTGCATAATTCGCATAATGCTACAGAAGATGGCTAGTTACATAAACTGCGGTCCATCTTGTTTTCATATGGAAATATCTGATCGATGATAGAACCAGGTCCATTTTGTATCACATCGTCCTTTGTTTGGACCAAAAAGTAATGTCATCTGATTATTATTGAACTGACTTATCAGTCTTTTTCTATTTGTGAGGATTCTATAAGAGCACCTGCTTCAAACAGACCATGAATTAGATCAGAATCATTCTAGACAAACCGCAAGAAGTAATCCAATCTTTTTTTATGGGGTCATACACTCATAGTTGACTAATGAATAAACGGTTTTTTTTTTTATTTTTCTTGTACAGAACCACTGCCTGATTTCCATTTGCTAAAGCAAACCGACAGAGCTGAACTTTCTTTCTTTTCATTGAGTTGATGACTTACACAATTTGGGCTTTTCTTTCTCATGTAGGAGCCGGTTGTCGTATGAGCACTTCAGTGCGTTTCTCTCCAACGTCAAAGAATTGAATGCACATAAACAAACCAGAGAGGTATATGTATTCGCAAATTACTTGCTGCTATCATGTTCTATGGTCACTAATCTTTATTTTGTTTGTTTCCAGGAAACGCTACGAAAAGCCGAGGAGATTTTTGGTCCTGACAACAAAGACCTCTATACCATATTTGAGGGTTTGATAACTCGGAATCTCCATTGATCTCGAAGATGATATACTGTAAATTTCCTTCCTGGTGAAACGGCTAGATAAGTTTTATTTATAGCGTATTTAATTTCTTTCATGGTTTGTAAAGTCCATCGACATCAGATGTTTTTGTTTTATCACAGTACTTAAGTACTTGTCGCTTAACTGTTATTATTATATTGTCTTATCATGTTATTAGGCCATGTTTGTAGATTCATGAAACTAACGAGTCCATTATATGATTCTTCTGAGGGACATTACTTTAATAAAGGTTGGAAGCAATTCTTATTGATGTTAGTTGAAACCCTGTAGAGCGAGTTTTATGATAGACCTATAAATCATATGTTTATAATAGCTTTACCATGCTCTACAACGTCGTATGATGCACTGCATTTCTTTTTATGTAAATATATACTAGTCTGGTACGTTTGGTTCCTGCTAGGTATGGCAATCCAGCTCGTGTTCGACTCGAAATGAGCTCGAAATCGAATCGCCTGTTTTAGTAAACGAGCCGAACATGAAATTTCGAATTTTTCATTGCTTAATAAATGAGCCGAACACGAATAGTCCGGCTAGCTCGTGTTCGGCTCGATAACATTTCGAATACATATATTTTATATTTATATAATTTATTTAATTTATATTTTTATATATAAATAAATAATTATATGTAATATATATTTTATTATTTAATTTTTAGCAAAATAAAAATATAAATGCGGGCTTAATTATAAAAGGACTCGTTTATATATAAAGTTTCAACTATTAGATCAAACTCTAATGAATATATTTTTATAAATTTATTTTTTATACATATTTATATATATTCAATCTAATCGTTTTTAACTTATCGTTCGTTGGCCAGTCCGTGAGCCAGCTCGTGTTCAGCTCGTTTATTAACGAGCCAAACATGAGCTGACTTTTTCGGCTCGATACTTTAACGATCCAGCTCGTGTACAAACCGAACACGCACGAGCCGGCCCTAGCTCGCTCGTGTTCGGCTCGTTCTTGCTACCTACAATAAATTTTTAGTTTGGATAATATCGCTCAGTAGTTTGGGAGGTAATATTATATTCGGAACAGAATAGAATATTTTCCTAAAAAGAAGAATCTTATTAACGTAGAAGACAGTGGGTATTTTCTATTTTCGAGTGCGAGAAATTCAAAGATATTTTTAGAATTTCAAAAATACTCTTGGCTTTATTTTGAATCATAGGTTGAGGTTTAAATTTACTTTTAAATTTCAATTACTAAAATTCATATTTTGAATTCAATTTAGGAGTAGGGCTACTATACTCTTATGAGTATAGTAACTCATCATACTGCTTTCGATTCAGCATAACCCTTTCGTACTCATGTTTGTTTTCGATGACTTTTCTAACATCCGACCGATGATTCACTAAGTTATTTTCGATGATGGAACTTCCGAATCGATGGTTCACTCAGATTAAATATGATCTAGAGTATTTGAAACTTCTAAAAAGTAAAATTTCTAATTTTTCGAAATCATAATAAAGTCCATCAAACGGGTATAAAATGAACGATCAAAATCGAACGACGTTCTAAAAATGAATGATCGGATCCTTCAATTTAAGATCGGAGTTATTGATCTTTATCTAGGTAGTGAATAGAATTTTCTATCAAAAATTCAACCTATTCTAATTCTTTTACACCGTTAAACTAGTAAGTATTTCATACATGCTATTAAAAATTGTTAATTTTGTGACCTTTTGATCGTAAGGTAGATGATGGTGAAAAATTATGAAATTTGATTCCTAAAAGTTTTAAATAATCTAGATAATATTTAACGGTATGGATTATTGATTTAGGAGTTCTATCATAAAAAACGACTTATGAAAAGACGATTTATGATCATAATCGATAAGAGTACGTAGTCGACTCTTCAATTTAGATTCCAATATAGATTTTGAATTCAAAAATTTAATTTTGGATTCAAATTTTGAATTTATGTTTTGATTTGGATTTAAATTTTAAATTCAAATTCAGATTTTGTTATTCAAATTTCAAATTTAACTTCAGATTTCGAATTCAACTTTGAATTCAAATTTATATTTTCACTTCAATTTCAATTTCAAATTTATATTTTGAATTCGAACTTCAAATTCAATTCAACATTTTGATTTTGAATTTCAAATTTAAAATCTAAATTTGAAATTGAATTTTAAATTAGATTTAAAATCAAAATTCAAATTAAAGGTTATATTTGAATTTGAATTTAAATTCAAACTTAGTTTATGAATCAGATTTTAAAAGAATGAGATTAGTATTTTGGGATGAATCACATTTCCAAGTGTATCTAACATTATCGATTATATTACTTAATATATTTAGTCAAACACCGTCATATTTTTTAATTTTTGTTGGATTATGGAAAATCTTTAATGAAAGATAGTACGAACTAAACACACTCTAAGGTTAATCATTTCTTGAGTGTTCTTTACTCATGATTATGAAAAAGCTTCTTCCATTTATCAGAATTGGTTTAACATATGGGGCTAATAAATCACCCAGAATGTGTTGGTTTCTGCATTTATTCCAGTTCACTAATGCATGTTGGTTGAGAATATCAATTTTGAAACCTTTTTTAAGCACTAAAGTTTTTTTGTTTTGTTTTGTTTTTTTGTTTTTGTTTTTTATTTTTTTTGTTTTTTGAGAAAAAAGTAGCATGCTACATACTTTATTCATTCAGACAATGAATTTAGCTACATAAAGTGAGGGAGCAAGGGCATCAAGAGAAGATAAAATCAAAAGAAAAAATGTCTAAAAAAGGTACGAGGAGAGTAAAAAAAGGTTAAAAACAATTACAGTGTCAAATCAAGTACTCAAAATATGAGGACATCACCCAGCTCGACATAACTCAGTCCATTCCATTGTCAGTTTTCTAACACGTTGGGTAATAACAATAGTGTCAGTAAATAGGTTTCTAAAAGTAACATTATTTCTTTCACACCAGATCATCCACCATATTGCCGCCACGAGTGTCTTCACGGCGTCAGTACTCCCTCTATGCAACCTCTCCTAGACTGTAATGACATCCTTAATGAAGGGAAAAGAAAGAAACTCTTCAAGGTTCGAGATAAATAGAAATTTACTAAAAACACATCCCACCAGCAGGTGATCTACCGTCTCCGGAGCTGTACCACACAATGCACATCAGGGGTTCCCTGACCATCCGCTTTGAAAAGATTGTCGATAGTAGGTATTCTCTTTTTTAGGGCTAACCAAAGAAAATTTTTTAACTTTAGTTGGAATTTTGAGTCTCCAATGGGACTTAAACGCTAGACCAAATTCAAGTGATTGTAGAACGGCAGGCTATGTGCGTCACTTGTGCATAATAAATTTAGTTAATTTTTTGGGCACCCAACATCTTTACCCAAACTGTCACTTGCATATGAAGTATGTGGATTACCCGTAATTTTTTTTTTTATTTCTTATATTTTTTAAATATAAATATAAATATATATATATATATATATATATATATATATATATATATATATATATATATATATATATATATATATATATATATATATATATATATAAGTTTAAAAAATATAACATAACTCATTATTTAAGAAAATTAGAGTTAAAATTTTTAAGATGAATAAATAAAAATATATGTATTTTAATTAAGAAAATATATTTTTTAATTAAAAAATATATGTGCAGTAGGTATCCGTGGGTTATCCAAAATACTCACAGCTTAATGGGTATTCTTCCGTTTTATTCGTAATTTTTTGGGTTCAAAAAGTTGGTACTCATACCTACAAATTTTGCGGGTATGGGTCGAAATTGTCAGGTCAGCGGGTCCTCGCAACTTATGAATTGTAGACATCCACGTCATCAAGAAAAGGACGCAGTTGGTGGCACATCTCTCTCTCTCTCTCTCTCTCTCTCTCTTCCCCAACATTTTTGTCTCCATCCTTACCTTTCTCTCTCCCCATGCCTATTTCACCTATTCCCTCTCCCCCACATTCCTTTTATATATGTTCCGTCACCATCACGTCGGGCTCATGTGATAGCAAACATGGTCCTTCTCCTTCCTTGGACAATAATATCGTACAACCTCTTCATTTCAGAACCTAGGATTCAAACATAGAATTTCATATATCATTCACTAAAAGGCCGTTTGATAAGATATAATTACAAAAATATTATAGTTAGAGATGCAGTCAGCTAAAAATACAGTCGTTACAACTGCATGCATCCTATTTGGTCGGATGTATTAGAAAGTGCTGTAAGTATACATAATTTGTTTGATTGCATGCAGTTGATAAATAATTTTTAAAATTTTATTATTTTGTATATACCATGGTGAAATTACCTTCAATATAAAAAAAAAAAATAATTTTTGTTTAAAAAATAATTGAGCAGGTAAGCATACCTTTTATTTAAAGTTACTATCTCCAACAGCTGCAATTGGAATTGCGGCTAATTTGGGCGTAGTTCGAACTGCTGTAGTTGGGCCTTTTCTTGCAGTTCATACTGTAGTAGTTGGAGTTAAATATATCAAACAAAATACCAAATTTGCATTTAGTCATAGCTTACAATCGCAGTTGCAACTATACGTAACTAATTAAACGCAACTAAGTTTTTCACTACATAGAGACAATCAATTACTTAATGATAATTATTATAATTATTATTACTGTTTCTGTAATTTAATTTGATTGTACAAGCCAATATGATTAAATTTGGCATGTATAGTCAATTAAATACCAGTAATAGTAGTGATAGTAATAATAATAATAATAGAATTATCATTCAGTAATAATAATATCATTGTTATTAAATATTAATTTTTAATTATCATTATTATTATAAAAATTAATTATTTTAAAATATTAATAGGTTAAGAGGAAAGAGAGAGAGAGAGTGAAAAATTTCTTTCTCCTAATTAACATATAAAATGCTTAATTCCCGTCGCAAGCAGTGGTAAAGCAGTGGTTGATACTCGAGACCCGAGTTCAAATCCTAGTTGATTCACATTTAGTAAGTTTATTTCTTAACGAAATAAACGAAACGAATAGCGTCCTATCTCTCTCAAAAAAAAAAAAAAACATATAAAATGCTATTAAGTCACTTTTATTTCCTGATCCACGGAAAGAAGACAAGATGATTATTTTTTTTTGAAAAGAATGCTATATTAGAATTTTTTTTTTTTCAATGAGGTTAGATATGGTATAAATTCTCCATTTTCAGCTGGTTCTAGCCTTTTTTGGTGGGTTTGTTGTCGAGGGAAATTAAAAATTTGCATATATATTCTTAATTACTTATCCATATTATTATTATAATTAATTATGTTAAACATGTATGAGGAGCGCCGCCCTTAGTTATAGAAAATTTTGAAATAGACACTTGAACCTTTATTAATTAAGTGATGCTTCTGTGTAACTTCTTCTTCTTTTTCTTTTTTTTTTCTTTTTAAACCGTTCATTTACATTGTTGAGGTTGCTGTTAGATCTGGCAATCTTGATCCAAACCCCGCGGGTTACCGATAAATTTGCGGGTATGGATACCAACTTTTTCAACCTAAAAAATTACGGGTAAAACGGGTGGGTAACGGATGGGTACCCATTAGGCATTGGGCATTTTGGGTAACCCGCGGATACCCGCACATATATTTTTTAATTACAAAATATACTTTTTGAATTAATATATATTTCTTATTTATCTATACTACAAATTATAATACTAATTTTTTATTGCATATCTTTCATATTATGAAATATTTTTGCTTTAAGATTTTAAATATTTTTATTGTATGTTATAATATTTTAAACAATAAGTTATATTACGCTTTTAAAACTTATATGTATATGTTTTGCATTTAAAAATAAAAAAACAAAAAAAAAAAAAAAATTACGGGTAATCCGCATACCCACCCGCCCACCCACGGGCGGGTATGGGTAAAGATATTGGCTATCCAAAAATTTGCGGGTAAATTTTACCCATGCCCGTTTGCCCAGTCTAGTTGCTGTAACCTTGTGACACCCGAATAGTCCCACATCGGATGGGAATAAGGTTGTCATTGGGTTTATAAGAGACTTGTACACTAATAATAATAACTGAGCTTAAACATTTTGGTGGTTGGGCCCAACGAGTTATCTTGCTAGTGGGTCGTTACATTTGGTATCAGAGTCGGTTTACCAGCTGGACATGTGTGGCGGCTCTCGGTTGAGCCAGGGTCTGGATGACGGACTAGCGAGACAAGTCTCATTAGGTTTAGAAGAGACTTAGACACTAATAATAATAACTGGACTTAAGCATTTTGGGCCCAACGAGTTATTGTTGCTAGTGGGCTGGATCGTTACAAACCTAGAAGTAGGTAAGTGGGAGGTCGGTACTGATTACTCGATACGGAAGATAGTAATTTTGATTATTTAAATTTAAATCTTAAATATAATTTGATATTTTGAATTCAATTTTCAAATTGAGCATTCATTCTAGGCATGATGCATGTGATCTTTAATTACCCTGCAGAGTTAGCTGAAGAAAAACTGGATAGAATCTGCTTGGAGCGGCCTAACAATGTTGATCAGGAACAGTTGTGCTCGCTTCTTTACCATGTCGGCGTCGAAAGAATCACCTGAGAAATGATCAGCTTTTCAGAAGATTCAGTTGCTCAGCAAGGAAAGAAAGAAATTCTCAACAGTACTATTTGTCATCCACACCTGCAAGAAAACTTCACGCTTTTCGACACTTAGTTGATGCACTTATCACTGCAGTTATACAGTCACCTGATTTTTACAATACTTATCATCTGCAGTTACACACTCACCAGATTGATTATTGCCAAGCACAAATACAAGCACTCCCAACTGCAGGTCACATTCTAGCTTCCAAATTTACAGAGCAACAAAAGCCATGGCTTTATTTAATGCGCAGAAAGCCAGGTACTGATCTCTCACAGTTCACAATCACGAGTAAACACTCGTGCACCATAGTTCTATGCGACATGTCACATGCTAGGAGTGAAGAAGAAAATGTCGTCAAGCCGGTCGTTAGTTGGCGAATTTCCTCCGTAGACCAACAACCCTCTCTTGCCGCCTATCTCCCCTGTAGAGAATGCGCACCACCCGCGAGGCCCTGGGTGTTCGTCGGCTTCTGCTTCGTCCTTTAACTTGATCCAAGAACATGTCTCGCTGTCCAACGCGAATGCCTCAGATGAAAACTTCCCTGCACCGAGATGCCCAAGGTCGCTCGGATCGACCTCACCTCCAGATATGATCACATACTTGCCAATACTTGAAGTACAAAACACGCTACGAGGGCTCGGCTTATTGCCAGTGGTCTCCACCAGGGCCCATTTCTCACTAACTAGATTGAAGCAGTGCACGTCATCGAGCTCCGCTCCAGAGAACCCATAAACAACCCAGATTTTCTCCCCTGCAACAGCCACCAGCCCAGGGCCGCCCCTTGGGCGACAGCTGTCGCCTGGGGACGGGTATTGGATCCATTTCTTATCATTGGTGTCATACGCCCAGAGATCGTTAAGCCGTCCAGCATTACCACACCCACCGAATACGTACACCCGCCGGTCGTCAGCTGCCGTTGAGTGATAGCTGCGGTGGGGTGGGCCCGCATCGCCAGACGAGAGAAGTGTCCACTCATTTGTGTGAGTGTCAAAGGAATAAAACTCATTGAGCTCCTTGTGGTCAAAGTCACGACCACCAAAGACGTAGATGGTGCTGCCGATGGAGGCCATTGTGACTCCAACACGGGGAGGGGGACATCGCCAATGACATCAGCAACAGACCATGTGTGGTCATCAAGGTTGAAGATGTGCATCTTGTTATCCACAGGCACACGAGGTGAGAACTCGCCCCGAAGGCGTAAGCCTTGTGCCCCACAACTGTAATAGCATGGGAGCTTCTTGCTCCGGGTCCATTGCCTTTTTGTGCCAACTGAATCAGCATTTATATATATGAGCACTAATCAGCATTTATATATATATATAAACACACACACACACACACACACAAACATAACGGAGTGACCGACCGTCCCTAGAGCAAGTGGCAAAGGGCTTGGTGGTTGGTACCCGAGACCCAAGTTCGAATCCTAGTTGATCCACATTTCCAGCTAAGTTTATTTCTAAATGAAATAAACGATGCGGGTAGCGTACTACCTATCTCTCTCTCTCTCAATAAAATAAAATAAAATAAAATAAAACACTACGGAGTGGAGCTAGTATAGCATTTATAGTAAATGACTAGTGTTTACTCTCAAAATTTTAGACCTTGGATCCATATAAGGTAGTAAACTCTATTCCGCTATCATCAATAGTAAGTTTATTACCTAGTACTAAACTCATTCCATATATATATATATATGTGGTGAGCAAGGATTTAAGTGCCGCGGCATGGGGTCATGCCGGAAGCTTGCCGGCACTGTACGGCACAGTGCGTGCTGAGCCATGCCGATACATGCCGGTCAAAAAAATTCTTGTGTGCCGACACATAATAGTATGAAATATTTATTTTCTTTAGCAACAAAACATTCTAACTATTTATTATGTCTTTTTATCACATCTTTTGAACTTTATTGAGGAAATTATTTACTAATTTAAAGAATAGAGGGTTTTGAGCTATGTCATCGGCACGGGGTCTATATCGTGCCATTATCTTGTTGGCACGGTACGGCACGGTGGATATAGCCCGTGCCGACGGGCACTTAAAACCTTGGTAGTGAGTTAAGTTAGATTACTATTGATAGTAGAGGAATAGTATTTGCTATCAACTTTCTAGCACTTGGATCCGTACTACTACAACCGCCAAAGCCCATACACTAGGCATCTAAGGGCTAAAAGGTAAATAACAAACACTATTTCTCTACTATCAATAGTATTCTAACCTCATTCTATATATAATAAAGGAAATTAAAATAGCAGACATTTACATAAGTCGCTTAGACGACATTTTATGGGCAATGTACTGATAACAACCCAGTTATTTCAAAGAAATTTGATGCCATGGATAGACTGATAACTCTTCCTAGTAGTATGAGTTTATAATAGATGTACAACCATAAGCAGAGAACAGAAACCTTGCAATTAGAAAGTAAATATTTTTTTGACTCACCAATGTTGACCTAGAGCTTAACAAACAACTTAGTCCTACCAAGAAAAAGAAGAGATTATCTTCTGAGAGTGGAAATCTAATGAATAGACGGTGACTGAAGTTCCTCCCAAATGTACTTGTCTCAATTAATTAACAAGACTATGAGATAAGAGTAGAACCAGTGAACAGCAAAGAGCATGGTTCTTATCAGGAACCATTCACATCCAGCCTCCGCAGGTGCTAGCAGGGGCGGAACCAGAGAATTTCCTTAGCAGAGACACAATAGATGTCACATTAGATAAAAGACTTAACGAACAAACAGACTATATATGTTCAATATGAACCATCTCCCTCATATATAGTTTTTTTTTCTACTTAATATCCTTCCATTAATTTAAAATTTTGACAATTTAGCAAAAATTCATGCTCAAAGTGAGATGAATACTCCTGATTGACTCTTCTGTCACAGTTTATTAGTATATCCTTTAGTTAGTTGAAATGAAAGAAACAAATAAAAATTAAATAAGAATTGTAAGTAGGGACATGATAGTAATATATGTTCGGTATAAAAGAAATTCCAATGACCAAGCAAATATTTTAAACTGGAGCTTCATGTTATGGAGACTCAGAAGCCCATTTAAGCTTCCTTTCAAGCCAAAAGATATAAGTAACTTTGTTTCCAAAGTTATTACTTTTCAGGTGAAGAAACTGTTTGGGAAGCTAGACCAAACATAATAATTATTGGGCCTTTAACAAACACAACAGAGCAGCATCAATATCTTCGAGTTGACCAATTTAGCTTACAATATTTACTTACAGTAGTTTATATGACATGCGAGAGTTAGACATAATTTTGCTCTTGAAGAATGGCGACTTCCCCCTCCAACTTGGGTCAAGTTGAATATTGATGGCTCTTTTACTCGTGAGGAGAAAGTAGGTGGGATAGGATTTGTGACAACGGAAATATATTACTTGCTGTAGGTGCTCCTATGAAGGCTAACACACCGCTCGAAGCTGAAATTAAAGCTGCGTTGTTCGCCTCAAAGCAGCAGAAGTAAATAGCATTCGTAAAGTATGGAGGAAAACGGATAGTAACCAACTTGTGGAGATGATTCGCGGAGGCTTGGAACCACCTTGGACACTACGAAATTCTATTCGGGATATATGCTATGCAACAAAAAATTTTACATCTTTTGAAGTTTCTCATGTACCTAGAATTATAAATGCTGTTGCTGATTGGTTGGCTTATTTTGGTAGAGCGGATCAGGACCTCCTGATCTGATCTACCTTTTGGATAAGGACTTGAGAGATAAACTTATAACCTCTTAGTGTGGTTATTGTATATTTTGTTGAACTTTTTGTTTGGTTAATGAAACTTATTTTACAAAAGAAGAAAGAACTGTATTATTCCAACTCCGTTGAAAATCACTTATTTCCAATATGAGATCATATCTTTATCTGAATGTACGAATAGAGAGAGTCTGGCTACTATACTATTGATAGTGCCAAATTCTTAGTACTATCGAGTTTTCTGCCGATAGATCTATCCTTTCATCATTTCCACCTTGCTTGACCTTGTGTAGCAAAATCGGGACAATTTAGAACCACTGAACTGTGCTAAATGAAGAACTTAATAAATACTAGATACTAAGTAGTATCAACATAAATTTTTTAGACAGTTTGAGCTGAGAAAGCTGTTTTGATTTGCATCACCATGGGTCCATCTTGTTCCCAATAAAACTGGCTAACTAGAGCATGATTGAAAAATGGGAAGGCTTCAATTGGCTTGTGTCGGATCAAGCTTTTAGAAATACGCAATCAATTCATTTAAAACGTACAGTCACAGCACTCACGGATCTCGATTGTGACTCGGCCAAATCCAGTCTCACGCCATTTCGAATGTGACTCGGGCCAATCCGGCCTCCCGCCACAAGACAAGATGCTGAACCCTTTTAAGCCAAAAACTTGACGGATTTTTTGTGATCAAATTTGTACCAAAAATCAGGACTTCAGACGTTATTTCCGTATGATAGATGAAAGTAAAAATAGACAATTGATGCTCTAATCAGACAAGCTACGTGGCTAGCAGATCTACTAGATAATTTTAGTTATAATAGTCCCATCAAGGATACATACAACATGGAAGCTTGACCAGTATATAACGCGGAGGGTATCTTTATCTACCAGCTTAAGATTTTGGGTTTAATCCGTGCCCTTTAACATGGTTTCATACAGAGGAAGCAATATAAATCTTAGACCATAGTCTGAATTTCTTAGTGAAAAAAACGTGATCATAATAATCAAACAATCCAAAAAAACCTCAAACCCTCTCAAAAAAAATAAGAATAAAAGAGATCAACCTATGTGTAAATATCTTTTTCATCAAGTCACAAAAGCTCAAAATGGTTTTGGAGGAAAAAAATTTGCAGGGTTAATTACACAAGACATAGGCATCAAAGAAGGAGAAATTAGATTTAAAAGTAAAAAAATAAGAAAAAAAAAAGAGGAGGAAGAGGAAGACGGACCTTAACCCAGTTCCCAGCCATTGCCGACGGAACTCTTGATCTCTATCTCTCTCTCTTTCAGTCTCTCTTTCAGTCTCTCTGTATAGGTATGCGGGAGTTTCCATATTATATAGTAGTTGAAAAGGACATTACAGCATGATCATACAATTTTCAGTGAAAAATTAATGTAGATGTTACCTAGGCTCATTTTGGATGTAGATTTTATACTTTATTCATATCGATAGAAAACACTGCCACTGATATATATCCTATAAAAAAAAGTAGTGAATTTTGTACTTAAATCTCTCCTCCGAGTGCCAATACTAGAACCTTTTTATTAAATTTTTTACACTCAATTAAAAAAAAAAAAATTTCCGATAAATACTTTTTTTTTTTTTTCTTACTTCCAAAATTCTATATTTTAATTTTTTAAAATTTTAAAAATATTTTTAAGGGATATGGCATTAATTAAAAAGGCAAAATTGCCAAATTACCCTTACTTTTATAGAAAAAAAGAAAATAATTTTTAATATACTTAATTTATTTTGGAGAGCATTTTTTTTTTTAATAGAAATTATAAGAAATTGACGGAATAGTGATGGAACGTAACGGAAAGAGACTAAATGTAACAGTTTAAAATATTGAGAAGGGTAAAATATAAATTTTTCAAAATTTAAGAGAAAAATAAAAATAAAAATAAAAGTATTTATAAGGTAACTTTTTGTAATCTAATCTTTTTTTAATATTTAAAGTTCAAAAATACTTTATAAATCCCATAACAAAGTGGTGCATACTAGGGGTGTAGCCGAATACAAGCTGGCTCGTTAAAGTATTGAGTCAAAAAATTCAGCTTGCGTTCGGCTTATTTATTAACGAGTCGAACACGAGTGGCATACGAACAATAAATTAAAAGAATTAGAAAAATTATATATAGAAAAGAAATTTTTTAAAACTTATTTATTAGATTTTGATGCAATTGTTGAAACTTTACATATAAAGGAGTTTTTTTTATCTTATTTATTATAACCCCCTTTTTCGTGGCTCATTGACCCAACTTTGGGGCCAGTTGACCCCAAGTGGGGTCAATAAAAAAGATGTGGGCCCACATGGTCATGGGCCTATCTATAGTCTATAGATATATTACAAGTTGAGTTCTAACGGGTGACGTGTCGCGTTCTTCATCTCATAAAGCGTCGTGACACCCCAATAGTTCCATATTGGATGGGAATGGGATTGTTATTAGGTTTATAAGAGACTTAGACACTAGTAATAATAACCGGCTTAAGCATTTTGGGTCGGGCCCAACGAGTTATTGTTGTTGGCCGGGTCGTTACATTTGTTATCGAGCTTCACCACTGGACGTGTGGCGAGTCTCTGAGCTGGTTCTGGATGATGGGCTAGCGAGACGAGTCTCACATCGCCTGGTGATCGTGGGTTGTGTGTGTAATTGGACTGGCGAGGACGTCAGGGCCTTAACGGGGGGAGTTTGTGACACCCCAATAGTCCCACATCGGATGGGAATTGGATTGTCATTGGGTTTATAAGAGACTTAGACACTAGTAATAATAACCGGGCTTAAGCATTTTGGGCTGTTGGCCCAACGAGTTATTGTTGCTAGTGGGCTGGGTCATTATAGGCGCGAGATCGGGAGGGTCATGGGCGGGCGTGGTCGGGTTCTCTCTCTCTCTCCCTCTCCTCACCTCCTCGGCTCCCTCTCCCTCTCTCTCTCACGCGCGTGTGCGCATCGAGCGCGGGTCGCCCGCACATGACAGGCCCCCCCTCGCTCTATGTCTCTCTTTTCTTCTCTCATTCTCCTTCTCCCCACCCCTCCCCCTGACTCTCTCTCTCTCTCCCTTTCTTTTTCTCTCCCTCTCCCCCGACTCTCTACCTCCCTCTCTCTCTTTCGCTTTTTTTTTCCCCCTCTCTCTGTCTCCCTCTTTTTTTCTCCCTCCCCCCCGCCCCCCCGGCTCTCTCTCTCTCTCTTTCCCCCCTCTCTCTCTCCTTTTCCCTCTCTACCCCTTCTGGCTCCCTCTCTCTCTTGTGCGCTCGCAAGCGGCGTGAGCGGGCGCTGGGCGCCCCTTCCCTTTCTGTGCATATGTTCCAGCGGGAGAAGGAGGTGCGGACGAGGGCGTGGGGCGAGCGCCGTGTAATATCCAGGTTGAGATTCAGAGGTAATTGAGGAGAAATAGATAGATAGGGAGATAGATAGATAGTGGGAAAGAAGAAATAAGAGGTAAAATAGAGATTAAGGATAGAGAAAAAGATAGAGAGGGATAAGGAGAGAGTTGGGATAGAGATTAAAAGTAGGGATTAGAGATAGAGGAGAATGGGGAGAAGAGGGGTTTAGAGGAGAAGAACTTTTGGGGGAGAAGACTAATTCATTTTTATTCATGCCTTTTCCTTAGTTACATCTGTTTTTTATATACTCCTCCATACATTATACTGAAAAGTAAATTGTAGAAAATAGTGGGCTAAGCTGTAAAAAGATAATAAATAGCAAAAGAAAGTTGTGGGCTGATTTCGATGGGAATGTGTGCCTTGATTAGGCTTGACGGTCCATGACTTTGCTGCGGGTCGGTTGATGGATATCGGGTTGCTCCACTTGTTCGCTCCGTAAACCGGAGGTATTGGGTTCGTGTTTGCCTCCGCTCCGAGATCCTAGACTTCGACCCGCCTAAGTACTTTCGCCTTTCCCAATTCCTTAGATCCTGTCGGATCTCCTTCTCCCTTCGTGTTCCTCCCATCTTCTCCATCGCCGCCGCCCCCACTTGCGACGCTGGCGTCGACCTCAAGCGGGACGTGCTGATGACGGCGTGAGTCGGCTACCAAACCTCCCCCAAGACGTTGTGGGACTGGCTCTGCTACTCGCACTCGCGCACACAGCGCCGCCCTTCGTCGTCTTCCGCCGGAGCTTCGCCTGAATGCCCTTCCTGCCGGTTCACTACGTCGAGCTTGCTCCTTCACCAACCTGCTGCTGCCACTTTATTTCTTGCCAACTATGTAAAGCTACCATTTTTTACTACCTTTCTTCTACTAACTACTACTACTGCTTTTTTTCTTCTTCCAGGTTGTTACATGCCGCTGCGGGCGTTCTTCCAGGTTGTTACATGCCGCCGTGGGTGCGGGCTCCGGCATTGATGCGGACTCGGGGGCAGGCTTCGGCGCTGGCACGGATGCGAGCCGAGGGCCGGAGGTGCGGGCAAAGGCGGCGCCGGGTCAAGGGCCCGAGAGCAAGAGCGCAAGCTCAAAGACGGCGGCGCGGGCGGCTCGACCGAGCGCCCTCTCTCTCTCTCTCTCTCGTCTCTCTCTCACTCCTTGAACGGCCCCGCCCCCCCCTCACTCTCTCCCTCTCACCTCGAGCCGCCTCTCTCTCTCTCTCTCTCTCTCTCTCTCTCTCTCTCTCTCTCTCTCTCTCTCTCTCTCTCTCTCTCTGTGTAAACTTAGAATGTAAAATTTTAAAATTTATGTTTAAAAACTTTGCATTTCAAATGTAAATTTAAAATTAAATATTTAAAATTTAATTTATTTTATTATTTAAAATTTAAATTTAATTTTAAAATATAAACTTTTGAAGTTTAAAATTTAAATCTTAAAATTTGAAAATAATATTTTAATATTTGAAATTTAATATTTGAATTTGTTTAATTCAATTTATAATTTAATATTTAAAATATTAAAGTTTGAAATTTAAAAGTTAAAACTTAAAATTTAAAAATTTTATATTTTATCTTAATAGCTAAAATTAAAATTTAAAATTTAAATTTTAGATTGAAAATCAAACTGAGATTTTGTATTGCCGATGTCGATCCGCCGGAGCGGGCCTAAACTAGTATACTAAAATAAAGAGGATCAACAGATGAATACACAAAAAAAAAAAAAAGAAAAAAAAAGAAAAGCTAGTGGGTCTGACAAAATATGGGACCCTCAAATTCTTTTCTACGATATATAAGCAACAACAGCGTCAATTTTTTTTATCACTTTTTTTTATAAAAAGCATTCTCATTTAATAAATATGTATATTATATTAAAACTACAAAGGCCAAATCCAATTCTACTACTAATTAAATCTCTTTCCATCCAATTTTTAAATTGGATTGCAATTTGCAAAGCATAGGTATATGTATTTACATGTATTGACTTTTATCTACTTTCTATTAATTATAAATTTATTTTTTACTTTTTAAATAGTAATTATTTCAAATTTTATAGTACATAAAATTATAATTAGTATATTAATTTAATATTTTTTATAAAAAATTTTTAGTTCCGTCGTGACGGCGCTTGATGGCGTTAGCGTGGAGAGGCCTAGAAGTTGAGTGGTTTATTCGTACGTACAAGGATGGCGTGAACTACTGCGCTTTTGTATGTTTGTCGTATTAGAAGAGATAATGTAATGCCAAAAATTAGAGGAGGGGGATGCCACCTATGCGATTAGGTAGAGGTAAAAATACTCGAGAGCACAATATTCATGACATTAACAAAGAAAAAATTTAATAAAATAACTAAAAAATACATTAAAAGCAATATATATATCCACTTGAAACTAAAAAAATTGATGATGAGCAATTGCACGTATATATGAATAAATAAGCTTATCCCCAGTATTTTCTCTCTCTATGCCCGAGTTCATATCTTGCGTAGTTCATATCTTAGGATGAAATGCTTTGGTTTTGAACTTTTAATGGTCAATGCAAGTGTACGTCATGCTCCAAATTAATTATAGCAAAAGTGTTCTTGGGGCAAATGCACGGATCGATCGGTTGGTTGCACAAGGACGTTTTCATGCATGCATAAGAAGCGCCAACAACCAATTTGTTTCAAATTTTTTTGTACAATAGTATATAAAAAAAGAAATTCAAATTATTAGGTATTATGATCATAAACAACAAATACTTAAACTTAAGACATTATCTAACCCACCCTGTTAGGAGCCGAATTCCCTACTCTTTGACCCGGTCAAAGATTTTTCTTGAGAAGTGCGTCGGGATGCGAAACGGTTACGATTAGTGACCTTCGAAGTTTGCGCCCTTCGACTGGATCAAGCGACTCGGCTGATGAGGGATCAAATCAGCCGGGTCCGAAAACTTTCACTATAAAACTGGTTCGACTGTAAGAGCCGAATGTACGAGCTGTGTAGGGATCAATATATGTAGGCAAAAGAGCCGAATGGAAGAAGTACACAGTAACTGGCCAGCTGAAATAGCCGAATAGATGAAATACGCAATGACTGATCAGCTGAAAGAGCCGAATGTCTTTATATATTAATAAAACAGAGTGTGTCCAAAGAGCATACAGACTCTGCAAATTTAGTTTACAACAGAATGTGCCCGTGGGGCATGCAAACTCTGCAAATTTAGTTTACAACAGAGTGTGCCCGTGGGGCATACAGACTCTAGAGATCTAATTTAAAAACTACTCCTAGGAAAGCAGTAAATGCGGGTAAAAATGATTATATGTAGACTACTAGAAAAGCGATAAAATTGCAGAGAAAATAAAGATGGTCTTCTCGTTCAAAGAAGAGAAGGCTCTATTGTAGTTTTCAAAGTTACTATTTATAATATCTTAAGCCCGCATTATTGGTTGGTTGAAAGTAGTGGGGGGTCGTGGTTGTAACCATGATCGTGGAAGTTACACTAATTCCTCATGAAAGTTACGTCAACTTCTCATGGAAGTTACGCCCCACTTCTCAACCGTTCCTGCCTAAACGCTCTTGACCTTCAGGCGCCTTATTGCCGACTCCTGGTGTACCACGTGTCATTATTTCTTTGGCTCATACGTGGTTTAGGTCGGCATGTGTCTCAATTTTGGTCTCAACAATACCCCCCCAATAGTCTTTCGAATCAACATTCGGATGACTATTGGTGTCAAATCGACTGCTCAATGACACAGCCGAAATCCAAACTTTAGTTTCGCTGGTCTTGATCGGCTTAAAGAAAATGACTCTTTATCATCACAGCCGCATATATCTCGGATTTATCAACCGATTCTTTACTTTTACTAGATCGGTTCGGCTCTTCTTGAACCGAATATTCTTCTATCAAGGATTTCTCCTTGAAGAAAGTGGCTATACCACGGCTTCATCAGCCGATTCTTTACTTTACTCGATTGGTTCGGCTTTTCTTGAACCGAATGTTCTTCTATAAAAAAAATTTTCTTGAAGAAAGTGGCTCTTTACCAGCCGTACATATCTAGGGATGTCAATGGGTATGGATACCCGAAAAATTACCCGAACCCGAACCTGAACGGGGCGGGTATATCCGAGCTAAACGGATATGGATTTGGTTATGGATATAAAAAATAAAAACCCGACGGATATGGGTACGGATATGGATTTTGTGTATACGACTGAACCCGAACCCCGAACTCGAACTCCGAAAAAATTATATATAGATATATTATTGATTTATGGAGGGAAAATATAAAATATATAAAATATTATAGTAAAATATTTAATTATGCTTATTTATATAACATGAATGTATGTTGATTGTATTTTATTGTGTTTTAAAATTTTGATTTTACTATAATATATTTTAAAATATGATAAAAAAAATTCATTATTTTGGGTTTGGGTTTTCGGGTTCGGGTTTTCGGGTTCGGGTTCGGGTTTCGGGTTTTTGGTCGGGTCCGGATATGGGTATGGATTTTTAAAACCCGTCGGGTTCGGTTCGGGTTCGGTATTAACCGGGTTCGGGTTCGGGTTTTTGAAAACCCGACCCAAACCCGACCCGTTGACATCCCTATACATATCTCGGCTTCATCAGCCGATTCTTCACTTTCACCTGATTGGCTCGACTCTTTTTGAACCGACTATTCTTCTAGCAAGGATTTCTCCTTGCCTTTCTTTGATCTTTATATCGGCTCCATTGTAGCCGATCGTCGTCACTTTTCTTTCGGAATTGCTCATACTGGGCAACTCTAACACCTATATCAAATATGTTAGAAAAATGCTTATCTTCAAACTGGTCTTTTATCTTAAAATGTAGACTATTTAACGCCATTTTGGCGAACTCTATTTCTGGCATTCTCATAAAGCATCGGATTTTGGCCATTTTGAAACGGTTCAAATACTCTTCGACCATTTCACCTGGCTTTTGTTGGTATAAAGCCAAGTCGACAACCGATAATTGCGGCTCCGACCTATAGAATCGCGCATGAAATTTTTTTCCCAATTCATCCCAATCTTCGACGGAATTGGCTGATAAACTTGTATACCAAGTAAACGCCGTTTTAGTTAACGACGTTAAATAATCGAAGTTTTAAAAATAAGTTTGCGGCCACTTCTCTACATTCGGCCGTGAACCGGGCAACATGCTCGAACGTATTCTCGGTCTCATCGCTCGAGAACTTGTCAAACTTCGGCATTTTTTAGTTTGTCGGATACGGATGTTCTGCATCTATACTCGCGGGATAAGGGGAACGAAATACAGGCCGCATTGCCGGCCTTGCCCCTACTCCGAAGCTATTCTGAATAGCTTCTTCGATTTGAGCATATAGCTCATTATTGTTCCCTATTAAGGAAACCATGGCTTGCGCTTGAAACAGATTCGGCTCTGAAAGAAGTCCATAATTCTGTATTGCGGGATTCACTCCTTGCATAACATTAAGGGCCTGCCCCCCAACTCTAGTCCCCGTATTTTGGGGCTGATAAGTTGGTAAATGAGGTAAACCTGATGCAATCTCTGACTGTGGGCTGGCCTATAAGCAGCCTAGAAAGGTGCCATTTGCGATTGCGTCTGTGAGACCGCCGGCGTGGCGGGATTTTGTTGCATCGGCGCATTTAGGGACCCCTGTCGCCCCCCGTAAGATTGCTCGTCTCGGATAAATAACTATCTAATTCGAACAATATTTTCATTGTAGGCCGTGATGGCGGCCATCACCGCGTCTAGTCGAGCGGTACTTTGATGGATATTTTGATCTAAAGTTTGTAGGACTCGGGTGATCTGGCTGAGTGCCTGAGTTAGACTCGGCTCTTAATGAGCCGATTGTCCACTAGTCTCGCCTCCAACCAGTAGTACCACCTGATTCTCATTCGCATTTTCGGCACTACTAGCTTGGTCATTCCCTTAAGGCCTGGGAATGGCTCTATTTCGGAGATTCATAGCGTTATCGTTAACCATAGAATAAAGACTAGATTTGGGAAAACCTTAATAGGTCCCACTGGGCGTGCCAAAATTGTTAGAGCCGAATTCCCTACTCTTTGACCCGGTCAAAGATCTTTCTCGAGAAGCGCGTCGGGAGCGAAATGGCTACGATTAGTGACCCTCGAAGTTTGCGCCCTTCGACTGGATCAAGCGATTCGGCTGAAGAGGGATCAAATCAGCCAGTCCGAAAACCTTCACTATAAAACTGGTTCGGCTGGAAGAGTCGAATGTACGAACTGTGTAGGGATCAATGTCGGTAGAAGAGCCGAATGGAAGAAATACACAGTAACTGGCCGACTGAAAGAGCCGAATAGATGAAATACGCAGTGACTGATCGGCTGAAAGAGCAGAATGCCTTTATATATTAATAAAATAGAGTGTGCCCGAAGGACATACAGACTCTGTAAATTTAGTTTACAATAGAGTGTGCCCGCGGGGCATGCAGACTCTGCAATTTAGTTTACAACAGAGTGTGTCCGTGGGGTATACAGATTCTAGAGATCTAACTTAAAAACTACTCCTAGGAAAGCAGTAAATGCATACGGGTAAAAAAGATTACATGTAGACTACTCCTAGAAAAGCGATAAAATTACAGAGGAAATAAAGGTGGTCTTCTCGTTTAGGGGGGAGAAGACCCTTATTGCAGGCTTCAAAGTTACTATTATAATATCTTAAGCCCACATTATTGGTTGGTTGAAAATAGTGGGGGGGGGGAGTGGTTGTAACCATGATCGTGGAAGTTACACTAACTCCTCATGGAAGTTACGCCCCACTTCTCAACCGTTGCCGCCTAAACACTCTTGACCTTCAGGCGTCTTATTGCCTACTCCTGGTGTACCACGTGTCCTTATTTCTTTTGCTCATACGTGGTTTAGGTCGGCATGTCTCAAATTTGGCCTCAACACACGCATATTAGTCCCCAACTGACATACGATTCCGAAACATCTCATCATATGAGTTTGATAACTAAACTTAAAATATAAATTGCTACATTATCTTTTCCCTTCATGTTTTTTGCCAATTTACAAAATAGGGTCAATCTCATACTGTCCAAAATGGGGCGGTAAGGCTGCAACTATCACGCAATCCCTTTCATGTGATCTCATGCCTCCCCTACAAAAGACGACTGTAAAAGAAAACATCAAATAAAAGGTTGTTAGAACTATTAAAAATAGTTTCCAGTGGGTATAATTGGCAAAGCAGATGCTCTATGCTATTAGGTCCACTTGAGGCATCAATAGTGAGTAATAAAAGTAAACGGTTGCGATATAAGAATAACTGATAATTGAAAGAAAAGTATTGCTACTATTATACCTCTATAATAACTATGAGTGGGTAAAGAGTTTGATAAAGTCATTATGCATCGACTTCTTAAAGCATTAAAGTCCTCTAGATGATTTAATGGTAAACATTAAAGCATGATCTATTGTACACATTTAGAATGCATGCATGTATCAATTACCAAAACTATGTTACTATATAACAATTTACTCAATCCTTTGGGATCGACCTAGGGGTCTGGTCTGCTTACGCCACTTCTCATAGATCATATCTAGGATCCATCACCTTATCAAGTCCTGCTATGCATCCATCACTTAGGGTCGTACGGGGTATCCATCACCCAATTGGCTTTCAGATATCAAATGTGAGCACACTCACATAGTTATACCTTCGGAAGCCTAGGCCTACAGGATCACAGCTCCCATGAGTAAATACTAATTGAGTTTATTTTGGCTATTACTATAGCACCTTATTTTCCAGAGGTTCACCCATTTTAGAACTATTATAGCTTTAACATGCTTAACTCTCTTAATCACTTGGGTGTAACCATTGCCCAAAATACTATATTTCATATATAGGACTATTCAAATTGTAAGGTGCCATATTCTCCCTCTCTTAAGCCTTCATGTCCTTGTCATGTTCAAGTATAACAATCGTCAGCCAAGAAGTCGTGCTCTACTCGTTGTATGACCTTAACTTGGCTGAGACTCATTTCATACTTCCTACGAGTGATTGGCTCTAATAACAATTGTGATGCCTTATTTTCTAGGGTGTCACCTATTTTAGAATTACTCTTAACTCTAACATGCTTACTCTTTTATCTTAACCCTGTTATAGCATGTTGGGCTGCAGTGAAACCCACAAGATTAGGATGGTTAAGCATGCTAGAGCTAAAGTTGTTCTAAGATAGGTGATCCACTAGGAAGCATGGTGTCATGGTTGGTATTAAAGGCAACCACCAGCCGAAAGTGTGAAATGAGTCTTGACTGAGCTAAAGTTATACAACGGGCAGAGCACAACTTCCTAGTTGATGACCGTTGTGGGTGTAGCATGGCTCCCCACAAGATCCGCTAAGGCTAGTGAGATAAGTCTAACATCATTTGATGCTTATAAGTTTTGGCTAAGGCTGGTGAGATAAGTTTAACATCATCTGATGCTTATAAGTTTCTTAACCCAGTTATAACATTTGGGGTGATTGTTAGACCCAAGATATTAAAAGGGTTAAGTGTGTTAGAGATAGAGTAGTTCTATGATGGATGACCTTTTGAGAAATGGGACATCACAGCTAGTATTAGAGCTAAAAACTAGCCAGAAGTGTGAGATAGGTCCCAGCTAAGCCAGGATCATACATCGGATAGAAAGCGTCGCCTCGATTGACAACTGTTGTTGATGGAGTGCGGTTCTCTATAATATTGGCTAACGCTTGCGAGAGGATCCTCATATCGCCTAGTACTTGCGAGTGTGTTTAAGCCTAACAAAGACATCAGGGCTTAATGGAGAGGAGAATATAACATCCTAAGATTTTAAATAGTTCTATATTAAGATATAATAATACTAAACCTTTTAAATCCACTATAGCATTTTGGTGGTAGTTAGGCCGAAGAGATTAAGATGGTTAAGCATGTTAGGATTAGAGTAGTTCTATGATTGTTGACCCCTTAGGTAGTGAGGTGTCACAGCTGGTATCAGAGCCAACCACCAGTTGGAAGTGTTAGATAAGCTTCGACTGAGCTAGGGTCATACAACGGATAAAGCACTACTCCATTGGGAAGTGAGGTGTTACAGTCTATATGAAAGCCAACCACTATCCGAAAGTGTGAGATGAGTCTCGACTAAGCTATGGTCATTCAATGGGTAGATCATGACTTCTCGACTAACAATCATTGTGGGTAGAGCACGGTTCCCTACAAGGTCAGCTAAGACTTGCGCCTAGTGCTTATGAGTTTGCCCGAGTCTAACGAGGATGTTAGGGCTTAAAAGGGAGAGGATTGTGACACCCCAGGGTTTGGAATAGTCCTATATATGATATATATAATACAGACAAATCTCTTAATCTAGTTATAATATTGTGGACGGTGGCTACGCTTAAGAGGATGGGAAAGTTAAAAGTAGTTCTAGGATGAGTGACTCTCTAAAAAACGGGTCGTCATAGTTAAGCTCAAGAGGATGGGAGAGTTAAAAATAGTTATAGGATGAGTGACTCCCTAAAAAACGGGGCGTCAGAGTTAGTATCAGACCTAACCACCAGCAGAAAGTGTGAGAAGAGTCTCGACTGAGCCAAAATAATACAACAGATAAAGCACGGCTCCTTAGCTGATGACCTTTGTGTGTGGAGTGAGGTCAGCTAGACTATTAGGATGAGTCTCACATCGCTTGGTATTTATGAGTGTGCTTGAGCCTGACGAGGATGTTGGAGTTTCAAGAAGAGAAAAATGTAAAACTCCTAAGATTCGACATAGTCCTATATATAAGGTATAATAAGATTAAACCTTTTTAAGCCAGCTATATCATTTTGGGTAGTAGTTAGGCCCAAGAGGTTACTAATGTGTCGTAAATTAATCGAAGAACGCATTGAGGTGGCCTTGCCTATTGACATAGGTTGATTCATCGTTGGCCCAACCACGTAAATCTTGTGTTCCTTTGTTCTCTTGGTAATTTTATTGCTTTGTTATCCTAGTTCTTGTTTTCTACGGCCGTTCTCGTCTTTTTCATCTACAAAAGATCCTGTTTCTGCTACGCTCGTGTGCTGTGTGGGTTTTAGGTGTGCTTGATAACCCCACGATCGGTCTATTTTAATTGTTATAAGAGCATTTGATTCTTTAAAGCTCATCAATGGTGAAACAATAGCAGAAAATGTTACAGCAACGAAATATGAGGTTTCTCGGTTTGTTGGAACAAATTTCGCATTGTGGAAACTAAAAATGCAAACAGTCTTGATTAAAGATGCTTATGAGATTGCCCTTTAAGGAAAGGAGAAAAAGATGAAAAGGATGATAGATAAGCAATTTGAAGAGAAAGACAAGATGGCTTTGGCATTCCTATATTTGGCATTGGATGATTCGGTGCTATTCAATATGAAAATTGAGACTATCGCGAAAGGGATTTGGGATAAATTATAAAAGATCTCTATGAATGGAAGTTATTGGTGAACAAAGTCTTCTTGAGAGAAGGTAATTGTACAATCTAAAGATGAAAGATGGGGCACTGGCACAAAAGCATTTAAGTTCATTCAACTCTATTGTGTGCAAGCTTGCGGCCCTAGACATGAGAATCGATGAAGAGAAATGGCAAGTATTTTACTTTGTTTGATTTTGGAATCTTGGGATAATTTGATTATGAACCTAAATCATGTTGGAACCCTTAGACGGAGTCGATTGTTGTATTGTTGCTTACCGAGGAGATGAGGCGAAAGTCTAGCCAAGGAGCTCTTCGGGAAAGGCTATGAGAGCATGGGGAAGACCCTTTGAGAGGGAGCGTAGTGATCGAGAGAGGTTAGGATAAAAGTCCAAGGGTAAAAGAAAAGTAAAGTGCCGTAATTATGAAAACTTGGGGCATGTGAAGAAGGATTGCCGAGTTAAAGAAGTTGATGGTAAGTCTGATTCAAGCAACTTTCAAGGTAACGTAGCCGAAGCATATGCTAAATCGGCTAGTTCAAATGGCGGAGATGCATTGACCGCATTGAATATATCTGAGCTTATTTATCATTGGATCTTGGATTTTGGGACGTCATTCCACTTGACTAGCTCCTTATACAAAGTGGTTTCATACTAACAAAACATAGAATGGTAGAGTTATCTATTTGGGTGACAACACTGTATGTCCGATGGTTGGAGTGGGAAACGTTCAGATCAAGATGCTTGATGGTGTTATTCGGACGATTTCTAATTTTTGGTATGTTCCCGTACTTCAGAAAATGTCTTCTATCACTTGGAATTTTTTGCAAACAAGAGTTTAGATTAGTCGGCGAGAAAGATCATTTGAAGGTATGTCAAGGATGTTTGGTGTTGATGAAAGGAAAGCAAGTAGGTGGCCTGTCTAGATTGCTGGGCGAGACTCAAGTGGGAGAAGCGGTTGTTGCAAATGCGAAGGTGGAGTCTCCGACGGTGTGGCATTTCCCTTTGGGACACTTGAGCAAGCGCGAATTGTAGGTATTATCTAACCATGAACATCTTCTAGGTTACAAGTCCGCGCCATTGAATTTCTATAAAGATTGTATTTATGGGAAGCAACGGAGGTTATCATTCTCTCTATCACATCAAATGAGTAAGTCACATCTCGAGTTGATTCATTTGGATACTTGGGGGTCACCGATACTTCATTGGGTAGGTGTTCTAACTTTGTTTTCTTTTTTGATGATTATTCTCGGAAGGCTTGGGTGTATATCCTAAAGCAGAAGTCCGACGTGTTTGAAACTTTTAAAAAGTTTAAAACACTTGTGAAAAATGAAAAAGGTTTACAAATTAAGTGCCTACGTTCTGAAAATTAAGTGGCTATGTTTTAATAACGGATGGGAGTATTGTTTAACAGAATTTGATGAGTTTTGTGGTGAATATATATAGAATCAGGTGGCACCTCACGGTACCCAATACACCGCAACAAAACGGTGTAGCAAAGAGGTTAAATAGAACACTTATGGAGAGGGTGCAAATTGAGTACTTCAAAACTCGACAAGAGATTTTAGGCGGAAGCCGTGAGCACGGCTTGTTATTTGATTGATAGAGCACCGACAAAATTGCTTGGTTTGAAAATTCCTAAGAAGTCTGTAGTGGCAAGCCTGCTGCCTATTTCTATCTTCTTGTTTTTGGATATGACGCTTATGTGTGGATACCAAATGAGAAGAGGTCAAAATTGGATAAAAACTCTCGGAGGTGCATATTTCTCGGCTATGCGAAAGGTGTAAAGGGGTATCAATTATGGAACCCTACTACTCACAAGGTTGTCGTAAGCTATAACATTGTCTTCAATTAAGGGTCCTTTCAAGGCACCAAGGAAGAGCAGGATGATGAGGCTATGGTTCTAATTGAGTTCATTGAAGATGCGATGAGGTGCAAGCTGAGCAAGCACAGCAAGACGATGATGTTGTAGATATATGAATCGAACATGGAGTTTCCGCAATCATCCGAAGATACAAATTCACCGGTAGAGCCATCGGCGGATTCCGGGCGTCGTAGGAAGGTCATTAGACCTCCTACGAGGTATGAGGACTATATTAATTACTTCATTTACTTCTCTGCTAACCATGTTAGTGTTGCTTTGGCGGAGGAAGATGACCCGACTTTATATAAGAAGGCTTGTGGGTTGACCGGTGCTGGAAAGTGGCAATGCGCAGTGGAGGAGAAGATGGAGTCACTTAGGAAGAACAGGACTAGGGAACTTGTTGATTTGCCAAATGGAAGGAACGTGATCGAATACCGGTGGGTATTTAGGGTGAAAAAGGATATGGATAGGAATATGGAAAGGTTCAAGGCGAGGTTGGTAATGAAAGTTTATGCTCAAAAGCAAGGGATCGATTTCGATGAGATTTTCTTACCGATGGTTCGTTTTACCACTATTCGGGTCGTTTTGGCGGTCATCGATTTGGAGCTCGAGCAGATAGATGTAAAAATAGTATTCTTACATGGTGACCTGAAGGAGGATATATATATATATATATATATATATATATATATATATATATATATATATATATATATATATATATATATATATATATATATATATATATATATATATATATATATATATATATATATATATATATATATATATATATATATATATATATATATATATATATATATATATATATATATATGTGTCGCAACCGGAAGGCTTTGTAGAAAGAGGAAAGGAGCATTTGCTTTGTCGATTGAACAAATCATTATACGGCTTGAAACAAATGCCAAAGTGTTGATACAAGTGATTTGCTTCCTTCATTATGAGTTTGCGTTTTGATAGGCTTGAGACAGATCATTGTGCATACTTCTATGGATACAATGGCGGGAGCTTCTGTATTTTCCTATTATATGTCGACGATATGGTGGTCGTAGGAAATAGCAAGAGCTGAATATCTACCCTAAAGACTCAATTAGCTGGTGAGTTTGACATGAAGGGCTTAGGAGCCGTGAATCAAATATTCTCGGCGGGAGAGAAAGAATAGAAAGGTTTGGCTTTCACAAAAGGGTTATATAGAGAAGGTTCTGCGACGCTTCAACATACAGAACGCAAAGCCAGTTTTTACCCCGTTTCTCTTCATTTAAAATTGTCGGTCGGGCAATCACCGGGTATGAAAGCAGAGAAGGCCAACATGGCTCGAGTACCATATTCATTAGAAGTTTGAAGCCTTATGTTTGCCATAATATGCACGAGACTCGACATTACCCAAGCAGTTGGAATAGTAAGTCAGTATATAGCAAATTCAGGTTGTGAACATGTAACGCCCCCAATAGTCCCACATCGGATGGGATACTAATTTGGATCAGTTTATATGAGACCTGCACGCTAGAAATAATAACTGGGGTTAAGCATTTTGGGAAGGTGGTTTGGGCCCAACGCGTAATTGTTGCTAGCGGGTCGGGTCGTTGCAGAACATTAGAATGTAGTGAAGTGGATCCTTAGGTACTTGAGGGACACTGTAGATTTCTCACTCTGTTATGGTTCTGTGGGTATCAAATGCGTCGGATATGTGGATTCAGATTTTGCAAGAGATTGAGACGAGAGAAGGTCTATCATAGGTTATGTTTTCTGTATGGGTGGTGGTGCTATTAGCTGGGACTCGAAGCTTCAGTTGGTAGTCGCTTTGTTGACAACGGAGGTAGAGTACATAGCGGTGGCATATGCTTGTAAAGAGGCTATACGGTTGAAAGGCTTCTAGGAGAATTAAGGTAAAGTAAGATGTGGTGGAAGTGAATTGTGATAGTCAAAGTGCAATACACTTGATGAAGAATTCGGTGTTTCACTCTCAGACGAAGCACATTGATATTCATTATCACTTTGTATGAGACGTGGTGGATGAGGGTCTTATATCACTGCTAAAAGTTCATATTGACGCAAATCAAGCAAGTATTTTGAGGAAGTTGGTGACTCGAGAGAAGTTCAATTGGAGCATGACTTCTCTCGATCTTTGAGCTACATTAAGAAAGTGGGACTTTAGCAAGACTTTTAATTATTAATATATGATGTTTGACACATGTCTTTAAGTGGGAGAATTGTCACGCCCCGAGCCCGATCCATTTGGCCGGTTCGAGCGCGTCAAACAGACGCCGAACGGACAGAGCTTCCCCTGTCCGCCCAAGGCTCAACAAGTACAGATAGAGTATAAAATTTTTACACATGCGGAAGTATACATAACATCTTGCACGAGGGCAAGCCATAGCCAAAGTGAAATACTAAACTAAAACATACAAGTACTATGATTAATTTCAATCACATACATGCATAATTCTTACAACTTGAATTCTTTAAAAGTCTTTACATTCAATGCATCATTTCTTTCTTACATCACATTTACCTCAAAGTGAAACTTGATTACAATAAAAGTTAAACAACTATAATCATCAAATACAAAAGATGATATAAAGGGAAATGCGACTATAGCAAAATGAAATAACTCGGGCGGTCTCTACCTAGGGCTCGATGCCCTTACCGCAGTCCTCGGCCGGCTCGCTAGGTCCCGGTCCTGTGGAAATATTGGGGTGAGAACTACAACAAAGTTCCCAGTGGGTTCGGCAACCAACCACGCCGACTTTCCCACTAGGTCTAATTCAAGCGTAATAGAAAGAAATGTAAGATAATAACCGACTAACAAATGCAACTAATACGTTTGAAAGTAAACGATAATATGCTCAAAATAAAACATGCAAGATCATAAGTCCAATACCCAGTCTCTTGGCTAACCCGTGGGTTCGCCCTCAACAAGACTCAACCAAACTCAAAATCCCAAAGTAACCGGGGAGGCTCAATATCGACCCGTTGGGATCGTCCTCTGGAAAACTCAATCCAGTGGTGACCTACTCCAGAGCGCACCACTCGAGGGGGAGCTACCGCCCCCGAGCAAGGACTATATGGTGAGTACGATCAATCCTTAACTTTAAGGATTCCAATTCACAATCCATTCCTTGACTTCAAGGAGACTATGCTCATATGACCCTTAGCTCTAAGGTTGTTGTCACAATGTCAATCTCTCAATCATACTAATGTCAAGTAATCTACTTATTCATATTCTTGTTCTTTGTTCTTTGATGCCACACAAGTTGTCTAAGTATTCTAGACTCCTCCTTGTCACAATCTCTAAGTACATGTCCAATGTCACGTTCGTTTGTCAAGTACACTAAGTTCTTGCCTTAGGTTTTATCATGCATACATAGGGTTCTTGTTCTTTGTCACTACAATATCATACACTCATTCTCATGCATTTTGAACTCACAAAATAAGATAAAAGCTCTTAAATAACCCTACTATGCATTATGCTCAATTTAAAGTATGCTAAAAAATGACACTTAGACATAAAGGGAAGTTCGATGTCTTTGGAATGCACCACCCACCTTAGAATATTTTTGTGGAGTTGCCCAAGAAATCTCACGGCCAACCGGTACCTAGGTTGAAACCTGTTACGTTAAAAGTTGACCCAATCAGGCCATTTTACATAGCAACTCTATGATCGGCTTTTCGTAAAAATAAACGGAGTTGCCCCACGCGTCGGGGACACTCCCAATTAGGTTTCTACAAGGTCAATTTAACCCTAGAACCTCTATAGTCAAAAGCCCCAAATTTGGGTGCTCTATCAAGCCATATGTAGAACCTAGGGTTTTGATCTCCTAAACAAGCAAAAGAGAGCTTGTTGATGCTCTAGGAACCCTTCTAGAACCATTTGAACCCATTCTAAGGCCTCTATTTGAAACCCTAGAAGTTCACCATTAGAGGACCTTGAGCTTCCATGGATTTTCATGGAGCTCAAGCCTCTACCAAGTCTCTATGTCAAAGAGAAGCTCCAAAACCTAGCTTTCTAGGAATAAAACTCAAACCCTAGCTTAGGTTTTTCCATAAACCTCACCTTAGCCCCAAGCTCTCCAAAGTCCACCTTGTAGGAGAGCCCTATGTCTTCCTCCAAGCTCCAAACCCACCTTCTCCTTCTTCTCCTCCAAGCCCTAGAGATGAGTTTCTAGAGAGAGAAAGAGGGAAATGAGAGGGAGAGTGTGTTTGATGAAGTGGTTGCGAAGAGAGGGGTGTTTGGGAGTGTATTGTGTTGTAACAATTACATTTAGGCCCGCAAAATACTTTATTTGCGAAGCAGTCCAAACTGCTGTCGGGCTCAATCTGTACCGGTATGGAGGGCCATCTGTACCGGTATGGGACACCCCAGAGGCAAACCCAAGAGCTGCCTCAGATTTTTCGCAGCACTTGTACCGGTATGGGATCGGGCTTGTACCGGTATGGGCCATAAAATTTTCAAACCCGAGAGCTCTTCTCCTCTCGGTAAAAGTTGCTATACCGGTACAGAATTGTGCTTGTACCGGTATAAACTGCCCAGACTTGGTTTTTCGCGTCGTTTCGACTCTAGTTCGCGCCGAGTAACGCTAAAACCTTCATAACTCTTTTAAACCTTCTTTTAACCATTCCAAAACGCTTGGAAAGGTAATTGGAACTCGTCCAATTATTTCTTTCGCGTGCTTCAACCAATTTGGCTAAAGTTCGGTTCGTTACAAGAATTGTTAGCTTATTTAAAGCTAGTTTCAAGTCGATATCACAGCGAAAATATCGAAGATTTGAGCTTTCTAGTCGGAACTGGAATTTTGAGTACCGATACTATTGAGTGCCTCAGTAGTTCCTCAGTAGTTCTTCAAAACCTGAAGGCTAGAAAAACTTTTTTTGTACTGTATACCGGTACTCGACTTTGAGTAACGAAATAGCTAGTATAAGGACGCGAATTGAGTTTGCGTACGGATTCTCTATTTTTGTATTGTGTACCGGTACGCTACTTTGAGTATCGGTACACAGTTCTGCGACGGGTTAAATATGCTGAATTTGACTCCAATTGGATTTAATCTTGTTCCAAAAGATAAGGGATGGTTCAAGATCACTTTAAAGAGAATTACTAAGAGGATATTGATGCTAGATGTGAATCGGAGACTCGGATAGACGGCGGAGATCGTTTTCTACTAGAATTGGGATTTTAGGGTTATATTAACTCTTGTAATTAGATGTGAGCTTCATTGTGGACACCCTAATTGAGAGAAAAATGTGGAGAGTTTCTTAGAGAGAGTTTCTTGTGATCCAATTTATTACTTTGTACTTTTGTGGCTATGGATTAATCAAAGAACACATTGAGATGGTCTTGCCTATGGACATAAGTTGACTCATCGTTGGTTGAACCACGTCTTGTGTTTTTGTATTCTCTTAGTTATTTTATTGCTTTGTTATTCTCATGCTTGTTTTCTACGATCGTTCTCGTCTCTTTCTTCTACAAAAGATAGTCATTCTGCTGTGCTCGTGTATTATGTGGGTTTGAGGTGTGCTCAGTAACCTACCGCCGGTCTCTTTCAGTAACCAGTTGTCAAGTTAGAGTTGTAACTAGTTATCGTAATCAATACAAAGGCTTTAGGTGGTAATTAGAGAGATACCGAACTTTTAGAGGAGAAGCAAAAAGCTTACTATGAGGCTTATATATGGTGAGTTTTTTATGGTTGGAGAGAGATTTTAAACTTATTAAGCTTTTGAGTTGCTTGTTGCAAAGGCAAGGAGAAATGGGGAGAAGTATGAGAGGTTGGCCTCTCTTTCCTTTCCTTTCTCTCCACCCTCCTCCCTTTTCAATTTTTTTAGTCATTTCCTAATCTTTCTTAGCTTTTTTTTTTTTTTTTTCTTTTTTTTCGCTTTTTCTTTTTAGAAAGTCTGTCTTACAGCTAAATTTATTTGACTTAATGAATGAAGTACATAGCAAGCTACAAGCTTTCCCTCAAAAAAATGAAAGAAAGAAAGGAAAAACAAAAACCTGCTTAAATTTGGGACTCAGATTTTACACATCTTTAGAAGGAATTTCAGGAGATAGTACGGACAAGCATTACAAATTTTTAATTCTTTTCATGTTCAAATGGGCCTCATCCCATTTGATATTGGGCTGTGTTCTGTCTTCTCACACTTTTTGTAGATTTCTTCCGGCCTGCAAGTGTGTTTGTTGTGGGCTTAATTTGGCCCGAGACTCGACCTCGTTTAGGAAATTATCATTTTGCTCTTTATCTCTCTCTATTGATTCAAAGCAAGAACCATTCCTAGGATCTTATCCTTAATTAAACCTTTTCATTGATAACTTTTTTATCAAGGTTCACGCTTCACTGATTCAATATATCAGTAAATTAACTAGTGGGTTTAACCGGTCTTAATAATAAATTTTATATGAAATTAGTATAGGAGGGAATGTTGGATTACTTGTAATATTCTTATATTCAAATAGTTTGTTTGGTAACAAAAAAATAAAATATTGGAAGCATTTTTCTTTCTTTTTATTTGCTTTTAAAATTTTTATGAAGAAGCTTTGTCGTCCATTACTTAGCCTGCAGGTGTACGTACATGTTGCTAGCTAGCCAACCATGATAATAAAGGAATAATTCTTCCATCGACATATCAAATCAAATTATAAAGAATTAGTGTTTACAAAATAAAAATGACAACACTTCCAAATGACAACTAAATAATGCATTTTTAATTGCATGCATATATATGTATTTGTATTATTTTATTTGCATTATAAGTGCAATTTTTAAAATGAGGATTGTTGGCATTAAAAAAAAAAAAGGAAAAGAAAATCTGAAACAAAAATACTAGGCTTATAGAAACTAAATTTGGAGATTAGTCAATAATAATTAATGATATCACTTACTATTTGTAGAGACCTGGAAATTGCACCTGAGGCTTGTCGACAGCCCTGGAGAGTGTCGGGACAAGCTTGGGTCGCGTTAGCGCCAAACAGACGCCAAACGGGCCCCGTGGGAACGCGAGAGCAGCGTGTGTCACAAAAATCTGCAAATAGCAGGTTTTACGTGAGTCAGGTACAAGTTGGTTCCTATACGGTACAAATGACGGTTGCTATACCGGTATAGCAACCAGGGCTATACCGGTGTAGCCCTGCGCAGATGCTCTCGGGTTGCCCGTTTGTACCGGTACAAATGGGATTTTGTACCGGTACAACATGCAGTATGGTGCAGTTTGACTTTTGGGCTCTTGTCACATCACCCCCTTCACTCCCCTTTAACAGCAGCTGAGAGGAGAGAGAGAGAGAACCCTTCCCTTCTCCTTCTCCTTCCTCTCCCCTGCTGCTGCTGCTGCTTCCCTAAGCAACCGAGGAGGTGAAGGAGCTCGAGGGAGGAGCTGAGCCACGTCGACGACGCGCCGCGGAGCCGATCGAGAGGGTTTTCGACGACGCGACGCTGCGAGGGAGCCAAGCGAGCGCGCGGGACCGCCGTCCTCGACTCAGCGACGAGCCTAGGGCTTTTCCAGAGGTGAGTAGCCCATCGAGTTTCCCTCCGTTGCTTCTAATTCCATGATTTTCGGATTTTACTGCTGCTGCTGCTGACAGCACCGTCGACCCGCGGAGTTTTGACTATATCTCTGTATAGGAGAGTCGAAACGCGACGAAATTTGGGGCATTGGATCCGCGACTGCAAGACGATTCCAACGACACCTTATTTGCCGGATTTGGATCAGGTTTGCCCAGTCGAAGTCCATCTTTACTGAGTTGCTGTTTTGCGAGCAGATTTTGATGTGCCGAACTGCAGATTCCAGCGTCGACGCTTCGTGTTTCGGCTCGTACTCCGCGTAGAAGTGGCGAAATCCAGCGAAACTTGGACCGCTGGATTCAAGACTTCGAGACGAAGCTTTTGAGCCCTCAGTTGCCGAAATTGGAGAAGGTTAGCTTATCTGGAATTAAGCTTTTCTCAGCCGTTGTTTTCCTGACAGAATTCGTGAATTCGCTTATCGTTGGATTTGCCTCTTCGCAGCGGGAGCCTTCGGATTTCAGCGGACCAGCGAGGGATCACCTTGACGCGGGACACTTCCTTCGCTGCCAGGAGATCGCTTAAGAGGTGGGTTTACATCGGGATACTCCTAAGTATTAATAGTCGACATGTATAAATGCTGGTTTCGACTAGTATGCTAGTTACAACTCATGGATTTATATGTTGGAATATCTGATTTTGGAGCATGCTTAGTGAGCAATATTTTATACATGTTGGACTTGGATTTGACTTAGGAGAAAACCACGATTTGATCGTCATTTGTATATGCTACCAGATTTAGCTCTAGGAGCCGTTTTGTGCCGTATCCTCGCCGTGGGAGTGCGATGGATACCCTGGGTAGTGTAGTTTGCTTTCACGCTCGCGCTGTGGATGCCGAGCTTACTTTTCAGCAGAGTCTAGTCGTGCTGGTTGTCGGGCACCGTCGGGGGTTTGACGGGGGACCCAGTGTACTGTGTGGTTACAGTTTGTGCCATGAGGCACGTGGTGTGTTAGTATTTGGACCCTGTGTACTCGGCTTTTGCCTGTGAGAGCTACAATGACAGTGACAGAGATACTTGTATACTCGCGTGGGTCGCGCCCTGCGAATGCCATTCCGGAATGAGGTTTCAGTGCGATGTTGATTCGCCGTGCGATGTTGATTCGCAGTTCCAGTTTGAGACAGTTCTTGAGCCGACACCTTAAAGGCGGTGTACGGCGTAGCTAGATACAGGCAGGGTGGGTCCGATTGGGCAGCCCGAGTGAGACAGTCAGTGGCCCCTTTGTTCTACTTTCAGTGAGGTTGTGACTTGAGTGGTGCCTAGTTGAGCGAGACGGGTGTGTTCACAGTCTAGAGAGCTTGCTCCGCCGGGTGCTCTTGAGATATGGTGTAACCTTAGTAGGCGAGACGGAGAGTAGTTCCAGTCTCGAGAGAGTATTCTCCGCCAGATGCTCTTGAGCCACGGTGTCCTCGCTAGGCGGGACGGGTGTATCACAGTCCCTCGTAAGATTGGGTCAGTTTTTACTTGTTCTACAGAGGGTGGTTTTAGAGCAGGATAGTAGGGTGGCTTCTAGCTGTCGAGTGTTTCCAGCTTCCTTTTTTCTTTCTTGCTTACCCTGTAGACTTAGTGGGTGGACCGATGTGTTTAGGACGGTGCACCGGCGAGGACTACTTGTTTTTACAGTAGTTCTCACGCCCCTTTTCTTCCACTGTTGTTGCAGGGCCTCCGTCTCCGGCTGCTGCTCCTTTTGAGTTGGATCGAGGCAAGGGCGTTGCGAGTTAGAGCCCTTCCCGCGTGTTGCTGAGTTAGAGGACTTCCCCTCCTGCAGGTAGTGATAGTTTTTTGGTTTTGTGAGTTATGTACATACTGTTGTGAACTCGCTGGAGCGAGTAGTTTCTTGTATCTCTAGATGTTGTATGTATTTTGAACTCGTGTTTTCCTACCTGCTTGTTATTAGTATTCTCAGCTCTATGCTACTGTTTGTAGTATTATATGTTATACAGGTACAGCTACGCTTCGTGTACAGGGAAAATTTCTTGTACACGGCGGATTTGTCGGCGTGCCCGGGGAATCCTTCAACCCGGGGCGTGACACTATTAATTTGTATTATAATATAGAGAGTTGAGCTGGAATACGAGCTATTAATAGTACGTATTTGGGCTCTATTAGCGCCAAATAATTAAATTAAATGCCACGTGGAGGATTGATGCTCGGTTCGCCATCAGAATTAACATGTGGTGCGCCAGGAGCACGAAGCAAATTACAGGATAACCGCAAATGGTTCAAGCGGCTAGGATCGGCTTGTAGTGGCCCACAAAATCAGGGAAGTGGCCGATCGTGTACATAACTGAACAATAATGCATGGAGTATAAATAGGCGAGTGATACCTGAGAGAGAGGTACTTTTTCAGCAAACAGAAGACCACCTTTCTATTTCAAATCATTTTTCTTGCTTTTCTAAGAGTAGTCTATCTATAATCTTTCCTTTTCTACATTTACTGTCTTTCCTAGGAGTAGTCTGTAAGTTAGATTTTCTAGAGTCGGTATGCCTTACAAGCACACACTCTATTTTGTACGAGCTTTCCGATTAAGTTTTAATATATAAAGGTCATTTGGCATATCTGATCCAAAATTACTGTGCAATATCTTATTCGGCTCATTCAGCTGAACCGATTCTGTACTAGAGAGATTCGAACTCGGCTGATCTGATCCCTCATCAGCTGAATTGCTTGATCAGTCGAAGGACGCATACTTCGAAAGTCACCGCGTACAGCCGTATCTACTCCTCGCACACATCCTAAAGGAGATCTTTGAGCGGGTTAACAGTTGGAGAATTCGGCACATAGAAGACTCTTTTGCTATTGATTTTTTAACCATTAGATCTATCCGTAATTAATTCCACCTTTTAAATCATACTATTCAACCAAAAACCCACTCAACCTTAGGGGGACTGCTATCATCTTAATTCTACAATTTTTCATCAAAGGATTAAAAACTCGATAGCAAAATCATCCAAATATTATTAATAGTTTTCCAGCCCAATTCTTTTAATATATATAGAGTCCGGCTGGTATACTATTGATAGTATCAAGGATTTGGTGCTATCGAGTTTTCTAGCATTAGATTTAAACCTTTGATTATTTTTACCCGTTAGATTATACTATTCAACCAACCACTCACTTAACCCTATGGGGCCTACATCATCCTAACCACACATTTCTCAATCCAAGGGCTAAAAAACTAATAGGACCGATAGCTGGGTGCTATTGATAGTATTCCAGCCTAATTCACATATATATATATATATATATATATATATATATATATATATATATATATATATATATATATATATATATATATATATATAGTAGGTACATCTTGTGCTATTAGGAGCACGGTAGCTGTTTAACTTTCTAACCACCCATCAAGTTTGATGGGTGGTTAGAATGAGAGAGGAGAAATTGCAGAGAAATTTAAGAAGATGAGAAATTGAGACACCTAATTTCTCCCCAATATCTCCTCCCTATCTCATTCTAACCACCCATCAAACTTGATGGGTGGTTAGAAAGTTAGAGTATAAGGGCCGTGCTCTAATAGCACACTCTATATATATATATATATATATATATATATATATATATATATATATATATATATATATATATATATATATATATATATATATATATATATATATAGTTGGGCTAGAATACTATTGATAGCAAAACGTCATTTTTTGCTATCAAGTTTTTAGCCTTTGGATAAACTCTTTTCATCATTTCTAATCATTGGATTAAATACTATAAACCAATTCCGGAATGGGACCACTCAACCCTAGAGGACCACTCAACTCTAACCGACTAATATCATCCTAACCCTACAATTTCTCCTTCAAGGGTTAAAAACTTGATAGCAAAAAGAGCGTTTTGCTATCGTAGTATTCCACCTTCTCTCTCTCTCTCTCTCTCTCTCTCTATATATATATATAGTTCTACTGGGATACTATCAATAGCACGAAGCATTTGGTGCTATCAAGTTTTATGTTAGATTTACCACTTTTATCATTTTCATCCGTTCGATTATACTATTCAACCAACCACCCACTCAACCCTAGGGGATTCACATCATTCTAACAATATATCTTTTAATCTAAGGATAGAAAACTTAATAGCAACAAGTCATTAGTGCTATTAATTAATATATATATATATATATATATATATATATATATATATATATAGAGAGAGAGAGAGAGAGAGAGAGACTAGAATACTATCAATAGCACCATTGGGGTGGTGCTATTGAGTTTTTAGTCATTGGATGGAGAGATGTGAGGTTGAGATGATGGTGGTAGGTGATGGTAGGTAGAATAGTGTTTAATCCAAGGGCTATTAATAAGCAAGGAGTAGATCCAATGGCTAAAAACTTAATAGACCATGGGGGTAATATTTCTAAAAGTATTCTAACTCAATTCATATATATATATATATATATATATATATATATAGTGCGTTTCGTATGCTTCGGAAGCACAAAGCCAAGTTTTTTGATGTTGGGACTTGTGAATCGACGACCAACTTCGTTAGACTTAATCTAGAGTATTTTAAGTGTTTAGAAAATAAATTTTGTGAATTTTTTTATCATTTGCCAAGTGATCGAAGAGACTCAAAATCAACGGTTGAAAATAAAAATCTTACAAAATATGATGATATGATATTAAAATTTTATATCAAAAATATTGATCTTGTTTTATATAATATAAAAAAATTTTTTATCAAACTTTCACGTGATTTGGATATTTTTACATCGTTAAACTTGCAAATGGCTCACCATGGTCATTAAAATTATTAATTTTGAGCCCTTCAATCACTAGGCAAATGATATCGAAAAATCACAAAATTTATTTTCTAAGTAGTTCAAATACGTAGATCAAGTTTAATGGAGCCGATCGTTGATTCAAAAGTTCCAAGATAGAAAACAACTTGGATCCGTGCTTCCAAGCATACGAAACGCACTATATATGTACACACACACACACACACACACACATATAGAGAGAGATCATATTGAACGGAGTAGATCCTCGATTCGAAGCTCCATCATCGAAAACAACTTATGCGTAGTAGGGCTCCAATACTCATAATAGTATAGTAGCCATGGTCTATATATATATATATATATATATATATAGAGAGAGAGAGAGAGAGAGAGAGAGAGAGAGAGTAGAGCTAGAATACTTTTATAAGCACCAACCCATTGGTGTTTCTCATTTTTTAACCCTTAGATCTACTTCTTGGTTACTAATACCCCTTGGATCAAACACTATTTCACCTACCACCATCATCTCAACCCTACAACTCTCCATCCAAAGGCTAAAAACTCAAAAGCACCAACCTAATAGTGCTTATGAGAGTTCCTAGCTCTACTATATATATATATATATATATATATATATATATATATATATATAGAGAGAGAGAGAGAGAGAGAGAGAGAGAGAGAGAGAGAGAGAGAGTTGAGCTAGAATACTCACGAAAGTACCGGGGGAGTGGTGTTTTTGAGTTTTTAGCTTTTGGATGGAGAGATGTAGGGTTGTGATGATGGTGGTAGGTGGTGGTAGGTGGAATAGTGTTTGATCCAAGGGCTATTAGTAATCAAGAAGTAGATCAAAGGGTTAAAAACTTAGAAGCACCAAATGGTTTGTGCTTCTAAACGTATTCTAGCTCAATTATATATATATATATATATATATATATATATATATATATATATATATATATATATATATATATATATATATATATATATATATATATATATAGAACTAGTGGAATACTATTAATAGCACCAATGACTTGGTGCTAGTAAGTTTTCTACCATTGGATTAAAAGATGTGCGACTAGGATGATGTGGGCCCCCTAGGGTTGAGTTGGTGGTTGGTTGAATAGTATAATCTAACGAATAAAATTAATCAAAGAGGTTAATCGAAGGGTAGAAAACTTACTAGCACCAAATTCGTCGTGCTATTAATAGCATACCAAATGGACTCTATATATATATATATATATATAGGCTAGGGCTACTATCATATTAATAGGATAGAAGCACTTGTCCTATGAAATTTTTAACACTTGGATGAGAAATTGTAGGGTTAGGATGATATTAGTCGGTTAGAGTTGAATGGTCCCTCTAGGGTTGAGTGGTCCCCACCGGCTTATAGTATTTAATCCAATGGTTAGAAATAATGATAAGAGTTGATCCAAAGGCTAAAAACTGATAGGACAAGTGCTCATGACTCTCTCTCTCTCTCTCTCTCTCTCTCTCTCTCTCTCTCTCTCTCTCTCTCTCTCTCTCTCTATATATATATATATATATATATATATATATATATATATATATAGAGTAGAACTCTTTGTGCTATTAGAGCACGGCGGACCACTTGTGCTCCTAAGTTTTTAACCACCCATCAAATTTGATGGATGGTTAGGGAGAATGGGAGAAGATAAATTGGAGAGAAATTCAAAGATAAAAGAAATTGAGAAACACAATTTCTTTTCAATTATTCTTTTTCTTTTCACCCTAACCACCCATCAAATTTGATGGGTGGTTAAAAACTTAGGAGCACAAGGGCTGCTGTGCTTCTAATAGCACAGTAGCCCTACTCTATATATATATATATATATATATATAAAACTGGGCTAGAATATTATTAATAGCACCAAGTTGTTGATGCTATTGATTTTTTAGCCATTGGATTGAGAAATATGCGATTAGGATGATGTGGGGCCCTAAGGTTGAGTGGGTAGTTGGTTGTATAGTATAATTTAAGGGTTAAAAATAATCAAAGAAATTACTTTAGCGGCAGAAAACTTGATAGCACCAAGTGCTTGGTGCTATCGATAGCATATTAGCCGAACTCTCTCTCTCTCTCTCTCTCTCTCTCTCTCTCTCTCTCTCTCTCTCTCTCTCTATATATATCTATATATATATATATATATCTATCTCTCTCTCGCTCTCTCTCTCTCTATATATATATATATATAGAGAGAGAGAGAGAGAGAGAGATCCGCCAATAACTTGGTACTTTTAAAAGCATAGAGGCTCAATTCATATATATGTATCGTATTCGTATATAAATATAAAGCGTAGGTTTTTACTGTTGGCCTAGTGGCCCTAATCTTGCATTAAATTTTGATGATAACAAATAATCACTTTTAATTGGACTAATCTCTTTATCTTGAGCTTTGTGTTTCTAGATCATTCTATCTTCTAAAGGACTCAAGATGGGCAAACCTCTAAGTATTAAGCTTCAACTATTGAAGCTATATTTGCTTCTTTTGTCAAATTGACAAACTCACTCTCTCTCTCCTTTTACTTGAATTAAATCTCAATTGGAGTGAGATATTTTGAGCTAAGATTAATCTTTTCTACTATTACTTTTAAAACTACTCAATATCTACAGTTTTGTTGGGGTCTGCCACCTTACTGTTCGAAGTTGTCCAGATTATTCTTTCACCTATTCCGGGCGACCGCAAATAGGTTCAGGTCGACCGGAAGTTTTGACTTGACAGGTTGCGTGTTGAACAGTCCGAAAGTTCTGACTCAGTGCAGCGGCACGGCAGGGCAGCACGACAACACGGCGCGGCGCAGGCGGCGCGCGTGCTGAAATTTCCGGGCGCCCACGCAATGTCAGGAAGCCCTAATAATTTCTGTCAGAGAAAGTGGCGCACGTGTTTGACCTTGTCAGAAAGTCAGCGCGCATGTTCGTGGCGCCGCAAATGTCGAAGGATTCGGTGTACAAATCCAAAGAATGTCGGCGCGCATGTACGGGCGCCGAAAATCCCGACGACAGAGTACGGTTCTGAAAAGCGCACGCGGGCGACCGGTGGAAGAAACGATGCGCGTGCAAAAGTTCAGGGCGCCCGGAAGTGACTTTAGGGCGCCCGAAAGTGCAACGTTCAAGAGCTGGCCGAGGCTATAAATAGATGACTCTTTGGTATCTCAAAACATCTCCTTGCACTTCATTTAATTTTAAGCTAAAATCTTCAGCATTTTAAAACACTTAGCTCTCAATTCTCTCTCGTAACTTGAGTGAAATTGTAGTGAGAATTATTCTTGTAAAAAGAGAGAAAGGCAAAGTCTTGAAGCTTGATAAGAAGAAGGTGTTGGTGTGAAGGCTTGGTGCTTGCCCGCAAAAGCATCATCTAGTGGAGATCCAACATTCTCTTGCGTTGAGAAGTTGGCGGGGACGTAGGCAAAGTGCCGAACCTCGAAACAAATCGACCGTGTGCATCTTTGAGTTTGCATTTCTCTATTTCTCTCTTTATTGATTGCTTCGGGTTTTCTAATTAGCTTGATTTTTGGCTTTTTATTTTAGAAACCTAATTCACCCTCCCTCTTAGGTTGCCATTTTGATCCTCATTTACAAGGAGGTAAAGTGTAGCTTTTAAATGGCATGAGAGAAAAGTAAAAAATCGAATTTTGGCATGGAGGTTTTCTATAATTTAACCAAATATAAATATAAAATTTAAAATCTAAAATCTAAAATATAAATTTGAATTTTAAAATTTAATATTTGAAACTAAAATTTTTTAATTTAATTTAAATTTAAATTTAAAATTTAATTAAGTTTAAAATTTAAAATTTAAAGTTAAAATACGATAATTTAAAATTTTAAAAATGACGTACTGAATGGGTTTGGGGGTTCTGAGGGGTTAACTTGTAATTTACATAATATGTAAGATAACCCATATACCCACCCCTACTTAGTAATATTTTCGAGGTAATCTTGCACTATTTGTAATGCTATATTATTGATCAGATTAGATGAACCAAAACACAGTAATCCTGGCAGAATAACCGAAGCTCAACACGCCTGAAGTAATAATTCTTCATACCTCTAACTTGCATGTACATGGAGGATGGAAGAGGGCAAAGGTGCACCTGCTTAATCACCAAAATTTATTATTTATTGACTGTACATGTATTACGAGTTGAGATGAAATATTATCAGTAGCAATTGGACTCCAGTGTCATCCATTTGTTTTCGATGATAAAACTTACAAATCGATAATTGATATCGTTAAACATGATCTATACCACTTGAAATATGTAGAAACTAAATTTTAAATCTTTTCGACATCATTGACCTAATGATCAAAGGGTTTCAAATTTTATTATTTTAATGGTCGATATGAGGCGTTTTCTCGTTTAACAGTATAAAAATATTGAAATCAATTGAATTTTAGTTAGAAATTTTTTTAAACTATTTAGAATAGGATTTATATTCTTGATCTTGGTTACAAAATTTCTATCATCACTTTTCAGAGGATGTTTATTTTTAGCCGTTTATTTTTGGGTCCACATGATGGATACGAGAACAATATCGAAAAAATATGAAATATGGTTTCTAGATAGTTCAAATGGTATAAATTATGTTCAACGATATCGATAGTCGATTTGGAGGCTCCATCATAAAAAATAAATAGGTGGCAACGAAACCCGTTTGCTACCGATAGCATTCTAGTTCAACTACAGATATATTATATATATTCATGCCCCGGTTTGTAAGTATATTCATGATTATTCTGTGGAATCTTTTCATTTTTATGAATCAACTAAGCTAGGATATATTAATCAGCTGGGTTAGAAGAGTTAATTCGAGTTATGGATACTGTTGGAACAAATACCACACATAAATCTGATTGTGATTTAAAATCTAACTAATTTGTGATAACAAAAAATAAATCAAACTTACAGATGATCGCTAAATCCAAATAAAAACTTTATTGATCAGGAGCGTGCGAGTGCGTAAAGGCGTATTCCCCGTCCTTACGTGCGGAATTAACCGAAAACAATACCTCAAGATACGACCGAAATTTCTTCTTCTGCGAGCACGATCGTGAAGGAGGTTGACGGAGACTCTTTCAACACCCGTTGATAAAAGGATCAAACAAAATAAAATTAAAATAAGAATTTAAATAAAGGCTCTCCTTTTATATTTTACTTAGCTCTTTCTTTTGCAACATTCATCTTAGATAAACAGTGCAATCCACTGTTTATATAGTGGAAAGAGATTGGAAAGTTGGAATCCCAACGTTCCCAAGACACCATTTAATTCATGCCTTTATGTGGCATGAAGAAAAATTAAATTAAATTAATTCATTCAATTAATTAACATAATTAAAGACAATAAATGAGAATAATTATAGCATTAAATGGCATTTAGAGATTGTTGAATTTTTCTCCAACAGAAACCACTTTGAAAATAATAATAGTATAAATCATTAGATCGATTGTCACAACTTTACATTAATAATTGTAGAAAAGGAGATCAAAACGTGAGATAAATAAGATTCTGGTTCGGTTTTTTGGCGAGCCTTTCAATTAACGCAAACCCCTATTGAACTTGTGCCCCATATACAAGATTTAGCCACATACATTTTATCAGCATGGAATCACATGGCAGATTTGTATACATAAATTATGTGTTTAGTCATTGTGACTCGAAAAAAAACAACGTAATGTGAGACACATATATAATAGCGTTAAACATTTATTTTCTTTAGTAACAAAATATTCTAACTATTAATTATTTCTTTTTATTACATCTTTTAAACTTTATTGAAAAAATTACTTACTAATTTAAAGAATAGAGAGTTTTAAGCGTATCGTAAACACGAAGTCACGTATCGTCTTAGGTATTTTGTTGGTGCGATCTGTGCGGTAGATCTGATCAAGTCTTAAACAGACGGCAAAAGCCTTGCCCATATACTAATGTTCTGGGTGCAGGGGCCCTGCGCTTACATATCAACCTAACACCATCTTAAACTCTATTAAACCCCGTTCCTAATTGCCACGTGGCGTATTTTCCTTAATCCACGCTAATTAAATCCATGTCATCAAGCCACCTCATATCCCATTGGCTCCTTTCGCCCCGACCGCTTCGATCTCTCACCTCTTCGATCCCTCCTTTCATCCCACGCCTCTTCGATCCCTCCCCCATTCCCGCCTCTTCGATCCCTGCCCCGCCGCTTCGGTCCCTTCCCCACTCCCGCCGCTTCGATCTCCACCCCGGCCTCCTCTTTGATCCCTCCTCCACCTCTTTCATCTCTCTACGCTTCATCATCTCCCTCCTCAAAACCCTAATAATCAGAGAGAGAGAGAGAGAGAGAAGAGAGCATGCACGACGTCTCTTCTCTTTCGCCTTCCTCTGCCTTTAAGGACATTCAGTCACAGACTCTGCAGGTTAGCCGATGTTTTTCTATATCTTACCAAATTTCTTTGTATTTAATAATTATCGGGCTTCTATGAAATGCAATTTTGCTATTATCAGAGGCTTCAATGATGCCGTGAATGGATTCACTGAAGATGGATGGTCATTGATAAGTAATGATGGTGTTAATGATGTTACTATTGTTGTTGGTGCTGTTGGAGGAGTTTTATGTGTAAAGGCATCAATGTTGCTGCAGTTCTCAGTCATAAACCTTCGTTCCTTTCCCCTTTTGAATTAAAATTTGTAATGATGTTGTCTGTCTTAAACTGAAGAGACCCTAATTGATTTAATTTTTCTAATGAGTTGGAAACTATTACTTTTTACATATAATGCTAACATATATAGTGGAAGCCCTATATAAATATTGTTGTTTTCACTTTGTCCTGAATGAAATATTAAAACTTAGACCAGTCACAGTGTAATATTTCAGCATCTACCTATCAATATTCGATAGGTGACTTGCATGATTTTGGCTCCTTCCCTTGGTGTTTGTATTTCTTGGGGATAATGCGAACTTGCAATACCTGTAGAAAGTTTCTTGCATTCTGGTCTTCATTTAACAACATATGACTGTGAAACAGAAACTTCCTGCATTCTGTTCTTATTAAATGCTTGAGTCTAACAATATATTTGGTAATGATATATGTAATGTAGAACGTGCCTCCTGTTTTACTTGTCAGGTTTCTACGAGAGCACCGCTCTGAGTGGGCTAACTGCGGTCTTGATGCTTATTCTGCTGCTTCTTTGAGAGCTAACCCATTTGTTGTTCCTGGTTTGAGGGCTTATGATGGGTTTATGGGCAGTAGGTCATTCTACCTCTTGCTCATACTTTGGAACATGAAGAGGTACTCTTTTTGGTTACCTATTGGAGCCATGTTCTTACTATGACATTGCAAATTGTAAGGTACTTAATTCTTCTAAACTTTGTCAACAGTGTTGAGCCACACCTTTTTTTTGGCTGTTCTTACTATGATATTGCAAATTGTGAGGTACTTAATTCTTCTAAAATTTGTCAACAGTGTTGAGCCACACTTTTTTTTGGCTATTTTTGATCTTCTGAACATATGGAGTTCCTTTCTCTTAAAAGTTGGATATTTTGAGATGTACACCTGAATTTATATAATCCTGGTGGCAATTTCAAAACGCGATATAGTTTATATAGTCCATCTTCATCTTCATCTGTAGTCTATTTGCCTCCATCATGCTGACACATCACATAAGCACATCGTGAAATATAGGTTGGAACATTTTAGTTATTGACCAAACTCATAATTTGCCATTTCAGATTATGACTGAATAATAGCCGCCAGGTGGAGTGTCACGCAACTTATAGGGTGGTTGTTGGCTAATTAGTGCCCCTGGTGCAGATGGATGCTCTGGGAGATATGTGGCTGCAGCTTCAGCTGGAAGCATTTTGAACTCCGGATTTTGTTCATGAGATTTTTATAAGAGAGACGTTACAACATTCCACATTGATTTAGAAACACCTGATTCCTGTCCCCAGTCAAAACTGTTACAACTTCTTTACATAACCGGTTGAATAAACCCACTTGGTAAGGATCGTTCCAATAAAATTGCCAAAGAGATTGGGAAAGCTGCAGATTATGCTGGCTCAGCAAAATCCAAAAAGGTATATTTGTTGCTTTATTTTGTGTTTCATTATTATTGCCTCGAAGATATTTCGACTTCAAGGACCAAATTGGAACTCTTAAGGATGAAATGAAACCAGCACCAAATTTCATGGAGTAAATTTTGCAATCCAAAATGAGGATGAAATTGAAATGCGAGTCAAGTTTCAAACACTAAATTTGAAATTAACAATTAATTTAGCTTTATATCGCTTTTGCTCTAAGATGTAATTTAAATATTTGGCCTCTCTATTGATGTTCAATGGCATGCTTACATTTGTTGATGCAGAAGTTATTTTATATATATACAACAACTAATGATACTCAAGTTTGGTGGCTTCCTAATGTGGTTGTGGCAAGCGAGAAGGAATAGAGGATCTTGCTTCTGGGCGCACCATATGCAGGGTGTATGAGAATATTCCAATAATTTATCCAGTATCATGTATTTATTTGATACATATATTACAGTATATTGGTTCTCTTCTTCTTTTTCATTTTAATGACTCAACTTTTTTCTTTGGGAATATATGTTATGCAAATAGCATATGTTGAAGGTAGGAAACTATACTAAAGAGCAGGGGGTATTTGCTTTGTGTTTTGCCCGCCGCATCGCGCGGGTTACTACACTAGTTATTATTAAATGACAAGTTAATAATATATAACGTAACACCATTATTATTAAATGACAAGTTAATAATATATAACGTGATTTAATTAGGAATATGCTAGCACAGCCACATCATGTACACGGTGCCACTTCACCAAATAAGGAAATAACAATGCTCTGTGTAGATCATCATGTGCTCTTTAGCTTCTATATATATGTTACAAGATGACACTAATTAGAGCTTGCACCTACATCATTAATCGGAAAATTAACTACATATTTGTGCTGTTCCTTGGCCGTTTCTAATCATTTTTTATTTGCAAAAATAGCCGTGAATGGTGGCCAAACTTTGCTATATAAGGATTTAGATGTATCTCTTCATACGTGAGCATTTTTGTTTGTTAATAATAATAATAATAATAATAATAATAATAATAATAATAATAATAATAATAATAATAATAATATTGTACTACAACTAGCATAGACAAGTGAGGCTATTGATCTGTACCAACAAAGGCATCTTATGAGTAGGCAAAAATAACATGGAAAAATTTTGGAAAGTGACTTGGACGTGAATCATCGAATTCTTACTCCATTATCAATTAGTACTGCATTGGATTTGATTTCATTTGTTTTTGCCTCACTCATCTTGTCTCAAAGAAAGTAACAAATTATGATATTGATTTGAAAAATGACTATACTATATATATGTTTATCTATAGATATTAGATAGGTGTAAATCTTACACGCTTACATTAATTTTATAGCTTACTAAATCTGGAAAAGAGAAAAGTTAAAAATTTTGATTTTATGATATTGGTTTGAAAAATATTATTTGTACACCTTACACTCCTTCAATACTAGAGTCCACAAAACCCTAAAAAATATTAAGTTAAAAGATAAGTTGATAGACTAACAAGTAGAGAAATAGCGGCCTTAAGGGATGTCAGATTTATCCCTGGTCTAAGGGTGTACATTTAACGCTGTGCAATTGATTTAATAAATACTTTGATATATATCTAACTTTTTTATTTACATAAAAAATATCCCTTTAATTATTTTTTAAAAAAAATAAAACTCACATTCATGACAATTCTTTTTAGAATTTACTAGAATTCCAACTTTGCCTTTTATCTATCATCAATGGCTTTTTAATAAGATAAATACTTTTACTTTCGGAATTTTATAAATGCAGTGTAATGCAAATTAAATTGAACTTAACTAATTTGAATAATTAAACTATACAAACAATACATAAAAAAAATCATGCTGATTTAAACAAAGTACTAAACTAAAAAATTATTCACAAAATAATATATTTTTAATTTTTAACTGACCATTTTTAGTTAGTAATAACATGAAAATCAAACTATATTCAATTAAAAAAAAAAGGAAAACTTCAAAAACCTCCCTTGTGGTTTTAATTTTTTTCACTTTAGTACCCTGTGGTTTAAAATGTATCAAGTTAGTACCATGTGGTTTCTCAATTTATCACTTTAGTAACCTGTGGTTTAAAGTGTATCAAATTAGTACTCTGTGGTTTGGCACTTTATCACTTTAGTACCCTGTGGTTAATTTTAATTTTGTATCAAGTTAGTACCCTGCGGTTTTTTAAACTTCAGAGTACTAAAGTGATAAAGTGCGAAACCACAGGGTACTATATAAAGTGATAAAGTTCAAAACCACAGGGTACTAACTTGATACACTTTAAATCATAGGATACTAAAGTGATAAAATGAGAAACCACATGATACTAACTTGATACATTTTGAACTACAGGGTAGTAAAATGAAAAAGTGTGAAACCGCATGTAGGGTTTTTGGAGTTTTCCCAAAAAAAAAGTAGACGAGCATTCATAAACTAAATAATAAATATAAAGTCAGCAAATTTAAATAATAAACACACGTAGTACATTTTCGATGAGAAATTACTTTATCAATGCTTCATAATACCATATTATTATTTTTAATTATAGCTAGGGGTAAATTATATTGTTTCGATAATCTTAATCAAACTGACAAAGAATATTTTTGATAGAATTTATGATCGAATGCATAGCGGCAAAAATGATATTGATAATTTGGAAGGAGCATCTATATATAATATTTTCTACCTAGAGATTAATAACATTATAATAACTTTAATTTAAGGCTATATTATACAAATTCTTTAAGCAATTAAGTAAATATCTCAATTCCTCTTCTGCATAAGATGAATAAGCATCAATTTTCATATTGCATTATAACAGTGTCAATTAAATAGACTAAAAAATATCGAATAATAATTAAAGTTGATTTCTAATTAAACTTTACTGAAATCAGTTATTACAGGAAAATTTACTAAAATTAATGGGTTAACTAATACCACCTGCAAAGTTATTTCAATAAAATTATACGACCAAATTCAATAATTATCTCAAATTGTTAACCAATCTATGATAGAGAAAAAAAAAATCAGCTTGAAAATTTACGCAATTTTCAATATAAGAATGTAATTAAAATACAATCAAGCTAGATTATAGAGAACATTTGTAATCGATATAAAATTTGTTTTACCAACCATACATATTGTAATTGGCTAAGAATTTGATAGTTGGTACTTAAGGTTCTAATTTCGAAGCCTAATTATTTTACATGTTCAGCTGACGAGAATACTCTTCTCATAGTTAATTTGTAATAACTGGCATTTTTCCAAAACAAGAAATAAAATATTTGGAGACGGTGAATGTGTGCGTAATTGTATTATAAGAGCACACTTCAAATTTCAGGCGAAACCGCGCTAAAACGGAAACGTTACGCGACCCGTAAGATACGACTTAAGTGAATAGTAACTCTAGTTTTCCGGATGAGCCGGGAATAGAGGATGGGTTCAGGTGTGTACAGAACTCCGATAATATGACTTCAATAGCTCGTTTCCAATGGCTCGACTATTCTGGAACTAATGCCACTGACGGAATTGGATTCTGACTCACGGTTATCGAGAAAAAGGGGTTTGAACCGTTTTACTTAAAGACTTAAGAAATTGGAGATATTGGAGGAAAAAGAAGAGAATGGATACTTCGCGAATCCGAGACCAAATCAAACGAAGTAATAGGCTAGATTCGATGTCCTCGACGCGCTGAACGCGCTGGCGCGATCCGATCATGAATCCGACGGACGGATCTCCGGGAATCGCGAAATGAACGCGAAGAGACAAAAATCGCAAAACGGCAAAATGCGAAAAGTCCTAGTATTTTATGCGCCAAAATGCGCGATTTCGAATATAGAGGGACTTACGCGCATGATTCATCCAGCGGGGACTAGGGATAAATAATTGCAAATTGTGGGCTAAAGTGCAATTGTGCAATGTGTATAAGTGTGTGTGTTAGGGTTTCATTGTGAAACCCTAACCCTAAAAGGCCCTTCACCTCCCAAGAAACCCCCAGCCGCCTCAGATAGCCTCTGCCCATCTCGTGCTTGTGCCCCGGCCACCGACGATCAACTCCGGCCGCCGGAGGAACCGCCGGAACCCCGCAGCACCATTTTCTTCCTCCACCTCAGCCCGCAACCCCATGGATCCGGGCCAAAGCAACCTCGGAGAAGCATCCCGAGCTAGATCCACCGGGCTCCTTCTCCGCCAACCCCGCGCCGCCGTGCGCCGCCGGAGCCGCCGAAGCAAGCCTCGGCCTGGCTGGAAGCCGTGGGGGCCGAGGTATGGAGATCATCTCCTTCACGGGTTCTTGAAGCTTGGGAACAGAAACATCGTCTTCCTGAGTTGCTCCGGCGCCGTCTCCTCCGGCCCCGGCCACCCCCGTGCCCCCGTCGCCGGAGCCGCCGAGCCGCAGGAGAGCTCGCGGCCAAGCTTGGCCCACCGGCCGAGCTTGGAAGGGAGAAGTAACCGCGCGGCGCCGTCGGTTTTAGAGGGTGGCATCCTCCTTCCCCGACCTCGGGCCACCTCGGAGCGCGTCTCCCGGCGCCCCCGTACGCCGCCGGCCGCCGCGGAGCAACCCCGCCGCCGCTCGGTGCTAGCAGGCATCGAGGGTTGCACCCTCGGCTTCCGGCATTCTGCCGCCTCCCGAGGGAAGCATCGGCTTCCTCGCCTCCTCTCGTCGACCGTTGCCGTCCGGCGTCCCCCGCGCCGCCGTGCCGCCGGCGCTCCTAACCCGAGAGGAGGAAGGAGGAGTGGATCTCCTCCGCCGCGCCACCGGCCGCCTCCCGCCGCCGGCCAGGACCTTCCCCGGTCATCTCCGACCCGGCGCTCCCGTCCCCGGCCGGACCGACCGCCGCCAAGTCGCCGGCGGCCAACCCTAGCTCCCTGGTCAGGTAAGCTGTGTATTTTGTAAACAGCATGCTAGTCTAGGGTTTTGTGCACGATTCCCGAGGCTAAAGTAGGTCTTTTTGACCTTGTAAGGTGAGCACGGTCATCGCCTTTTCGTGCTGAACGCGATGCTCACCTCCGCTTAGGCATTTGATGCCTCGGTTAGCGGGAAAAGTGAACTTTACGCGCTGTGCGCAGGTGTTCTGCGTAACTTCGTGTCGCTCGTGCGAGTTCTACAGTGACCGAAAGTGCTCCGAAAGGCGAGCACGGTCTTCAGTATGTCAAAGACTTACAGAGAGTACGATTTCGGAATTTATGATGCACTGGTTTGCGTGCACGACTCATAATAGCCCTAAATCGCATGAAATAATGTAATTTTATGGAGCTTCAGGGACTTTTATGCAATTTAGAATTTCGTGGTCACTGTAGACAGCGTAGGAATGTTGCGGGTAACCTCTGGACTGATCGTCCAAGGTCCTAAATATTTACGAAAAATCAGAAGTGATTTTCGGAGCGTTTTTCGGCAAAATTCGCCGACGAAAACGTGTTTACGGTTCGGATTTCTTCCGACAACTCTTAGAGATTATTTACGGTGTCGCTGAGCCTTGTTGGCTGGTCACCCGCGTCATTTCGAGGGTTTAGAAATGACGGGTGAGCGACGGTTGGTTCCGGTGTCGAAATAGACACTTTCGGGAACCCATATTCGTACAATTATCCGACGATAATTATATTGTAGTGTTATCTTGTGTGCCAAAACATCCAATTAGGAGTGTTTTATGGCAGGCGGGTGACTCGTGACACGAGTCGGTGCTTTCGGGACGGTTCGTGGGTCCCGGCGGAGTCCCGGTGTGGTTTACGGGACTTCCGGCGAGTTACGGTAATTGGTTTCGGAAAACCAATCTCCGTGGGATTAGTTTGTGGGATGTGGAGTCAGTGCTTGTGTTGGTGGGTTAGACGCTAACTCTGTGGACCTTTTCGTAGGTCCGATTTCTTCGTTTCCACAGTCGACAGATCTTCTACAGTTGTACAGGTGGGTACTTCGACTCGTTGTCCGTTCAGTGGTGCACGCTGGTGACGTTCTTTCCACCCTTACTGCTTATCGTTTATCCTTGATATATCTTGCACCTGTTTCTTACAGTTTTACTCTACTCAGTGTTTCCATACTTAGTACCATGTGTAGGAGTAGAGTAGTTTGCTTCTTGTCAGCCTATGACATCAGTGACCTGTTCGGTCAGTCTACTTCAGTATACTCAGTGACCTTGTTGTTCAGTTGGTCAGTTCTCGTGTTTCCTTCAGTAGTACTTGCATACAGTTGAGAGGATGTTGAGTTGTTCCATCCTAGTTGACCTGAGTGGTCAGTTCTTGTGTTTCCTTGAGTAGTACTCGCATACAGTTGAGAGGATGTTGAGTTGTTCCATCCTAGTTGACCTGATTGGTCGATTCTGGTACTTTCTTACAGTTTTCAGTGACCTATTTGGTCGGCTTGTTTCAGTTTTACAGTGACCTGTTCGGTCGGTTTGTTTCAGTGCTTCTGTGACCTACGTGGTCGGCGAGTTTACCTAATGACCCAAAGGGGTCGATGTCCCTTTAGGGACGGGATTGTCAGCCAGTTGCTGACGTATGGTTTTTGAGCATAACAAAGATCGATTGCCCAGATTTGAGCGCAGTTCACGAACACGGGCGGTCTGATCCACCGTACCATGATGTGTTCTTTTCCGGAAAGGTGGTTGGACGAGCCAACCCGTGAGCCCATAGGCGACCATTGGTTGATATGGGTAGAATGCAGGTTTTGAGATACAGGGGGCACAGGCAGGCTTGAGGTCTGAGGACCAACAGAGCAGCAGATTCCAGATTGGGTATTTTACTTTATCAGCTTTTCGATGCATACTTACAGTAGCTGTTGTTTCATATCTATATATCTCTCTCCATTTACTTGTTTATCATAGCTACTGTACTACCATTATTATCTCCTCTTGTGTCTATCTCCGCGAGGTATCCACTGGGAGGGGGAGACATGTTTACATGTTCTCACCCCTCGCCTTCTTTTGCAGGTGACGTTACAGTTCATAGTGGGACAGCTGGTGAGGAGCGAGTCTAGTACGCGACATAGCTCCGTCCCTTCGTCGGTTATTTCTTTAACCTTACCTTGCATGGTTTAGACTTATTTATGGTTCAGTTCTGTTAATGCTTTTGGAAATGAGATATTTTAGTTGATTTTGAAATGTAATATAAGGCTTTGGGTTTCATGTGGTAAAAAGGTTTTCTACCCCTCGTGGTAGTGTTTTCAAAGGAAAAAGGTTTCCGTGTGGGAAACAGTTTGTAAAAGGTTTTCAAAAGGGATTTTATAACTTAGAGTTTCAAAACCCGTTCCCGAGTAGGGAACATTTCAAAAGATAGATGTTGTTTATATACAAAGGTAGATGTGAATGAACCTGCGATGAATGGTGTGAATATGTGTATGTTGATTGAAATTAATATCTGTACACTTTGTTGTGGTTGTATGATTGTAAAAGACTCCTTGTACTTGTGCGATGCCGTGCAAATACGTGGAGACTCTGTCCGTGTGTACGGTGGTCTCTGTATTTGTGGCGGTGTCATGTCCTTGGGGGTCAAGGTTTATAAAAAAAAAAAATTTCCGCTGTGTTTTTACTTATTAAATGACCCCGGGGCGTGACATAATTGGTACTTTATTTCCTCTATCCTAAATCTACCACTCCTTAGTGCGACAGTCTAATTCATATGTATGACATTCCTTTAGTTCGGATTCAAATTGTCAGCTTCGATCGTTATCTTTTTTTTGAGATATAGGCAGCATGCTACCTGCTTTGTTTATTTTATTTAGAAATAAACTTAGCTGAAAATGTGAATTAACTTTTGAGCAATGCTTCAATACACCATAAGTATTAAAATTAAACTCTTAATTAGTACAGGGTATAATTGGATTTTACATAAAGTAATCTATTAAATAGGTTACCAATTTGAATTAGTTAATATGACAACATTGGAAAAAAAAATTAGTAGTATATACTAAATTTGTCAGCATCTTTTATTTAGCTTTGTTACTTATCAAATTAGATAATACCCAATTTGTTAGGTATCAAACTGATAAAAATATTGAATTTAAATTTAAGTTTTGAAGTTGGTATTGTAATATAAAATTTTAATTTCAAAATTTATATTAAATTTTAAAATTTTGAATCTACATTGTACTTTTAATCTGAAAAATAATTTTATATTTTGATTTAAATTAATATTTTTAATTTGAACTGAAAGTTTTATTTAAATTTGTGTCTTATATTTAAAAATTAAATTTGATTTATAATTATTGCATTTAAATTTATTATTTAGTTGTAATTTGAATTCCAACTATTGTTGTAGGTATTTGAGAAGGTTATAGTATTTTTTAGTTGGATAAAACTAGTTTTGTCGACCAAAATATTTTTCTATGACCAAAATACACTTTAAATAAGTACCTGGTGAATGGTACCTATGCCTAAATGGTAAGTCGCTTTAGAATCATATTAAATCTCAACCATCTATGCAAAAAAATAAATGGTCAAGATTTACATAGAATTTAATTTTAATACTTATGGTGTATTGAAGCATTACTCGTAACTTTTGGGTTTTGTTGGCTTGCTAGCGGTTATCCCCAATAAAACCATTCCTCGGCCCGGAAATAGGGTTCGGATTACCACCCCTATTTAATTTTAAAATATAAGTTTAAATTTTAAATTTTAAATTTTAAATTTTAAAAATTTATAATTTAAAATTTTAATATAAATATATAAATTTTTAATTTATTATTTTTAATTATTTAAATTTTAAATTTGATATTATATATTTGTAACTTGAGATTTCATTTAGAATTTGAAATTTAAAAGTTATAAATTTAAATTTTTAACTTTGAGATTTAAAAATATAGATTTTAATTTACATTTTAAATTGTTATTTTTAATTATTTAAATTTTAAATTTGACATTTTATATTTGTTAGATTTGATTTAAAATTTAAAATTAAAATTTATAACTTTAAATTTTTAATTTTGAGATTTAAAAATATAGATTTAATTTTAAATTTTTTAATTGCAAAAGTTATCTATTTAAATTTGAAATTTTAAATATAAAGTAAAAAAATTCAAATTCAAATATTATAATTGGAGCAATATCATTATTTTTTATTTATAACTACCCAATATTATTCTTATTCTATCTAATTTATCCAAATGCTATTTTTCTTAATCTCGAAAATAATTCAATTATCATTCGACGCGAAATTAGTCTATTCCGATTTAATGTCACGCCCGGGTCTTTTAATAAGTAAAAATACAAAATTTTTTTTTTTTTATAAACCTTGATCCCCACCACTACGGAAAAAGCGCTTGTAGAGGCGGTTTTTACTTATCGTAGAGGCGGTTTAAACCGCCTCTACGAATCGTAGAGGCGGTTCTAAGGACCGCCTCGGACCGCCGGGCGTAGCCACCGCCTCTACAACATAGAGGCGGTTTGACCGACCGCCGGGGAGCTTAGAGGCGGTCTTGTAGAGGCGGTTTAAACCGCCTTAACTAATTTATTTTTTAAATTTTATTTAATAATTTTTTATTCATCTAATAGCAGTATAGAGGCGGTTCTTAAACCACCTCTACAGAATAATAATTTTGTAGAGGCGGTTTAAACCGCCTCTACGACATATTATTACGTAGAGGCGGTTTGAACCGCCTCTACATAAAGAATAGTATAAAAATAAAAATAATTATTTTAACCTGCATTTATATATAAAGAATTACAACTTCTTTGACAATTAAATGATCTAAAATATTAATACAATTATATAGAGATAACTTAACAATTTTTTCACATTATCAAAAATTTTACAATTCAACATAACAGAAAATTCAAAATACATAATCTCATTCAATATCTAACATCTATAGTAGCAACATACTAAAGAAAATAAAGTTTAAATAGTTTCAAATATAATCGACATTCGAGTTTTCAATAATTTGTAACAATTTAAGCTATTCTTTGGTATCCTTCCATCGTTAGCTTGTGACTTGCATTGGAGAAGTACAGTTTGGAGAGTCTGCATCATTCGCATTATTGTTGACAGCTACAACCTAAAAATATATTGAACAATATAAAAATAGTTAATTACACTAAAAATTGAAAGTTTTCAAACATATTAGTCATAACTTGCTACCAAATTAGTATACTTGATAATTGAGAAATCTATTAAAAAGTAAGGCACTAGAAGACTGAGATCGAACCTGGTGCTTGGTGGGTGCCAAATGATATGAAGAAAATGTTCCCAAAAATACTAAAAGTTATGCCGGCAAAAACCCTACAAAAGAAGAATAAAAATTCTCAACAATGATCTCAAAGTAGATAGGTCTCCAAATAAGGTTCATCAATAACGATTAACTTAGTGATAATAAAACTAAAATCTTAAAAAAAGTTAAGAATAGAAAAAATTATTATAAGGAAGATAGTATAACTTACCTAATCTTCAAATAGAAGAATAAGAAGAGTAAGTATATGTATTGAACCACAATATGTGAGGAGTATCATAAGATAGATAAAAAGAGTTTAGCTAAATTAAGCACAAAAAAAAGGATTAACTTACTATCTCACTTTTAACTTAGTCACACTTCATATTAGCATGATAACTGCGTATGAAACATGAACCAAAATGGAAGTAATGCATCATAATGGTAGTGTCAAGACCTTACACTAGTCGATTGTAGCTAATGCTTTAACTCAGAAATTTAAACTAATGGAGATACGGAGAAGATATTATGTGAGTATAGCAGTGTTAAGACCTTACACTAGTCGATTGTAGCCCCAAAGTGGAAGAATCATCACTCTCCTGCAATTACAAAAAGCAATATTCAATATATTGTTAATTGTTAAAATGCTCGAACAACATAACAAATGAAAGCAACAATCCTACAAATTATTCTGATTAACAATGAGGCTAAGATATGTAAATTAACAAACACTAGCAATCTTATAGTTGTGAATGATTATAACACCATATCTGTTCATTACCTCAACTAACAAATCTTTCCTTGTTATCAATCCTATAACGCGAGAAGGACGTGGAAGTAAACCTTTTGGGTCTTGCATGCCTCCTTTGCTGTCATATTACGCATGTACTGCTTTGGTCTAGATTCAAGTAAAGGAATACCCCTCAATTGGGCTTGCATTTCATATAACCCTTCATTGAAAAAATCACCAACAGCCTATACGGTAGACAATAAAAGAAATAATAAAATTAAGAAAGAAAGCAAACACTAGTGGTACCATTTGATTAAAAGCATTGAATTAAGTTTTACATCATATAGAAAAAACTGAATAGGCGATATCGATATGATTTATGGTTCTTCATCTAAATGTTGTCAGTAAGTTAATCTTCATTGAAAACATTTAGTACCTTTAGAATAAAAGTTATTATTTTCACCTAATTTATTTACTTATTCTCTCATCACAAAACACAAAAAGAGAAAAAAAACAGAGTGGTCATCTAATCAAAAAAGTTAACAACGTCTCACAAAGCTGAAACATGTGACAAGAAACGATTTTTGAGGCAATGAACTGCATTGCATTAAAGAAAATAAATTAAAAAAAAAAAAGAAGACAATCTAAGAGATCCTTGAATTCGCAATTCCCTATCAGCTTCTTCGTATTAATTTTCAGTAAAAATAAACCAAAGTAAAGCAAAAGGGAAAAATCCTAAAACATAAACAAAACTGTAAAATGCCAAATTTTCAGCAACCATGTCGCAAGATCCAAACTTGAATCGAAAGAAAATTCATTAGAAACAAGAGAAAAAAATGTACGAGTCGATCGAAATGGTATAATTTGAGGATTAGGAGGAGGATTGGAAAATCGAACCAGCTAGATCGGATGAGATCCCTCCAATTGGGGGAGGAGAGGTTGCGAGGGCCCGACACGTGGAAGTCGTACGGATGCCCCACCACCGTCGCCGGCGCCGCCGCCGCGGCCTCGTTCGTTCTCTCTCCTCCTCCGCCATTGTCGTCCACGGAGCTCGTCGCCATGAAAACTTGGAGTTTGAGCGACAGATGAGAGAGAGGAGAGGGCGAGGGGGAGAAGGAGCGCGAGCAACGGTCGAGTGGGGAATAATGGAGAGAATGTCAAGAAAGAGGGGGTTGATATGAAGATTAACTTACTGACATGAAGATGGAGGAGTTGAGGGAGGCGGAGAAGAGGGAGGAGCGGTAGGGGCGGCTCTGGAAAAAAAAAAGAGGGAAAATGAGGGGGAAAACAAAAGGGGCGGTCGCTTATGCCCCCGTTTGGTTGGGGGTTAAGGGGTGAAATAATTTCTTAACTTTTATTTTATCCTCAAACACCACTAAAAAGAGATGTGGTTAGCAAACCCTACCTCAAAAAGTTATTCCGGCTTAGCTAATTCCGCCTATTCCAACCAAATCCCAACCAAACGCTATTTTTCTATTCATAATAACCCACTATCCTTCTTATAACACCTACTTCAACCAAATACTATTTTTCACTATCCTCGACTAACTCCAACTCACAACCAAACACAAAAATACTTTAACCCTTCCTTAACCCCAAACTTAACACTATCACAGTATCACTGGAATAACTAGTTTTTTCTTAACCCCGAACCAAACGGGGGCTATGGGTTTAACTTTAGGGTTAGGATTTTTTTTTGTTTGTTTTTTTTATTAGATCCAGTCATCTAGAGGCGGTTTTTAAAAATCGCCTCTAAACTGCCTCTAATATAATTTCTAGAGGTGGTTGTAGGAACCGCCTCTATACAACCGCCTCTAGCACAGCTTTTTCTTGTAGTGAAGGACATGACAGACCTGCCACAAATACAGAGAGACCACTGTACACACGGACAGAGTCTCCCCTGTATTTGCACGGCATCGCGCAAGTACCAGGAGTCTTTTACAATCATACAACCACAACAAAGTGTACAGATATTAATTCCAATCAACATACACATATTCACACCATTCACCACAGGTTCATTCACATTTACCTTTGTATATAAACAACATCTATCTTTTGAAATGTTCCCTACTCGGGAACGGGTTTTGAAACTTTAAGTTATAAAATCCCTTTTGAAAACCTTTTACAAACTGTTTCCACACGGAAACCCTTTCTTTGAAAACACTACCATGAGGGGTAGAAATCCTTTCCATTAAACCCTTTCCTTTGAAATGCTACCACGAAGGGTAGGAGACAGTTTATTTCACAAAACATGAGTTCTTTTATAAACTTCCAAAAACCATTATAAGTCTCAATCCACCACAAAAGTGAAGCTATAACTGAACCATGATGTACTCTAGGTAAGAAAGCGAGAAGGGTAAGAAAGTAACCGATACTGGTAGGAGCTAAGCGTACTAGACTCGCTCCTCACTTTCTTTGTCCCACTATGACCCGTAACGTCACCTCGAAAAAGAAGAATGCGAGGGTGAGAACATGTAAACATGTCTCCCTCCCGGTGGGTATCCACTAGTAACGGAATAAAACAAAGGAAAGACGGTAAGTAGATACGATGGCGAAAGTGAGCAAGAGAGAGATATATGTAGTATAAACAAGCTACCGTATGTATGCATCGAAAAGCTGAGAAAGTAAACACCCAATCCATAACCGCCAATATTGGTCCGCAGACCTCAGGCAATGCCAATGTTTTTAAACCTGCATTTAACCCAAGATAGCCTATGGGCTCACGGGTTGGGCAAAGTCCCGTAGACAGTCCCAAACCACTTTTCCGGAAAAGAACACCCTGGCCGGTGGATCAGACCGCCTGTGTTCGTGATATGCGCTCGAGTCCTGGGCGATCGATGCTGTTATGCTCAAAAACCATACGTCAGCAACTGGCTGACAATCCCGTCCCTAAAGGGACATCGACCCCTTTTGGGTCATCAAGTAAACTCGCCGACCACGTAGGTCACAGAAGCACTGAAACAAGCCGACCGAACAGGTCACTGAAACTGAAGCAAACCGACCGAACAGGTCACTGAGAAACTGTAAACAAGCCGACCGAATAGGTCACTGAAACTGAAGCAAACCGACCGAACAGGTCACTGAAAAACTGTAAACAAGCCGACCGAATAGGTCACTGAAACTGTAAAGGATCGACCAAGTGGGTCGCTGAAGAGCTGAAAACTCAAACCACTCTACTCCTATCAAGTATACTAAGTATGCATATAACTGAGTAGAGAATAGAAATGGCGAAGGTGCAAGTAAGAAAAGTAAAGTAGAGTAGAGTAAAGTGAAAGAGTGTCACCAAGCGTGTACCACTGTACGGATGTCAAACCAGGATACCCACCGTACGATCGTAGAAGATCGGATACGTGCCCGAGGAAACGAAGAAACCGGACCTACGAAAAGGTCCACTGAGTTAGCGTCTAACCCACCAACACAAGTACTGACTCCACATCCCACAAACTAATCCCACGGAGATTGGTTTTCCGAAACCAATTACCGTAACTCGCCGGAAGTCCCGTAAACCACACCGGGACTCCGCCGGGACCCATGAACCGTCCCGAAAAGCACCGACTCGTGTCACGAGTCACCCGCTGCCATAAAACACTCATACTTGGATGTTTTGGCAGCAAACACAAGATAACACTACAATACAATTATCGTCGGATAATTGTACGAATACGGGTTCCCGAAAGTGTCTATTTCGACACCGGAAACAACCGTCGCTCACCCGTCATTTCCAAACCCTCAAAATGACGCGGGTGACCAGCCAACAAGGCTCAGCGACACCGTAAATAACCTCTAAGAGTTGCCGGAAGAAATCCGAACCGTAAACACGTTTCCGTCGGCGAATTTTGCCGAACGCTCCGAAAATCACTTCGATTTTCCGTAAATATTAGGACCTTGGACGATCACCCGAGGTTACCCGCAACATTCCTACGCTGTCTACGACCACGAAATTATAAATTGCATAAAAGTTCCTGAAGCTCCATAAAATCGCATTATTTCATGCGATTTAGGGCTATTATGGGTCGTGCACGCAAACCAGTGCACCATAAATTCCGAAATCGTACTCTCTGTAAGTCTTCGACATGCTGAAGACCGTGCTCGCCTTTCGGAGCACTTTCGGTCACTGTAGAACTCGTACGAGCGACACGAACTTCTGTAAACACTGCACACAGCGCGTAAAGTTCACTTTTCCCGCTAACCGAGGTATCAAATGCCTAAGCGGAGGTGAGCATCGCGTTCAGCACGAAAAGGCGATGACCGTGCTCACCTCACTTGGTCAGAAAGACCAACTGTGGCCTCGGGAAATGTGTCAGAACCCTAGACTTAGCTTGCTGTAATTAAAACAGCTCACCTTTGGCCGAGGAGAGCTAGGGTTGGCCGCCGGCGGCACGGCGGCGGTCAGTCCGGCCGGGGACGGGGGCGCCGGGTCGGAGATGTCCCGGAAGTGGTTGGCCGGCGGGAGTCGGCGGTGGCGCGGCGGAGGAGATCCACCCCTCCAACTAACCCTCGGGTTAGGTGGCGCCGGCGGCGATCCGGCGGCCGGGGAAGGTCGGTCGGGGCTTATCCGGCGGAAGAGATCGCCGGAAGCGGTGCTCACGTCGAAGACGACGGCAGCCCCGCGGCGGAGGAGATGGCCCGAGCTCGGTGCGCACCGAGGCCGGGCGGCCGCAGGGTGGTGCGGCGACGGCCGGCGGCGTGCGGTGACGCCGGGAAGTGCGACGGAGGTTCTCTCGGGGGTCACCGCGGCCGGCAGGGAGGACGGCACGGCCGATGTGGAGCGGCGGCAACCCGGGGAGCCCGTTCTCGGTCTGCTCGGCTTCGGGCTAACCGCAGGCGGCGGCTAGCGGCTCGGACGGCGCCGGCGGAGCACGGGGATGGCGGAAGGTACGCCGGCGATGCCTCGTCGTCGGAGAAGGGCCGGGCAACTTCGGGAAGGCGGCGGGCGTGCGTCGAACCCGAGAGCACCCGCGCTCGGGTGCAGTGGTCCAGGTTGGCCGCAGGAAGCTTCAACGACGGCGCCGGCGCTCCGGGACGGCGGATCCGGCCGGAGAGGTGAGCCTCCGACTTCTCTTGGTCGGGGGATCACGATGCTCGGGTCTGGAAGTCTCCAAGCCCTCGGATCTTGATAGATCCAGGTGTGATGGCCGAGGGGATGGAAAGAAGAGGATGGAGAAAGGCTTTTCCGGCGACGGCGGCGGCTGATAATGGCAGGGGCGCGCGCAGAGGGAGGCGGAGAGGAAGGGTGCCGAGGTCGTTTGGTGGTGGGGGGAGGTGAAGGGCTATTAGGGTTAGGGTTTAGGTCCATGAAACCCTAGAAATCCATTATGTATATAATAGCCACTTTGCAATTTAACCCTCCACAGTCCTCAGTTTAGGTTCTAGTCCCTGCCATTAGTTGAATCATGCGCGTAAGTCCCTCCATGTTCAAAATCTCGAATTTCGGCGCATAAAATACTAGGACTTTTCGCATTTTGCCGTTTTGCGATTTCGACCCCTTTGCGTTCTTTTCGCGATTCCCGAAGATCCGTCCGTCAGATCTACGATCGGATCGCGCCCGCGTCGAGAACATCGAATCTAGCCTTTTACTTCGTTTGATTTGGTCTCGGATTCGCGAAGTATCCATTCCCTCTCAACAATCCGATTATTACGTATCGACCCCTTTGCGATCATCTTGTAATATCCAACGATCCGTCCGGCGGATTTTCGATCGGATTGCGCCAGCGCGTTCAGTACGATGGAGACATCGAATCTAGCATTTTATTTCATTCGATTTGGTCTCCGATCTGCGACGAACCCATCTCTCCATCAATTCCCGTAATAAACCAACATATTAACATATATACTTTATATATGTAAAATCGTTCAGGACCCTTTTTCTCGACAACCGTGCATCGAATTCGATTGTCGGTGCCAACGGTTCTAGTATATCCGAGCCGTTCGAAACGAGCTATTGGAAGCCTATATTTGGAATCCAACACGTACCCGAACCTAACTTCTATTCCTGGCTTATCCGGAAAACTGAAGTTACTATTCACTTTAAGTCAGACTTCCGGGTCGCGTAACTTTTCCGTTTTAGCTCGGTTTTGCCTGAAATTTGACGTGTGCTCTTATAATACAATTACGCACACATTCACCGTCTCCAAATATTTTATTTCTTATTATGGAAAAATGCCAGTTATTACATTTAACCTTGAACTTAACCCTATTTTGAAATTTGAAATAACTAATTCTTAATTACTTTACCCCGAACCAAACGAAGCCTTAAAAACATAAGAGCTCAATTCAAATAGATATAACTTTTCAAATTTCACTTTTTATAAAACTAGTTTGTGGTAATAAAACATAAAATCATACTAGTCAATTTAAAATTATAAAATTTTAATATGACTTGATGAAAAAAAAATTGATCAGCTTAATTGAAATCAAATTAGTTTCCACTAATTAGTTCAAAGGATTAAATCAAATCGCTTTATATACGCATCTCACCATGGGACCAATTAATTGGGGCAGTTTGTCACGCCCCGGGTTGCTCGGGCAACCGGGCACGCCGACAATCCGCCGTACACAAGAAAAATTTTCTCTTGTATACGAAGCGTCGTGCACTGTATGGAAATACAACGCTACAAGCGTAGCATAGAGCCGAAACATACTATAAATATAAGCAGTAGTACAAAAGAACTATACACATACAAGTTCACAAAGACTACTACTCGCTGAGTTCACGATCGTATGTACAAAAGAGTAACCCAAAAGTCACTACCCGCGGTAGAGGAAGACGGCTAACACGACACCATCGGGAAGGGCTCTAGCTCGCGACGCCTTACCACGGCCCCCTCGAAAGCAGCAGCAGACGCCGAAGGCCCTGCAACAAGGGTGGAAGAAACGGGGCGTGAGAACTACTGTAAAAACAGGTAGTCCTCAGTGGGTGCCGCCCAAAACAACACCGGTCCACCCACTAAGTCCACAGGGTAAGTAAGAGTAGGAAAAAGGAAACCGGCAACATTCTACAGCTATAAGTCACTACTCTGAACACTCAAGGCTAACCACCTGTAGTACCAACCACACCTGACCCAATTTCACCAGGGACTGTGAAACACACGTCCCGCCTGTCGAAGCAACACTACAACTACCCCCAAGTAGCTAGCGGAGAGCAACCCACACGAGGGCGCAGCGACACCAACGCAAAAACACAAAGCCAGACTCCGGAGCGGCACTCGTGGGCGCGAACCAACCGAGTATGCAAGCGTATCTCTGTCGAGCTCAATCTGGCTCTCACAGGCATAGTCAAGTAACTGTGTCTAACCACTAACACACCACGTGCCCCTGGCGCACACACTGTAACTGAGCAGAAAACTGGTTCCACCGTCAGCCCCCGACGGTCCCCGACGACTCTACAGAACTAAGCTCGGCATCCACAGCGCGAGCGTCAAACAAACTACACTACTCTGAGTATCCGTCGCACTCCCCCGGCGACGATACGACACACACGGCTCCTAGAGCTAAATCTGGTAGTGTAATAAATGACGATTGATCGTAGTTTTCTCCTAAGTCAAGTCCAAGTCCAAACATGTATAAAAATACTACTTGTGAACATGCTCCAAAATTCAGATTTAATACTAGTTGTTATTCATGAATTCGAGCTAAGGTCTAAACATTAAAACCGAATTATACATGCCGACTACTTAAACTTAGGAATGACCGATGGATGCCCACCTCTGTGGCGAATCCCCGGCGCAAGGAGTGCCCTGGGTCCCTCGATCACCTCCGCTGATCCGTCACCGTCCAAAAGACAACCTGCTGCGAAGAGATACATCAAAAACTCGATTTCTTCGAATTCTGTCCGAAAAACTGCGGCTGAGAAAAGCTTAAAGTTAACTAAGCTAACCTTGTCCAAATTCAGCGAGCAAGGGCTCGAAATCTTCGCCTCGCAGTCAGGAATCCAACGGCTCCAGCCGGATTCCGCCTCTCCTACGCTGAGTTCTAGGCGAAGCACCGACGTCGACGCCGGAAATCAAGAAAGCAGATTGTCGATTACGCTCGCGGGGCAGCGGCTCAGTAAAACGGCACTTCGACTGGGCTAACCTGCTCCAAATCCAGCGAGTAAGGTATCGCTGGAATCGCCTCGAAGTCGCGGATCCAATGCCCCAGATTTCGTCGCGATCCGAGTTCCCTACACGGAGAAAAAGGCAAAACACCGCGGAGTGTCGCTGCAGTCAGCAGCAGTTCGAGGAGGAAAACAGCAAGGGAGAAACCTGGGATTTCGACTGAGCTAACCTGCACCAAAAATTCCAAATAAATGCTCGTTGGATTCCTCTCGTCGTCCCGGTTCCAACGAGCCAAGTCTCGGCGAAAACCGCCACTCCTACGTCGCGTACGGCCCGAAATACGGCGAGTCGCCGTCGATTTCTGCAGACGATTCGGACTTAGCTCGAGAATCGTCGAAGTAGAAGCAATAGAAGCACACTAGCTGAACCACTCACCTTAGTAATCCTCCTGGTTCAGCACCACGCCGAGGAGAAGGGAAATAGCACCACGCTCGGCTCCCTCACAGCAACCCGACGTCGGAAACGCTTGGCGGCTTCGCGGCGCGTCGTCGGCGAAGTAGCAACCACCCAAGCTCTTCTACTCCAACCAAGGAAATCTAGAGAGAGAGAGAGAGAGAGAGAGAGAGATGAAGTAGAGAGAGGAGTTGCTGCAAATGAGGTCTCCCACCCTCTCCCATGACGTGTAGGCATGCATGGGAGGGGTGACAAAACCAAAGTGGAGCATTCTCCCTACACCACCTACCACTCTGTACCCAGACAAACGGCCCTTGTACCGGTATAAACAGCAACAGAGAGAGTTCGGCGCGGCACTATACCTAAGATATCTACGGTGGCTATACCGGTATAGCCATCATTCTTGTACCGGTACAAACCAAGATTTGTACCGGTATAGCTCACTGAAAATCCACTATTTCGCAGATTTTCAGGATTCAAGCTGCTATCGCGTTCCCACAAGGCCCGTTTGGCGTCCCATTGGCGCCAACGCGCCCCGGACTTGTCCCGACGCTCGCCTGAGCCGTCGACAAGTTCCAGCAGAAAATCCAGGTCACTACACAGTTCAACTCGATTTAAAATCATTTATTGGACGACATCGCCGCCTTTTCTTTTTTTTTTTTTTTTTTTTTTTGAGAGAGATAGATAGCACGCTACCCGCTTCGTTTATTTCATTTAGAAATAAACTTAGCTGAAAATATAAATCAACTAGGATTCGAACTCGGGTCTCGGGTACCAACTACCAAGCCCTTTGCCGCCCTTTTTGGTACGACGGATTATGTGGTTGGAAGCGATCCGTGGTTGGAAAAAATTTAGAATGTATTAGAGTTAGGTTACTGATATGATATTTCTAATTTATAAGATTATTCTTTGTAGCTTCATTTATTCCATCATAATTATTAAAATTTTATATATATTATATTTTTTAAAAAATATATATAATTAAATTATTATTGATGATATGATGTGCAAGATATGATATATTAATTACACTTTCTTTGGAATAGGAACTAATGTAAGAAATCTATACTATATATAAACGCGTATAGAAATTACGGCAATGAACCGACCGTCTCTAGAGTAAGTGAAAAAGGATTTGATGATTGGTACTCGAGACCCAAGTTCGAATCATAGTTGATTCATATTTCTAGCTAAATTTATTTCTAATAAAAATAAACGAAGCTTGCTACCTATCTCGAGAAAAAAAGAAAAAAATTGCAATGACAGACGGAATCCGAAAAGGAATAAACGAATATTTCCTACGTATGTGGTTATGATCAACCTTTTAAAAAATAGCATTTTTATCTATCAATATATCAAATCCTACGAATGGTTATGATTAATTTGTTAAAATGGTTATGATTAATTTGTTAAAATATATTTGAAATAAAAATTATTGTTTGTGATCAATCTTTTAAGAAAAAATATTCCGATCGATAGATTTTGCATTAAAATTAAACATTTGAGTTTAAATCACGAATTGAATTGAGTTTGATTTTGGATATCAAATTTGTATTAACAATTAAAACATTTTAATTACAGTAGGTCAAAATTAAATTTTAAAAATTTTAAATTTATAAATTTTGGATATCAAATTATAACTAACAATTAAAATATTTATTTATAGTGAATTAAAATTAAATTTCAAAGTAAATATGAATTAAATTTTGACGCTTTTAATTTAAATAATAAACTTAAATTTTAAATTTATCAGAATTCAAAAAATATACAAAAATATTCAATGTATATATTGAAAAAAATTATCTAATAAAATATAACATATTTGTTTACAAGACATAATTTTTATCGTAAATTTTTAAATAAATATAATATGAAAATTTATATTTAAAATAAAATAAAATAATTTTTTACGTGTATTTATGGGCACACTAGTAAACTTTAAAAAAGGAACGACAGAAAAGGACATCTTGCATCCGTACCTGGGCGTGCAAAGAATTGATTACAACATTCCAAAATACCTTTTGCGACTGTAGGAAAATTGGACGTACGACGGAATTGTCTCTTTCTTTCCACTATGAACGGTTGGGAAACCGTTGTCTCATCTATCGAAAAGAGTCCTGCAGTTTGATTTTCCTATATCATAATAGAGTTCGGCGGGCTACGGTGCTTCTAAAAGCATAAATAGGTTACGGTTAGATCTAAATTTTTGCTAATTTGTATAAAAAATTTATTTATTTTGAACTTTTATAAAATCAGATCACTTTTTTTTGTTTTTGCAGATTCGAATCACTTTTTCAAAGAAACTAACTAAAATACCATTTTTTCTCTCTACTTTTTTTTCGTTTTTTTCTTTCTCTTTCCGAGAGCGACCAAGACGAAGCGGAGGCCTCGCCCCAATGTTGCTTAGTTTGTTGGTAAGATTAGACTTGTAGGTACCGTTTGGTTCCGGTATAAGCAAGAACTAGCTATTACAGGAATAGGTACAAATATGGGGATAAGAAAAATAGCTTTTGGATGAAAATTGGGTTGTTTCCGAAGATAAGAAAAATATTAGGTAGTTTTATATAAAAAATGAAGATGCTGGTGGGGATAACCGAGAACTATTATTCTCGAGTAAAAAATTAGCGTTTGGGTATAAAGGGAGGGATAAGGGCCTATTCCTATCCCTATCCCCTAACCAAGCAAAGCCCTAATAGATTGATGACAAATCCAAACTTTGTTAGTTTTACTTTCTAAGAACTATGGATGATGAAATATTGAGTTTTTAATTTATACTCTCATGAATTTAGAATTGTGTTATTTCATATTTTTCATCTCTTTACAAGATGAATTAATATATTGCTCTCTTCTCTCTCTTTATATATATATATATATATATATATATATATATATAGTCCAATGCTATGGGCTTGTAAAAGCTTATATATAGTCCAATATGGGGCTTGTAAAGCACCGAAAGCACTTTGTGCTTATAATTTTTTTACCGTTAGATCTACATTTTTTATTATTTTCAACCGTAAGATTATACTATTTAACCAACCACACACTCAACCTTATGGGGCCCACATCATCCTAACTACACATTCATTAATCCAAAGGCCAAAACTTTACAATCTAATGACTTAGATAGTTTTAAAAGCATAGGGGCTCAATGCTATATATATATATATATATATATATATATATATATATATATATATATATATATATATATAGCGACTAATTGTTTAGTCGTTGTTGAATCACAAACTTTAAATTCTAAATATTTTTATAACAACAATTTTCGTTGTTAAATGTTTAATTTAATATTTGAAAATAATTTTTTAGCGACAGTATAAATCGTCGTTATTTTATTTTTATCCATCACTAACGTTAGGATTTTGCGTATTTTTATATAAAAAAATGACAAACAAATGATCGTTATAATTAACACTATTGGTTGTTATTACATACATTTAACGACGGAATTTAATCTCGTCGTTAAATTCTTTTCGTGACGGGAATTAACGCCCTTCACAATTAGTTTTAACGAAGAAAGATTTAACGACAGGTGGCGACGGAAATTGTTACGGCCGTGAAAAGTTATTACCGACCAATATGCTAGTTATAAGAAATCACTATTCCCTTCGTTATATATCATTTTTCCTGTAGTGGTACATGATATTTGTATCTATTTCTATAATAACTAGTTCTTATTTATACCCGAACCAAACGGTGCCTAAAAGCTTAAGTACCCTTAAACCTTAAACTCCAAAAACTCTAAATCGTAAAAACGCTCCATTGGCGAACTCGGCAATAAGAGTAATTTGAACGAAATTAAAAGAGTAATTTGATATTGATGATATTTTAAGACTATTTATATCAATTAGGGATAGACAGAAAGGTATTCGATCAATAAATTAACCCAAGATTTATTATTAATATTTTTTTTTGTGTGGATATTCTCACTTGAAACGTCCCACTCAAACCGAAATCCAAAAACTCTAACAATAAAATCTCTATGGTGAGCTGTGTTCATCTCCATCGGTATACCTGTCCCTATCAATAACGAATGGAGTTTTTTGAAGCTTTGTTTGCTTATGAAAATAGGCAGATATGTTCTTTTCCCACGTCAATTTTAGAAGATATACAAAGCATGCTGAACTGGAGCTGCAGGTGACAGCAAATAATATGTTCTTCAATTAAGAATCCAATTTTTATAGTACAAGGTAGGACCAACTTGCACGATTTGATACAAAAGTTGTTAGAAAATGTAAAAACGCGTGCAACGCTGCAAGCAGAAAAATTATACACATTTGATGATTTACAACATATCGATCCATAATAGAATACTTTCGAGCCGCTGGATTGTGTACGTAGACGGATGGATACAAGAATATATTAATTGTTCCCTGTGAAGGACTATTTATTTTTACTGTAATTTCACATAAGAGAAATAGCATTCAGGGTTTGTCATCTTATATACATATGAAAAATCAAGGATGAGATTTTTTTTTTTTTCCATAAAAAACGTACGAAACTTATCTGAACTATGGATCAATTTGAGTTGGTTATTCAATCATTCAACATTTTGATTTTAATTACTATCTAACTTTTCAATTGTTTGATTTGAAACGGTCTATAGAACTTTGACTTTAAAATTTGAATGTATCGTTTATCTTTACAGATTTAGTTAGTACACTTCTAGATAGCCAATTCAAAATAGTTCATAGCTTAACTAATTTTATATGTTTTTGTCACGCCCCGGATTGCAAATTCACCGGGCACGCCGACAAATCCGCCGTATACAAAAGAATTTCCTCTGTATACGAAGCGTAGCTGTATCTGTATAAAATACAATGCTACAAGCAGTAGCATAGAGCTGGAGTAAACTATAAACACGCAGGTAGGAAAAACAAACTTTATATACATACAATCGCAGAAACAAAAGAACACTACTCGCTCCAGCGAGTTCAACTGTATGTACACAAGTGCCAAACCAAAAACCACTCCAAAAGTGTCACTACTTGCAGGAGGATCCTCTAGCTCAGTACTCGACGGGGAAGGGCTCTAACTCGCAACGCCCTTACCCCGATCCGACTCAGACGGAGCAGCAGCCGCAACAGAAGGCCCTGCAACAACAGTGGAAGAAAGAGGGCGTGAGAACTACTATAAAAACAAGTAGTCCTCAGTGGGTGCCGCCCTAAACAACACCGGTACACCCACTAAGTCTACAGGGTAAGCAAGAAAGTAAAAGAAGCGGAAAAATACTCAACAGCTAAGTAACACTATACTATCCTGGTCGTTGATACTATCCTGCCCTCAACGACCCTCTGTAGAACAAGTAAAAGCTGACCCAATCTTACGAGGGACTGTGATACACCCGTCCCGCCTGTCGAAGCAACACTACAACTACCTCAGGGGTAGCTAGCGGAGAGCAAGTCCACAACGAGGACGCAACGACACCAACGCAAAAGCACTAAGCCAGACTCCGGAGCGGTACTCGTGGGCGCGAACCAACCGAGTATGCAAGCGTATCTCTGTCGAGCTCAATCTGGCTCTCACAGGCATAGTCAAGTAAACAGGGTCTAAGCACTAATACACCACGTGCCCCTTGGCACAAACTGTAACCACACAGTACTCTGGGCCCACCGTCAAACCCCCGACGGTTCCCAACAACCAGCACGACTAGACTCTGCTGAAAGAAAGCTCGACATCCCCAGCGCGAGCGTAAAAGCAAACTACACTACCCTGGGTATCCATCGCACTCCCATGGCGATAATACGGCACAAACGGCTCCTAGAGCTAAATGCAGTAGTGAGATACATATGACGATCCCGTAGGTTTTCTCTTAAGTCAAATCCAAGTCCAACATGTATGAAACTAAGTACTTGCTAAGCATGCTCCAAGATTCAGATATTCATATACTACTCCATCCATTCGCTATCGCATACTAGTCGAAACCAAAATTTATACATGTCGACTATTTATACTTAGGAGTATTCCGATGTAAACCCACCTTAAGAAGCTCCTGGCAGCAAAGAAAGTGGCCCGCGTCCAAAATGATCTCTCGCTGGTCCGCCAAAGTCCGAAGTCTCCCGCTGCGAAGAGGCAAACCCAACAATAAGCGATTTCACGAAATCTGTCCGGAAAACAGCGGCTGAGAAAAGCTTAATTCTAACTAAGCTAACCTTCTCCAATTCGGCAAATAAGGGCTCAGAAGCTTCGTCTCGAAGTCTCGAATCCAACGGTCCAAGTTTCGCTGGATTTCGCCACTTCTACGCGGAGTACAAGCTGAAACATGAAACGTCGACACTGGAACCTGCAGTTCGGCATTTCAGAATCTGCTCGCAAAACAGCAGCTCAGTAGAGATGGGTTCCGGCCGGGCAAACCTGATTTAAATCCGGCAAATAAGGTCTCGTTGGAATCGTCTGGAAGTCGCGGATCCAACGCCCCAAGTTTCGCCGCTTTTTGACTCTCCTACACAGAGATCTAGTCAAAACTCGCTCAACATACAGCAGCAGGTGCGATGCAAATCGAAAATCGTAGAGGTTTAGAGCTATAAAAGCAAACTCGAAGAGCCACTCACCTCGAAAATCCTCCCTGCAAGCAGCACCTCGTCGAGGATGGCAAGAATCGGCTGTCGCACGGCCTCCTCGCGGCGTCACCTCTTCGAAAACTCGCTCGGTCGGCTCCGCGGCGCGTCGTCGGCGAAGTTCGGGCTTCTCTTTGAGCTTAGGGGAAGAAGAAGAAGATGAAGTAGCAGCAGCAGTAATGGAAGAAGGAGAAGAAGAAGGTGAGCCTCTCTCTCTCTCCTCCCTGCTGCTAGGTAAGGGAAAAAGAGGGGTGATGTGACAAGGTGCACAAAAGTCAACAGCACCATGCTGTCAAGCTGTACCGGTACAAGGACCTCCTTGTACCGGTATAGCCATCAATGTTGTACCGGTACAGCCACCAATTTGTACCGGTACAACTCACAGAAAATCTGCTATTTGCCGATTTTCGTGACACACGCTGCTCTCGCGTTCCCACGGGGCCCGTTTGGCGTCCATTTGGCGCCAACGCGACTCGGGCTTGTCCCGACACTCGTCAGAGCTGTCGACAAGCCTCAGGTGCAATTTTCCAGGTCTCTACAGTTTTTAACTTTTTTATTTTTTTTTATATCTTTTAAGTTAGAATTATTAAATTGTTCTTGATTTAACGTTCAAATCCACACATAATTTAATAGAAGTGACCTGAGATAAATCCCATGTGAAGTATAAAATACAGAAAAAAAAAAACTATATATGTTGTTTTTTTTTGGTTAATTAGAGTCGACGCGCTCAAACAAAAAGATGATTAAAATTGTTGTCTGATATACAGCTCATTTAGAATCCCTCAAATTAGTAAGTTGGATGGAATTGCAAATTACATTTTAGTAAAATCAGTTGTTTCAAAAATCTAGATGGATATGATTCTTGTTTTTTGAGGAAAATCACCTAAGAGCGAAAATTTATTTAAACAAAACGAGATGATATAGAGTTGGAAAAGCCCTTAATTAAAAGAGGATCACACAATATATTTTTTGTTACACAAATTCCCAATTAAATAGCTGATCAACTTGTATAGCATTTATGGGAAAGCAAGAATTTCATCCAAAAGAGAAGACGTTACATTCGCTGATGAAAGACTGAAGCATTTTGAGCTTCGTTCTAGCATTAATCCAAGTTATCGATTCGGATTGGTTAGGGCTGAAGTGAATCATTTTAATAATCAATAGTGAGTAAATATCGAAATTTGTTCTCCTGAGAAGATACCGAAAAAAAAATTTGCCTGTGGCGCCCCAGCTTCCTAAGGAGTCATCCATCGATCCTAGCTAGGACTACTCATGTCCTAGCACGCTTAACTCTCTTAATTTTTTGGGCCTAGCCACCATCCAAAATATTTAAATCGGGTTAAGTGTTTAGCTCTATTATATTACATATATAGAACTACCTAAGGTCTCACATTGGCTATTTTTGATACTGCTTCATTTTCAATTGACACCGCATTATGAACATTTTCGACAAAATTCGAAACGCATGCACAGGCAAACATCTTTAGTGACGGACATGATTGGAGGTGCATGATTAATTTGTAATGATTTAGAATAGAAGACTAGTGATCCTATTTAATTTCGTGAGGGAATCAGTTTTTTTTTTCTTTTTCGTTTTTTCAAGTTAGGATCAAATCTAAATTTTTATAATTGAGTTGGGTCCTTGGGTTCGGACCAGACTAATCGAACAAGTATTATTACACAAGACTAGGAAAAATTTAGGTGTAAAATTCTTTTCATTACAACTTCTTGATCAAGTTGAGTTTGAGTCGGACCAGTTTTGGTGCGAATCCCAAAATTAAGGCACTTGCAAACATTCGAGCACGCCATAGGATTCAAGTTTTGAATTTTTCTAGTCAGATATGGAGATTATCAAACAATTGCTCTAAACAGTGGCCGGAAAATTGCTTCCTTTCGAAAGAAAGAAGATGATAGGCTTTTTATTGGCAGTAGTAGTATAAATTTCTTTCTATAGAGAAAGCCAAAAAAGAATAGTCCTAATATTAAAAGAACTGTGATGGAAAAATTGCAATTAATTTTATTAATAATTAAGTAGGTCTACTCTAGTACATTTCTAAATCTACATGCTTATCAAGGTCCAGCATTTCAAAAGAATATTACATGAACATATTGTGCATGATCACACTTAAAACAAAATAGTTGTTAGCGTGTTAATATCATGTGGACATAAAAGTGTTCATTGTTGTCTCCTTTCATTTTGATGTCCAAATGAATTCATGAGCATTTTAATTATTTGCTTTTCTTCCAGACTGTCTCTAACACATGTGGCAATTCAAAGGATTGATGGTTGATACTCGAGATCCCATCTTCAAAGCTTATTTGTACGTTTCACACTTTTGCTAAAAAAAAAAGGCTAAATTATAGAAAAATTTCCATCAAAATCTGTTTTTTTTTATCTTTTCCTTCTGTGATTTAAAAACCTATACTTTGTCCTCTTAAAAAATAAAAAATAAAAAATATTCTTTTCTAATTCTACCGCTGCTCACAGTGCTTCGCCTATATTCTATTATTATATATTTTTTATACCCAAAATATCCCTCGCTCTCAGCAGTGCCGCCTCCCCTCCCCACCGACGACATCGTCGGCTGTGCCACCTTGCCCTCCTCCACTGCCTCGCCCTCACCTATCCCTCTGTCCGCGCGCCCATACCCATGCCATCACCTCCTCCGTCGTCTCACCCTCGCCCACCCTCCGTCCGCACCCACCCGAACTCTTCCTACCATCGCCGAATGAAGTGGCGGCGGGAGTGCGGAAAGAGCAAAGAGAATAGGTGGAGCCAGCGGAGTCAGAGGTGGGGTCGAGGGTGGCATGAAAAACGGAGGTGGAGAGGCTGGTTGGGGAGGAGACAAACATGGAGATGATACTTTAGTTATTTGTTCAATACAGTTAATACCGTACCTCTGTGAATATTTTTTATTTTTTAAGTAGGCAAAATATAGATTTTAACTTGACAGAAAAAAGTAAAAAAGCAAATTTTGATGGGAAGAATTTTTATAATTTAGCTAAAAATATTGAACTAAAATCTGGCCACCACAATGTCTATATATATATAACTTGCGATCAGAGACAATAATGGAGCCCATGGCCCCTAAAGAGACGCACTACAATAAGGGTTTTAGCTTCCAACCAAATACAGCAACTCAAATTTAAAATTTAAAATTTTAAAATCTAAATTTTAATGTTTCAAAATTTAAATTTTTATTTTAAATTTAAAATTTTGAATTTTGAAACTTGCAAAATTTTGAAATTTAAATATGAAGTTTAAGTTTATAATTTAAAATCTAAAATTGAAACTAAAATCTAAAATTAAAATTTAAAATTTGAATCTAAAATTATAAAATAAATTTAAAATTTGAATCCAAAATCAGAATTAAATTTCAAGAAGCAGATTTTAGCTGCTTGTAATTTTGGGCATTGAAAGTTAGAAAACTGACTCTAAAAACTACAATAAAATTATGAAAAAGAGGTTATACTAAACGAAAAAAAAAAAAAATATCACCTTTAATTGGACCTTAAATCACTTCTCAAAATCTACGCTCTTATAGATATTCATAAACTCGATCTGATACATAGTTTTGTTTTTCAGACTCATTTTTTCTTTATTTAAGACATTGTGGAGGCATCATAGGCGGAATGCATCCTCATTCATACGGTGGATCTCTCAACACTACCAGAGGCTTCTATAATTGTTACCCGAAGCGTGACAACTACTGAAAAATATTTCAAGTTCTTTTCATAATAAAATGTCCAGATAATACTTTTTATTTTTTTTTTTTTAAGTGGCGAAGGCCAGGTGGTATCCGAGACCCAAGTTCGAATCCTAGTTGATTCACATTTAAAGTTTATTTCTTAACGAAATAAACGGGCTAGCGCTAACTATCTCAAAAAAAAAAAAAAAAAAAAAAAAAAAAAAAAAAAAAATATTGATAATTCAGTCTAGTTCAGGTAAGGGTAGCTAGTGCATGCAGTCTTCACAGTAATTGATCAGCTGGGTTCTGAATGCATGCATGATGATTAAATGATATTGAACTCGCTTGAGCTGACTGTCACCCATCTTTTCCCAAGTTGTTCCATCTCATCTGTCCTGCCAATCATTTTAATTAATTTTGATATATATATATATACCAGGGGGATTAGACAACCAACCAATCCAGATATATATTTTGTGATGAGAGTCGAGTTGGCCACGGCCCCACTTACAGCTAATGCCCCCCACATCCAGATGCTCGATCCCTCTCACTCTCACTCTCACTCTCACTCTCCTCCTGTTTTATATGTAGAAATTTGACTAATGGATTAAGAGCATGTGATGGATGGAGGATTCTCTAATTCATTGTGTTCAAGACAAGCTAGATTTATGAATGAACCAGGTACATGCAATTATCATGTCCATATATATGATAAGATTAATGTGAATTAATTTGGAAAGTGCAAAGTCTCAAATGCTCTTGACTAGAATTTGAGGGACTAGCTGTGCAATTTATCCTTTACTTCAGGCTCAATTATATATATATATATATATATATATATATATATATATATATACTAGTTGAATGTACGTGCAAATGCACGTAACAATTTTTTAAATTTATTTTTAATCAATAAACATTTGTAAATCATATTTATTAAAAAAATTTAGAATAAAATATTTTCTAAATTTATATATTATATTTTATTAAAAAATATCTACAATATCAAATTCAAATTTAAAGTCAAAAGCCGATTTTACGTTGACACGTTATGTTCCTATACACGTTATGATCATCGGATAGTGATGATCATGAATATAAAATATGATAAAACTATTAGGGGAGAAGGATTTCCCGTTGCTTTGTAAATAGGATAAATACATGTATGATTGATGTTGCATCGAGAAGAACCATTCATCTTGCTCATTGAAAAAAAAAAATTAACACTCAAAAAAAAAAAAATCACCGGCAAAAAAAAAACAAAACATATACCATACATCATGTTCACAGAAAAAAAAAGAAGAATAACTCAAAAATTTTAAAAATAACTTACTTGGCTCGTCTTCCCAATTATTTGAAGAAAGATTCAATCGTTGATCTACCCAGTTACTTAAAGACGAATAAATATTGATTATACTCTCCTTTCCTGCAATTACTTGAAGACAAATAGAATATGCTCCAATCATTGATCTGCCCAGTTGCGTAAAGACGAATAAATATTGATTATACTCTTCTTTCCTGCAATTACTTGAAGACAAATAGAATATGCTCCAAATTGGTTGAAGATGAATAAATCTTGATCGATTAGCCATATTTATTTGTGATGAGAGAGTGGAGAGGAACGAAAAATGAAAAATATGAGCGGGAATAAAAGTGCAGGAAGGAAATGTGATGAGAGAGTGGAGAGGACGAAAAATAAAAAATATGAGCAGAAATTAATGTAAAAAATATGAGCGGGATATAGAAAAATAAAATCTGTTATCATATAGAAAATAATTTTGATAGGATTTTCAAAATATCTAAAAAAGATATTTTAAAACTAACTAAATAGGAAAATATCTTTTATAGAAAACTTACTATTTAAATTTCAAATAGAAAAATAAAATCATTATTTTAAAAACAAAAGATATTTTTATAGTAGGAATATTTAAAAAACAAAAGATATAAGCGGTATAAGCGATATATTTTAAAAGCAAAAGATATTTTAAAAACAAAAGATATTAGGAATATTTTCATGATAGGAAGATATAAGCGGTATTTTTTCCGATGTATAGAAAAGCAGAAAAAGGGCGCTATTTTTCCCTTCAAAAGATGGGTCTGTCGACAGACCCAATTTCAAATATACGTGCTTTTATATATAGTATAGATATATGGCCATCGCTATGTGCTACCGAGTTTTCCGCCGTTAGATCCACCCCTTTGATGATTTTCACCCGTTAGATCATACTATTCAACCAACCACCTACTTAACCCTAGGGGGTCCACATCATCCTAACCACACATCTCTTAATCCAATGGACAAAAATTTGGTAGACTAATGACTTGGTGTTATTAATAAGATAGTACAGTTCTATATATATATATATATATATATATATATATATATATATATATATATATATATATATATATATATATATATATATATAATTGAGCTAGAATACTTCTAGAAGTATTACCTCCTGCTATTAGGTTTTTAGTCATTGTATCTACTCCTTGATTACTAATAGTTTTTGGATCAAATACTATTACACCTACCACCACCTACTACCATCATCTCGATCTTACATGCATCTCTCCATCCAAGGGTTAAAAACACTAAAGCACCACCATTTGTTACTTCTAAAAGTATTTTAGATAACCATTTGGTGCTTCTTGGCTACCGAACGTGTCGCATCTCTAATCGTATAGAACGAAGCACTTTGAACCATCCCGCGCTCACTATGTTTATTTTGTGGCTCCGTTTTGTTTGTTTCTTTATGTCTACTTTGTATTCCCGTTTTGTTTTGTTTTTGTTTTGTTTTTGTTTCTTCCGACGTCGGCTCTGAGGCCCTACGCTTTCCACATGTACGCTAAATTCATTTCTTAATGAATGAACGGTTATGAAATTTGCTACCTTTTTCTCAAAAAAAAAAAAAAAAAAAAAAAGTATTTTAGATATACTCATATATATGTATATGGATGTTAATGGACAGGTGCTTCTCTAGAGAGATCTTTAATTCCTTCTCTTTCATATAAGCCCCTCCTTCCCCTAGCTCCCCACCCCCTCTCTCTCTCCCTCCCTTCCTTCTTTAGCCCATCCTCTCACTAGCTACATATCTCTCCCTTTTTTTATATAGAGAGAGAGAGAGAGAGAGAGAGAGAGAGAGAGAGAGAGAGAGAGAGAGAGAGATGGGTAGCATGGGAGAGGTGGAGAGGGGCATTAAGGTTGAAGCCAGAAAGGAGAGAGAGGTGATCAGAGAGCCTCTGATTCAGCAAAACAGCAAGGAGGTGGGCTCAAGTGATGCAGAGGCCAACAACAAAACTAGTTGCAAGAGTACTCATCAGGATTCCATATGGATGGTCTTGCTTAGCACTGCTGTTGCTGTTTGTGGCTCCTTTGAGTTTGGATCATGTGTAAGCTCTCTCTTTCTCTCTCTCTCACCCTCTTTCAATTTCTGACTAATTTTTCTTTCCTTCTTTTTTTTTTTAAACAAATGAGAAAAGAAAAGTTAAACTGGTTATATCGAGCGCAGTTGGTTATAAGGGTGTGTATATATATATATATATATATATATATATATATATATATATATATATATATATATATATATATATATATATATATATATATAATGGTTAATATTTAAGGTCCTAAGTTTCTAGAGCAAGTGGTAAAGGGTTTGGTGGTTGGTATCCGAGGTCCTAAGTTCGAATTCTAGTTGATTCATATTTCTAGCTAAGGTTATTTCTAAATAAAATAAACAAAGCGGGTAACGTGCTATCATATTTTAAAAAACAAAAAAAATACTTCGTAACTTGCTACCTTTCTCTTTCTCTCTCTCTCTCTCTCTCTAAAAAAAAAAAAAACAAACAAAAACAACGATAACTAGGGATTGTAGTGCACAGGTTAAAGAAAGGATTAGGCAGACAGCTGGCTGGAGTACTTCCTAGTACTGTTTTATCCTAACTTGGTTATAGTGACAAACTAGTTCGTGAAAATTTGCTCAAAAATATTAGAAGGACCATGCATGAAATTAGTTGCCTCATGAAGTTCTTAAGTTTTGAGGATTATAATTCACAGTTTAGCCAGAATAATTCTTATCTAATTCTTGACTTGTTAGAAGTAGAAGGCGCTCCGAAGGGACCCTCGCAGACAAACCTAAAAATTTGTTCATTGATACTGGAAGCACCATGGAATTAATTACTTGGCTCATGAAGTTCCTAAATTGTGAGGATTATAATCCACAGTTTAGTCACGTTGAAATAATTGGGTTTTGAGTGAACATCATCGATTACAATTCATCTTAACTAGTACTTCTGGAATAGCTCTACTTTAAAAAGATCTGAAAACCTATACAAACTCTCAATTTATTTCGATCAACTGTCTAACTCCAATTTTTGTTATTTCTCCTTAATAATTTGCAGTCACGTAAAGATCAGGGTAGTTGTGAAATTCATCTAAGCATTCGAAACAAAAAGGGTAAACATCAGCTTTTACGATTGAGGACGAAATTACAAGTATATATGTGAAAATTTAGAGATTATAATATTCAACTTACAGCGACAGGGACTATCCATATGTTTTTTCCCAAATCTAAACTAAGCTTCTTAATTAGCTGCACAATTAAGAACTTGAAGTTGGAATTTTTACTTCTACTGCTGTGGAAAGTTTGTTGAGTAGATCCTGCAATGAAAATATTGTTAACTCGAACAACTTTACTCCGATAACACTTTTGTGTAAGTTTCAGTGAGACTATCCAAACTGGATCATGATAGTCAAAAAGAAAGACATGGAAGAATTAAGTAATGTCCAGATTAAAGTTCTTTTTTCTATGATCCAACCCAATACCGAAGGGACTGGTTTTGATGTAGATTTACTAACTTTAAAATGAAGATCAAGCGACCAACTGTCCTTAAAGCATGTGGCAAAGATCTTGGTGGTTGATGTTCGAGGTCCCAAGTTCGAATCCTTGTTGATTCACATTTACAGCTAAGCTTATTTCTAAATGAAATAAACTTTTAGAAATAAACACGAAGCAGGTAGAAATACTATCTATCTCTCTCTCTCTCAAAAAAAAAAAAACTATTTAAAAATGACCTTAAAATATCTTGAGACTGGCTTTGTTTGGTTAGGGGATAGGGATAGGAATAGGCCCTTATCCCCCCTTTATATCCAAACGCTAATTTTTTACTCGAGAATAGTAGCTTCTGCTATTTCCACCAATACTTCCATTTTTTATATAAAACTATCTAATATTTTTCTTATCTCCGGAAACAACCCAATTTTCATCCAAACGCTATTTTTCTTATCCCCATATTTGTACCTAATAGCTAGTTCTTGCTTATATCCGAACTAAACGGTACCGACATAATAAGTTTGATTGTCAGCTATGCATCAGAGACGCGGCCATAGGCCTCATGTGTCCTCATCAGACGTGTGCCCGACGCGAACGCGCGCGCCATGCGCATCCATAGTGCATCCTATTAAAAATAGTATATATTTTTTTTATAATATATATATATATATATATATAAGATGGTAAATAGTTTAATTTTTGATGATCGCATATAATCACCTTCTCGACTATATAAATAATTATATATGGTGGTGAATATTTCCCTTAAAATATATGAATTATTAATAAAAATTTTATTATCTTTTATTCGTGTGAAAAATATAACAATAATATTTACACAATTAATATTTTATATATAATAAATAGAGCTAGGCTTCCGTACTTTCAAATTATTTTTTATTAATGATAGGATATCTTACTTGCTGATACGCTTTGTTAGACATGATTTATAATATTGTAACTATGTGAAAACCAAGTTTCATAACTTTTTAATTTTATTTACCTATTGAACGAGTAGTATCAAAATGAACAGCTTAAAATAAAAATATCGTAGAAAATAGTAATAGAAGACTTAAATTTCAAATCAGAAGTATTAATTTTACTCTTGATGGTAAGGAAAATTTTTTATTAAAAATTCACCTAATTTGAATTGACCTATACCGTTGAACTTACAAAAATACTACATCAGCTATCAAAATGATCATTTTTCGACTTTGATCATTGGCAAATAATAATGTTGAAAAGTTAGATGTTGAAAAATTATAAAAATTAATTAGAGCCAACCGCCAAACCAGATGTTCCGTGCTTTCGAAAGTATACAAGTCGTACGCTAATAAATATATATTATCATATATTAATAATATGAGCTAGGCTAGTATATATACTATCGGTAGCACGGAGGCCTCCATGCTATAAAGTTGTTTTTAATGATGTGGTTTCCAAATCGATGATCGGCTCCGTTAGACTTGATCTAGTACACTATTGAAAGTATTTGAAAACTAAATTTCATAATTTTTCAACATTATTTACCTATCAAACAAGTAGTCTAAGAATGAACGGCTGAAAATAAAAACCTCATAAAAAAAATGATGATAAAAGACTTGAATTTAAGATCAGAGATACTGATCTTACTTTAAATAGTGAAAATAATTTTCTATAAAAATTTTATCAAATTTAGATTGTTTTACACCGTTAAATTTACAAACGCATCGAATCTATCGTTAAAATTGTAAATTTTGAGACCTTTTAATCACTAACCAAATGATGTCGAAAAATTATGAAATTTAGTTTTCTTATACTTTCAATAATGCAGATCAAATTTAATAGAGCCGGTCGTTGATTTGAAAGCTGCATAATTGAAAACAAATTGATAGCACGAAGACCTTCGTACAACTGATAGTATACCACGCAGCCTAGCTAGCTCTTAATAATATTGTATTTTATTAATCTTGTCAGTGTCCTGATATTTTTTTAGCTGTCCAGTCAGTCGTATTGGAATAGTATCATGTCCGGTGTTCAGTAATTTGTGGCTGTGACGCCTAGATTATCAAAGTCGATCGAACTAGTTATATTTTATTCGCACGTGTAGATTTAAAAATCGTGACGGGAGTCCTGATGGGACCTTCAGACTATGTTAACATCTCAACCTACTCCAAGATCCTCCCTGTTGTAACGACCCAGTCTCGAGTGGGAGAATGGTCGAGAGGTGGAGGAGTAGAGGTAACGCAGGGAGAGGGAGAAAGCCCACTAAGCTTCAGGATGGGAAACTGGGCTACGATCAAGCTAAGGGACCTCTCTACGACGATCAGTCAGGGGCGTACAAGGGTGGTAAAGTGGTAGTGGAGGTAGGTGAGAGTTTTGAAGGGGAGGAAAGGCAACAATCGGGGCTAAGAGGTGAGGGAATCATCGGGTGTGGAAGCATCAAGGGAAAGGGAAAGGAGAAGGAGTTATTACCTGGCCTGGATGCAGATCGTGAGGATCACAGAGGGAGTTTTGAGGGACATTTAAGAGGTGAGCATCCCTCCCGTTTGCTCGGGCCAAACGAGGTAGGCGATGAGGCATCGCAGGAATGGCAAGGAGGCAGCGGCCAGGAGGGAAACGAGCTGACCTTGCATGCTTCCGGTAAGGCTCCTCCTAGCTACCAAGGTAAGGAATGGAGTTATTACCGAACAACTGGACGGAAAGAAGGGTTCAGTCATTGGTCCAGCTGAGGTGAGGAGGAGGTTCTGCGAAGAGGGGTTAGGTGGAAACAGTAACTCCTACCTACTCAGAGGTGTGTCTTATAAGGAGGCCCTTGTCAAGAATCGGAAGACAACTCAACCTACCTTACCACCTGTAAAATTCCACAACATTCTTAAAGTGAAGCAGCTTCCAAGTGGGTACCTTGTTAACAGATGCTTCAGGTGCCTTGCTAAGGACCACAAAGCCGCGGCGTGCCGGGATCCGGTAAGGTGTATCAAGTGTCTGTGCTACGGCCATCGAGCGCAGTTCTGTAAGGCGAGTAGAGGCGTTAAGATGAACGTCAATATGAATAGGCGCGACCATCGACGGGGCCGGGTGCCGGCGACGAAAGTCTTCGTTCCGTATACGGAGGAGTACCTTCGACGACGGAATCTGCGGCGCAACGCCGTGCTGGCGGATGTCCTCCGGCCCGCAGACTTAGGCCGTGATCCGGTCAGCACTATCAAGCAAGCGTTGGCCAGGAGGTTTGGAGGCTACAACGACGACTTCCCGGTAGCTCGACATAGGGAGAGGGACTTTGCGATTTTCTTGCCGGAGTGGGTGCCTGCAGAGATGCTTATTAGAAGGCAGGTACTTACCCTAGACGCTTTCTGGGTCCGCTGCTATCCATGGGGGCAATACAGAGATGCTCGACCTAATAGGCCGAGATATCGTGCTTGGATCCGCTTGTTCAACCTTCCTTTCGAGGTCTGGACGGTGCCTCGGGTGGCGGCTATGGTGAGCGGCTTCGGAAGGTTTGTGAAGGCGGACCGGACCACCTTGGCTATGACGGACTTACGAGCTTTTCATTGTCAGATTGTGCTCGATTCCCTGCTCGAGGTCCCGCAAAATTTGTCGATCGTGGTGGATGAGGAAGCCCACCCTGTCATGGTACATCTGGAGAGTTGGGTGAGGATCGAAGAGGGAGGCGGTGGTGACCCACCTGTGCCACCCCAGAATGGGCCGGAACGAGACGAGATGGAGGAGGGCGAACCTGAGTTAGACCATCAGGCCCAGGGCGAGGTGGGCGATGTAGTCAGGGCACATATGGAGGATGGGATGGACTCGGGAGAGGGTGAAGTGGAAGAAGGTGAGGCTCCGCAGCAGAGTCGCCGGGAGCCCTCCGTGCGCCACGCGACGGTGGCTAGCCAGTTTGACGTCAGGGAGGGAGGTTGGGGGTCAACTGATACCCAAAGTCGGTACTTCGGGTTACGGGTTGGGGAGAGTGGGAGAGAGACGGCGGAGCGGGGCAGGGGAGAGGCTGCGCGGTCAGGTCAGCGACCTCCCTGGGTCCCAATCGACTGGGCTCTAGGTGGAGGAGAGCCGGGGAGTCTTGCAGGGAGCCGTAGTGGGGAGGCGGTGCCCGAGCAGATGAAGAGGGAGACGGGAAGGAGCAGCGCGGCCAGGGTATACGGCGCTGGGCCGCACCTCGGCCGATCGGGCACTCGGGACGGCATGCGAAGGCTGTTCGGGGCCCCGACGGGAGCGGATGTCCGGACAAGTGGTGAGAGAACGGGCGGCGTTGTCGAACGGTCATGCCCAGTCGGGGCAGAGCTGGAAGGTACGGGCAACGGGAGGGCCACTGGCTAGCGAAGGGGATAGGAGCCGATGGATGGTCGCCGGAGTGCCGTCGGGGTCCGGCGACGCTCGGCTTCGCGTAGTGGCAACGGTACGCACCGACACCCTGTCCGAGGGGAGGGGTGGGGGAGGTTCGAGGAGGGCGAAGTGGGGAGAGGTCAGGGAGTTCATGAGAAAGGGTGGTGCTGCCGGCTGTGGGTTTAGCAAGGGTACCCACCTTTTTCGTGATTGGGGCTCTTGGGAGGGGGCAGGAACGTGGTCCAAGGTTGAGGGGCCCGAGGTGGCTGCAGGTGGCTCGATAACCCGGGGAACCCAAACTGGGTTACTTCTTAAGATTGCACAGTACGGGGTAAAGCTTGGGATGGAGCTCGTGGTACCCGATGGAAGTGGATGCAGGCGCGTGTTTGTGGGGATATGGGCCTGGGGCTTAGCACCGGGTCCAAGCTTGGATTGTTGTAGTCACGTGTACGAGGCTGTGGACCTTTTGAGGGGTGGGGTATCTGATTCTGCTGGGGCGTTGACTGTTTGGGGGTCCCAGGGTCTAACTGGAGGGTGCCTGGGTGTCCGGAGGGATGATGAGTCTGACTGTTTTGACGTGCAGGAGACCGGTCAGCCCAGGAGCCCAACGACTCTAGTGGAGACGTGTTCTGACACATCCGTGGCTGCAGGGGGGTGCCTCTATGGAGGGGTTGAAGTCCGGTGTCCTCGAGCAGTCGGTGACGGTGCTAGCGAGTACGTGGCGGCCCTGCGGTGTTGCGTTCCAGCAAGCGACTCGCGGAGGGGGCTAAGACACCCATCCTGAGCCGGGCTATGGCTAGGAAAGCCAGCCTTTATGAGGGGGGAAAGGCGAGTAGGGTTGACCGCAATGTCAAGTTTCTTATTCGCAAGAGTCGACTTTGCGGCGTTAGCTTGGGAGAGGCGGAGGCGGGGGACTTCGAGGGGTTCCTTGCTAAGTGTGTGTAAGGAGGGCCTTGGAGCAGGAGCGTCGACACCGTTTTGGGGTTTGCTGGGTGTCTTCTTCTTGTTTTTTTCCGTTGTGTTTGTGTCTCTTCTATGTTAGGAGTTCTTAGTTGGAATGTTAGGGGCCTTAATAGCCTCGCCAAGCGTGATGCTGTTAGGGCGGTCGTCTCTAAGTTGTCTTATGTTGTTTTGTGCTTTCAGGAGTCTAAAGTGCAGTCTGTTTCTGGCACTTTTTTGCGTAGTATAGGGGGCTCTTTCTTTAACAAGTGTGTTTTCCTCGAATCGGTTGGTTCTTCGGGGGGTGTAATTACGTGCTGGAATTCTCGCTTCTACCGTGGCACTGATGTCTTAGTGCGTAATTTCTCGATTACGGTACTTCTGACGCACATTAAGTCTGGGACCGAGTTCTACGTTACTAATGTGTACGGTCCATCTTCGTAGGATGGGAAGGAGGAATTCTTCTCGGAAGTGGCACAGCTTAAAGCGCTTTGTGAGGGTAGATGGATTATTTGTGGTGATTTTAATTGTATTAGAAGGCAGGAGGAGCGAAGAGGCAGGACGTGGAGTACTAAAACTATGGCTTTGTTTAACGACCTTATTAGCGACCTAGCGCTATTAGATCCACCAATGTCTAATCAGAAGTTCACGTGGTCCAACATGCAAGTGAATCCGACCCTTGCTAGACTTGATCGATTCTTACTCTCGACAGAATGGGACCATGATTTTCCTCTCTCCAAGGTGGTGGCCCTGCCCCGAGCCACGTCTGATCATTGTCCCATATTGCTCACTGCGGGAAGAAACGCCAAAGTGAGGAGGAATATTTTTAGATTCGAGCAAGTGTGCTCAGGCACGAGGGTTTTTGTAATAAAATGCCTGGATGGTGGATGGAGGGATCGGCGAAAAGGTCAACGGTGCTCACGTTTACAGCAAAGCTAAGACACTGCCGTCAGAGAATTAAAGAATGGTGTAAGAGCGAGTTCTATAGCATCCGCGAGCTTAAGGACCGATTACTGGGGGAAATCCAACAGTTTGATATATTGGAGGAGCGGGGGGATTTGTCGGAAGAGGGCGGCAAGAAAAGAGAGGATCTTAAAGCAAAATTAATGAGAGTTTTAAATGACGAAGGTGCCATGTGGAGAACCAGGGCTAACCAGCATTGGCTGCGGGAGGGAGACAGTAACACCAAATTTTTTCACAGTATAGCGAATGGGAGGAAAAGGACCAATGAGATTGGAGTTGTAACTGAAAATAATCATGTTTACAGCTCTGAGGATGACAAAAAGGGCTATTTCTTTCGCAGTTTTAAAGAGAGATTTACAGCAGATGCTACGGCACCACCTTCCTTCGGTGATTGGAGTGACCTTTTTTCCACAAATCGTCTATCGGACTCTATGCTGACGCGGCTTACGGAGGAGTTCACCTTAGAGGAGATAAAGGAAGCAGTATTTAACCTGGGCAGCGATAAAGCGCCGGGCCCTGATGGGTTTCCACTTAGATTTTTCCAAACCTTCTGGGAGACCATCAAGTTTGACCTTCTTAACGTGTTCCAGGAGTTATACGAGGGTACTCTGTCCACTGCCCCTTTCGACTACTCCTTCATCTGCCTGGTACCCAAGAAGGAAGGAGCGACGACTGCCAATGACTATCGACCGATCAGCCTTATTAACGGTATCCAAAAGATTATCTCTAAGGTACTTGCTAATCGGCTTGGATTGGTGATGAACGAGTTAATTGGTCCGTCCCAATCAGCATTCCTTAAAGGAAGGAACATCACAGATGCGTATGTTACTGTATCAGAGTTAATAGGATGGAGTTGTAAGAGGGGTATCGAGGGGGTCGGTATAAAAGTGGACTTTGAAAAGGCGTACGATAGGATCCATTGGCCGTTCCTTTTCAGTATTCTTCGATGGTGGGGCTTCGATGCGAAGTGGTGTGGGTGGATTGAACAATGTATTTGCAATGCCAAAGTAGCTATATTGGTCAATGGAGAGGCGACCAATTGGATCAAAACTACAAGAGGAGTTCGCCAAGGGGACCCGCTCTCACCCTTCTTGTTCTTGCTAGTTGCGGAATGTCTTGCCAGACTATCCAACAAGGCCACGTCCAATAATCTCGTCAAAGGAATTGGACCATCTGATGCCCGTTCAACGACCCTCACACAGTTTGCAGATGATACTTTCTTTTTCTCGGTAGCTAGGAAAAGGTATTTAAGAAATTTAAGATTGATTTGGCACTTATTTGAGTGGGCTTCCGGGCTAAAGATCAACAGAGAGAAGTCGGAGCTATATTACTTTGGCAGGATCGAAGGTAAAGCGGTAAGACTAGCGAATCTGCTTGACTGCAAAATTGGAAGCTTTCCGACATCCTATTTGGGGTTCCCTCTTTCCCCGAAATCTCCCACGAAGGATGCTTGGAGAGGGGTTATTCGGAAATTGCAAGTTAGAATCGACGGATGGCAAGCTAAACTCTTGTCGAGAGGGGGTAGACTTACACTCGTCAACGCAGTACTAACAAACCTTCCTCTTTATTTTCTGTCCGTATTCAAAGCACCCTGTTGGGTGATCAAGCGCATCGAAGCCCTCCATCGAGATTTTTTTTGGAGCGGGCAGAGCGACACTGCAGGAATAAGATGTTTAGTGGCTTGGAAGAACGTGTGCTTGAGCAAGAAGGCAGGAGGGCTGGGCATTCTGGACGTCGCTAGCATGAATTGTGCGCTTCTAGCCAAATGGTGGTGGAAGCTTCAAACCGCGCATCATCTACAGTGGACCAAGATTATCCGTGAGTTATACTACCGCAGAAGAAGACCGCTGTGTGAGGGTAGTAGTTTTAGGCCCTACTCACACTGGTGGAGAGGTGTTCTAACCACCAGAGAGTTTTCAAATGGGGGATCTATTTTAAGCTGGGTAATGGTAGTTCTATTGACTTCTGGTCCGATAGGTGGTGTGGGGATATCACTCTTAATTTGTCTTTCCCGGAGATTTTCTTGGCATTGGACGCCAACCCAATGTTGGTTAAGGATTGTTTTAGTAACGACGACTGGAACTGGACTAGAATCTTGGGAGACGAGGCGACCCTTATGACTGGATTAGGACCTAACATTTCGGCGCTTAAAGATAGGGTCTGCAGCTTTAAGGTAGGCCAACACGCGGACGAGTTAGGGTGGAGATGGTGTAACAGCGGTATTTTCTCAGTCAAATCGGCCTATAGGATGCTGAATGACGGGGGAACGAGAGATGGCCACACTAGCAAGATCTGGAGGCTCCGCATACCCCTCAAGGTCAAGGTGTTTTGCTGGCTCGTCCTTAAGAAAAGACTGCTTACAACTGACATTCTTGCCAAGAGAGGGTGGACTGGGGACAGAGGTTGTGTGCTGTGCAGGGCTCACGAGGAGACTGCTAACCATCTACTCACGCAATGCGTCTTTACCAAGTACATCATGGTGATGGGACTAGAGGATGTTCACGCCGAGGAGCTCGGAGAGGATGTTCGGATAATTTGGGGTAAATGGATGGGAAAGAACGCGGTGCGAGGCAGGAGTAATGGGTTAGCTGAGCTGGGTGCATGCTGGTGGACTATTTGGAAGGCCAGAAACGATGTTATCTTTCTCCAGAAGCAATTCGACCCTTTGTTAGCTGTCTATCGGCTCAAGACGACGCTTTTTTCGTGGAAAGATCTTCTTTAATTGTGCTATCAATCGGTTTTTTTTTTTTTTTTTTTTAGACTTCGTACTTCCTCGAGGCCTTGTTGCCTCACCCCTGTAGCCTAATTCATTTTTGCAATGAATGAAGCAGGTAGCGTGCTACCTACTCTCAAAAAAAAAATAATAATTGTTAAAATCGGAACGTCGAAAAATAGATTCAAAAAATAACTTGATGCGAGAAAAGAAAAGATAAAGCGGAAAGAGCACACCGATATTTACGTGGTTCGGCCAACGGCCTACGTCCACGGGCGAAGACGGAGCAAATACTTTATTAATGTCGAAAAGGCGGAGTACAAAGAAGATCTCCCGAAAGACCAAAACTTAATTAGATCCGAAACGACGAAAGACGCGCCGTATTAGAGATTCCAAGACTTGATTCTCTCTCACCCATCTGTACGGACCAATGCATGATCCTTAATTAATTAGCATGCCGCGGCTCCTTGACGGTAGGAACTACCAACATGAATTAATTTGAGCCGCCCTGATCACCAGCCTAAGCCGTACGGACCACCAAGCAACGAAGACTTAATTAATGGATGAATTCTTAATTTTGGTCGCACCGATTAATTTGGCCGTAGCATGTATATATAATACATGTCTCCTAACAAGAGTATATTTCTAGTTCTACTAGAATTATTCTCCTAATCATAATCCATATATGCCAAATTAAATCCAATCCCAAATAGATTAGGATTTAACTCCAAATTAGATAACTACAAATCTAAACCAAATATTAACAATCTCCACCTTGGTTTAATTTGTAGTTTAGCCGCCGCTATGTCGAGATCACCATAAAACTCCACCTTGAATTTAATTCGCCTCAATGCTCCTTAACGCCCCGTGCTCCGTCTTCTCCAAACGCCCCATAGGGCCTCAAATGCCGCCAACTGCCACCAAGTCCAAACAGTGTTTGAACTTGGCAATAATAAGAGACTTAGTAAACATATCTGCCGGATTGTCCTCGGTACCAATTTTCTTAACAGTCACTGTGCGCTTCCCAATCACATCCCGAACAAAGTGAAACTTTACATCGATGTGTTTTGTTCTCTCATGGAACATCTGATCTTTAGACAAATGAATAGCACTCTGACTGTCCGAATAAACAATCGTCGAATCCGTACAAGAGGTAAGCTCTCCAAATAAACCTCTTAGCCACATAGCTTCCTTCACACCCTCCGTCATAGCAATATATTCCGCCTTCGTCGTAGACAAGGTGACAATAGGTTGTAGTGAAGCTTTCCAACTAACTGCACATCCGTCAATAGAGAATACATAACCTGAAAGTGATCTCCTCCTATCCAAATCACTTGCAAAATCCGAATCAACATATCCGACCACACCATCCTTACACCTCCCAAACTCCAAACAAGTGCTAGTGGTACCTCGTAAGTATCTCAGAATCCACTTAACAGCTTGCCAATGAGCCTTACCAGGATTGGTCATATATCTGCTAACCATGCTCACTGCGTAGGAGATGTCCGGCCGTGTGTAAACCATGGCGTACATGATGCTCCCGACTGCACTAGAATAGGGAACATGAGACATGTACTCCCGCTCATCATCGGACTGCGGTGATGCCTCGGCCGAAAGTCTGAAATGCGCCGCAAAAGGAGTGCTCACCGGTTTTGCGTCTGTCATCCCGAAACGCTTCAAAATCTTCTCTATATATTTTTCCTGTGTCAAATACAGTAGTCCTGACTTGTTGTCCCTCTTAATTTCCATACCAAGGATTTTCTTAGCAGCACCTAGATCTTTCATCTCAAACTCACCCTTCAATAAAGTCTTCAATTTATTTATCTCAACTATGTCGCTGGAAGCAATTAACATATCATCGACATAGAGCAACAAATATATGAAAGATCCCTGATCAAGCTTTCTGAAATATACACAACTGTCACGCTTGCTTCTGGAGTATCCGTGACCTGTCATAAAGGAGTCAAACCGCTTATACCATTGTCGAGGAGACTGCTTTAAGCCATAAAGCGACTTCTTTAACAGGCAAACATGGTCCTCCTTCCCTTCAACAATGAATCCCTCCGGCTGTTTCATATAAATTTGCTCCTCAAGTTCTCCATGCAAAAAAAGCTGTCTTAACATCAAGCTGCTCAAGATACAGGTCATTCATGGCTACTAACGATAAAAGAATACGAATAGAAGTATGCTTCACGACGGGTGAGAAAATATCATTGAAGTCAACACCTTCTACCTGACTGTAGCCCTTAGCAACTAAACGAGCTTTATACCTTGTATCTTCCACGCCGCGGATTCCGCCCTTTTCTTGAAGACCCATTTACGACCAACAATTCTCTTACCGTAGACGGTTTTACTCACTCCCATGTGCGATTCTTATGGAGAGACACCATCTCCTCATTCATCGCCACCAACCACTCTGCAGAAGTGGCACCTGAAATAGCTTGATTATACGTAGAAGGTTCACCTTCTTCTTCTGTGTCTTGTGCCACTGAAAGAGCGTACGCAACCATATCTTCATAACCGTATCTCTGCGGTGGTTTAATCTGTCTCCTCGCTCTGCCTATAGCAATGCTCTGCTTCTCAACTTGTGGGGTTTCAGTTACTGGGGTGTCCGCTGACTGAACTTGTTCTGACTGAGAAGAATCCTGTGACTGAACTATACCATCGGTCTCTACCTCCACCTGCTTGCTAGCACTCGGGGTCTCATCAGAAGAATTATGGTTAGGATATAACATAGCAGATTCATCAAATGTGACATCCCTACTAACAATTAATTTAGACGATTCAGGACACCACAATCTATATCCCTTAACCCCCGATGCATAGCCAATAAAAATACACTTTTTAGCCCTAGGTTCTAACTTGCCTTCATTTACATGAACATAAGCAGGACGACCAAATATTCGCAAATTAGAATAATCAGAAGGGCTGCCAGACCATACCTCCTCCGGAGTTTTGCAATCAAGTGCTGAATGTGGAGAACGATTCACCAAATAGCACGCTGTATAGATCGCCTCTGCCCAGAAACTCTTCGCTAAGCCAGCATTAGAGAGTATACAACGAGCTCTCTCCAAAAGAGTTCTATTCATCCGTTCAGCCACTCCGTTCTGCTGTGGAGTATGCCTAACGGTCTTATGTCGAACGATCCCTTCCTTCTTGCAATTCTTCAAACTCGACGAACGTAATTCCAAACCATTGTCGGTCCTTAATCTCTTGATCTTCTTTTCGGTTTGCTTTCGATCATGACCTTCCATTGCTTGAAATAATTGAACACCTCATCCTTACTTTTCAGAAAGAACGCCCACACTTTACGAGAATAGTCGTCAATAAAAGTCAACATATATCTAGCACCACCATGAGTAGGAGTACGAGAAGGTCCCCAAAGATCAGAATGGATGTAGTCCAGAGTACCTTTTGTCCGGTGAACTGCGGCCTTAAAGCTGACTCTCTTTTGTTTGCCAAGAACACAATGCTCGCAGAAGTCCAACTTTTCTAAACTCTGACTACCAAGTAGACCTCTCTCGTCCAAGTTCATCATACCATATTCACTCATATGGCCCAGTCGCATATGCCATAATTTGGTGCTATCCGAATCTGACATAGAGGAAGAAGTCACTGCTGCTGAACCTGTCACAGTGGAACCCTGTAGAACATATAACATGTCGGACAACTTGGCCTTCATCACTACAAGATTCCCTTTAGCGATCTTCATTAACCCATCAGCTGAAGAATACTTAAAGCCTTTAGTATCAAGTGTACCCAATGAGATCAAATTTTTTCTTATATCCGGAACATGCCGAACCTCAGATATAGTCCTCACTACTCCATCGAACATTCGTACCTGAACAGTACCAATTCCAATAACTGTACACTTAGAGTGATTTCCCATCAATACATCTCCACCTTCAAAAGGCTTGTACGTCGAGAACCATTCTCTATGCGCGCAGATATGAAAGGTACATGCGGAATCCATAAGCCACTCATCCTGTCTGCGTGTCTTATCCGTAACTGTGAAGACGATATCATTTTTATCTGATTCTCCTGCTGCAACACTTGCTTCCGTTTCTGACCTTGATTCTTATCACCGTTATTCTTCCGCTGCTCTTTATTTTTCAACTTGAAACAATCAGCTTTTATGTGATCCTTCTTTTTACAATAACCACAAATCAGATTTCTGTGTTTTGACTTTGATCTTGATGTACCTCTATTACCGGAACCCTTCTCCCGAGACCTCCCTCTAGCGACCAAACCTTGTCCTGAAACTCCACCTGTCTCGTTGCTTATCTGCATGTCAATTCTCTCTTTTGAAAGTAAAGAGGATTTAACATCATCGAGACATACAGTATCTCGTCCAAACAAAAAAGTCTCACGAAAATTCTTGTAAGAGGGTGGTAGAGAACATAATAATAAAAGGGCTTCATCTTCCTCCTCGATTTTGACATCTATCGAGCGGAGATCCATAATAATAGAATTAAATTCATCTAAATGCGACTTAATAGAGGTACCTTCCGCCATGCGCAACATAAAGAGACGTTGCTTCAAATATAACTTGTTGGTGAGAGACTTCGTCATATAGAGAGACTCCAATTTAATCCAAAGCCCTGCAGCGGTCTTTTCATCCAAGACCTCGCGCAATACCTCATCGGATAAACATAATTGTATTGCCGTAAGAGCTTTGTCATCAATCTCCTCCTTTTGCTCCGCCGTTAATGAATCGGGCATCTTTTCTTTTCCCAACAGTGCCTTCTGCAATCCTTGCTGCGTCAATAAAGCACGCATCTTGACTTGCCATAATACTGGCTGTTGGTCAAATTACGAATCTCGAATTTCGTCGTCATCTTAATCCTCAAAGGTAATAGAAAGGCTCTGATACCAGTTTGTTAAAATCGGAACGTCGAAAAATAGATCCAGAAATTAATTGAATGCGAGAAAAGAAAAGATAAAGCGGAAAGAGCACACCGATATTTACGTGGTTCGGCCAACGGCCTACGTCCACGGGCGAAGACGGAGCAAATACTTTATTAATGTCGAAAAGGCGGAGTACAAAGAAGATCTCCCGAAAGACCAAAACTTAATTAGATCCGAAACGACGAAAGACGCGCCGTATTAGAGATTCCAAGACTTGATTCTCTCTCACCCATCCGTACGGACCAATGCATGATCCTTAATTAATTAGCATGCCGCGGCTCCTTGACGGTAGGAACTACCAACATGAATTAATTTGAGCCGCCCTGATCACCAGCCTAAGCCGTACGGACCACCAAGCAACGAAGACTTAATTAATGGATGAATTCTTAATTTTGGTCGCACCGATTAATTTGGCCGTAGCATGTATATATAATACATGTCTCCTAACAAGAGTATATTTCTAGTTCTACTAGAATTATTTTCCTAATCATAATCCATATATGCCAAATTAAATCCAATCCCAAATAGATTAGGATTTAACTCCAAATTAGATAACTACAAATCTAAACCAAATATTAACAATAATTCATTGGGCCAACCACCAAAACGCTTAACCCAATTATTATTACTAGTGGTCCGAACGTCCTCGTCGGTCCAATCACACACACAGTCAAAAATCATCAGGCGATGTGAGACTCGTCTCGCTAGCCCGTCATCCAGATTCTGACTTAGCCGAAACTTAATTACCACACATGTCCAACTGGTGAACCGGCTCTGATACCAAATGTAACTAGCAATAATAACCCGTTGGGCCCAACCACCAACCGAAAATGCTTAAGTCCAGTTATTATTACTAGTGTCTTAAGTCTCTTATAAACCCAATGATAATTTCATTTCCATCCGATATGAGACTATTGGGGTGTCACACTGGATCACCAAGACTTGTATGGTTATATTTTCTTAAATTTTTTTTTACTCATAATTTGATTGTCTGATTTTTGTTCTTAATTTGTTCTTTTTTTTTAACTCTCCACTCCTAACAGGTGGGTTATTCTGCACCGACTCAATCGGGGATTATAAAAGATATTGGCCTTTCCCTGTCAGAGGTTAACTATTACAGTCTCTGATCGCTCTTTAATGTTAGACTTTTTAAAGTTCTAGCTGTTTGATTTCCGAACAAGTCGAGAATTATTATTATTATTATTCTCATTATATTCCGCTAAATGATATAAAAAATGATCAATTAAATTAAATTATTGTAGTCAATTTTAAAATAATTTGAAAATAACTATTCTACCTACCTTTTAAGAGGAATATATAGAGTTATTCTCATACCATACTTATTATTAATTATAATTATAATATTAAAATATCTTATCTTATTAATTTTTATGATGATTAAAACCACTACAACTATTAGTGCTACTATTATATTATATTATTTTTATTTGTATTTCTTTATAAATTAAAATTATATGCTATCCTATAATATATCATATTATAGTTAACTAGGAGAGGAACAGGGGAATTAATCATGGACTTATTTTCCTCCATATTCCCAAATAATAATAATAATAATAATCTAGCTCCTTTCTTAACAGATTATTTTAGGATAACTTGTTAAGAGAGTGGAATTGTTGTTCCATCATTTTGGTGGAACTTCAATTACTATCCTTAATTATACCTCTACTAATTTAATAATAAAATGTTATTAATTAATATATTGTATATTAATTTATTTACTGACTAACTAGATAAATAAATAACTACTTATTATATTATATTAGGAAATATTTAATTAACTATTTAAGAAAATAATTTATTAATAAATAATTAATTAGCTAATTAAAAAAATAATTATTTAGTGTGTTTATGAAATAACTAATATTTATATTGATTAATTAATAATATTTTGACTCATCTAATTATTTTATTAACTAATTAATTATCCAACCATTAAATATTTGTTTTATTAAATATATAATAATCAGTTAATAAACTAACTAATTAGTTAAATTAATATTAATTATCTAACTATTAAATAATTAGTTAATTAATCAAATAATCTGTTAATTAACTAATTAGTTAAGTTAGTTACTTAATTTGTTAACTATCATTTATGGTGGTTATCTTGCAGTATTCATGATTAATTAGTTACTTAAGTAAGTTTAATTATTATTTAATTATCATTTTATGTTAATTAATTAGATAAAAAATTATTATTTTTAAAATTATAATTACTCTTATTCTCACTATTCTAATCTAACTATCCAAACACTAGTTTTCTTATTCTTGAAAACAACACAAATTTTATCTAAATGCAAAACTAATCTTATTCTTGCTTATTCCAAGAGTTGTACCTATATCAAAAATAATTAGAAATAGCTTATTTATGAATCAAACAATACATTCTTAAGACATGCTATATGAACAATGAAAGTACAGAGGGAATGATGAAATACCTCTCACCTTATCAAGCTAATTAAGATCTTGTTCATTGCATGTTAATAAAACAGTTATTAATTAAACATTTCCACTGATTTCATGGTCATATAATATGCACCTCTAAACAGTGATTATCTGTGATAATATTTCAGTATTCAATTTTCGGTTCAATACTGACAATTGGTGCGATGATTGGTGCGGTGACAAGCGGACGCATTGCTGATTTTATCGGACGCAAGAAGGTATGAATTAAGACCAATAAAACTATATCGATCCAACCAACAATTAAAGTTTCTGTTTGTTCTTGATCTTACGTAATTCGCGTTAATAGGCAATGAGAATAGCTGCTTTAGTCTGCCTTGTTGGATGGCTTGCCATATATTTTGCAAAGGTTTGATGCTTAAATTGAGCCAATTAATATCCTTGTTGTATAATGATATTTTGAACAATGTGATGTTAATTCTTTTTTCTTTCTTTTTCAAACATATATATATACAAAGGGTGCTTTAATGCTGTACTTTGGGAGGCTTTCGTCAGGCTATGGAATTGGAGTTCTTTCTTATGTGGTATGTTTTCGTCATAAACACATGTTTCGATTGGCCTCCACAATATATACAGATAAAAATCGAACTTACCAGCTTGTACATAGGTACCTATATTCATTGCTGAAATAGCACCGAAGAATCTACGAGGAGGACTCGCGACTTTGAACCAGGTTTAGTAGTTCTAGGCTACATATCTCTTCATTGTATATAAACAGTTACTTTACTGACATACGTCGTAACAAGTTAATTGCTTATCTTACAGCTGCTGATATGCACCGGAGCTTCGGTTTCTTTCATAGTCGGCACACTTGTTACTTGGCGCACTCTAGTATTGATCGGTTAGTTGTCGTTATGCTGACACATTCCTAACTTACAAGAGGTGAATTATAATTTTCCAGAATAATTAATGTAATGTAGTCGATCTGCAGGAGTGGTGCCATCCATTGTTCTACTTGTGGGTCTCTTTTTCATTCCAGAGTCTCCAAGATGGCTGGTTTGGTTCCTGTTTCATTACTCACTTGTCGACACTGCGCTATGCACAGTATTGAGAGGATTCATTGTTAATACACATTAATTCTTCAGGCGAAAGTTGGCCAACAAAAAGAGTTTCAAGTTGCCTTACGAAAACTTCGAGGAAAGAATGCTGATATAACCGAAGAAGCGACAGAAATTCAGGTAAAATATATAATTAATCTTGCAGTTCTTTTATTTCGTTTTTAAGATTTACGGCTCGAAATGTTAAATGAAATTCGCACTCATTTGCTTTACAGGAATATATCGAATCTCTTCAAAACCTCCCTCAAGCCAATTTGCTTCAGCTATTTCAGAGTCAGTATATTAGAGCTGTCATTGTAAGCAACCCCTTCAGAACTTGAACTTTCCTAATCCACATGATCTCTTTAATTAGTACTCGGAAATTTTGTAATTTAGTTGTGATGTTCTAGGTAGGTGTTGGGCTAATGGTCTTTCAACAATTGGGAGGGATCAATGGGGTTGGATTTTATGCAAGCCAGATCTTTGTATCTGCAGGTACAACACCTTTTTTCTGCTCATTCTTGCTTAATTTCATGATGATTTCATAGATAAGATCTGTAATTCTCATTAAATTGTATTTGCAGGGTTTTCTTCGGGGAACCTCGGAACTATTTTGATGGGTTGTATTCAGGTATGGAATAGTTCAATTTCCCTTATTCTAATATATTCATACATATTTGTAAAACTTAATTTCTTAGAAAATCACCTTATTTTAGGTTCCTGTCACAATGTTGGGAGCTATTCTTATGGACAGGAGCGGCCGGAGACCCCTTTTGATGGTAATAGAAAGCTAAAACATTCTCTTTCGCGACATTATTTCGTACATATGAGGAAGTATATAGTCTAATTTAAGTTGCTTCTGTGATTCAGATTTCTGCAACAGGAACATTTGCTGGTACCTTTTTGACAGGTTTATCATTTTATTTGAAGGTAATCATGCATCAAGCTGTGGATCTTCTAGTTAATTTCATTGTGTTCCTCCTAATTTACATGATCATATCTTTTTAACTAGGGACAAGGGGTGTGTGCAGAGTGGGTTCCTGCACTAGCGCTTTCCGGTATATTGGTAAGACATATATACTAATAAGAGAACTTTTTTAATTTGATCCTCTAGTTAATCTTTATGTTGTAAATTCTGTATTAATTAGTTAGCGAGTAATCTTCTTCAACAGATGATGGAGAAGATCCATAGCTTCATTAATCCACTAGCAAAAGTACTCGCTCCCTATCTATTGGAAAGATTAGTTAGCAAACAAAATCTCAAATTACAGGAATAATTTGAGACAAATTAATGAGTGGACCTAAACATCTTGAAGGGGTTTCAAATTTTTATCTGTGTAATCTTTCTATTTAACCTGACTTCTGAATTGTAAAGCCTTATAAGTTATATATTTCTGAATGTTAACCCTTTGACAATAGTTTAGCATGACTTCCCACCGTCGCCATGCCCATATTCTCCCTCGCCCTGGCCGTTCTTCTGCCCTAGCCCACCGTCCCCAACGCCCTTCTTTCCCCCTCCACTCTCTCCGACAGCCTTATACCCACTTTTTTCGTCCACACTCTCGCTTTCTTCGTCCTCCCTCTCGCCTTTTTCGTCCTCCCTTCTCTCAACGGCCTTTTACCCACTCGCTTTGTCGTTTCTCCCGCAGACTTCATACCCCACCACCCCCTACCCCACCACCCCCCCTACCTTCACGACCACCTATTCCACCACCCCTGCCTTCACGGGCACCTCCTCCTTGGCCTGTGGGTCGAGCACGTGTTCGGCAGAACTTTACCTACAAAGATGCCATCCTGTCTCGTCCTGCGCGCCCCCTTCCTCTCCACCAAGCCACTACCTCACCCCTTTCCTCTGCTGCTTTCCATCTGCTACCGTCCCTCCCTCCCAAATTTCTCCTCAACCCTTCGCTTCGGGGTCGTTGCTTCCGGTGCTTCGAGAGGGGCCATTTCGCCGCTCGCTGCAGGAAACTGCGTCGCTGTCTCCTGTGTATGAGAACGGGTCACCTTGCCTCTCTCTGCGTCGCCCGGCGTCAGAAGGCACCAGCGGACCCCCCCTTGCCCCACTCGATCGGCACCCGGTCTCAAGCGGTCCCCTGTTTCACCCCGCCGGAGGCCCACTTGCCTCGGGCCCCCGCCACAAGGTCTACGTCCGCGACGGCAACAACTACTCGCCCTATGTCCACTCCCCGGCGCTCCTACCTGGCTTCTTACCGCCGCCACACCTTTGAGCCGGGACCCTCATCTTCTCGGCCCTCGGAGCCGGAAACCTGTCGGCCTTCAACTACGGCTGCTTTTCTCCCCTCTAGACCTCCCCCCGCGGGTCTACCCTGTCTCTCTTCCTGCATCGCCCGGGTTGATCTCCCTAACCCCCACCCTGACGACATTGACGACATCCTTGCTCAGGGACTGGCGGCCAGGTTTGGGAGACCAAGCTCGGAGTTCAGGGTGGTATCCTTTCTCCCGTCGACACGAGCGATCATCTTTCCTAGTTGGGCTGTCAGGGAGTCGATCGTCGGAAGAAACTCCTTCACGTTTGAGGGGCACACTTTTCTCTTCTCAAACTGGAGAGAGGTGGGGGAAAGGGAGAGAGGACACCTACGTCACAAAGTTTGGATCAAGTTGCACAACTGGCCAATCCTCTGCTGGAATCCAGAAGATGTGAAGGCTGCTGTTTGTGGTTTTGGAGAGCTTTGGGATGTCGACGCTCTCAGCGAGCAGTGTTCAAATGTTTCCTACTTTCGCCTCTTGCTCCGCTGCCAGCACGTTAACCTTATCCCGGAGTCGATCGATCTCATGGTGGAGGACAGATGCTTCTCGATCCCCATTGAGATTGAATCTGTCGAGGACGCAAATCCTATTTTGCTTGGGGAGAGCCTTGATGAGCGTCTGGACCTCGTCACTATAGAAGCGCAGGAAAATTTCATCCGCCAGACGGGGTTTACTTCGGTCCCTGCCTATCGTGATCGAGGCCTCTCCTCTGCACCTTGGCAAGGGGCCCCCCACGGCGGACGACGGAGATCTTCGGACCGGGTTGAGCGGTCGAGGAAGTCCGCCGGCCGCCGCCGAACATGGAGGTGGAGGCCGATCAACGGGGCTCTTCTTTCAAATTCGAATTCAAACGGCTGCTTCCTACCCTCCAAGACAACCCGCCGACGCTAGCGGGCGGCAGAATCGTCAGTGGACCTGCGGAATCACGTGATCACTCTTCTGCTCCGCCGACCAAGGCAGCCTCGGCAAAGGCATTCGTTGGGCCATCCGACCTGTCTAACGCGGTTCAGTCTGGACAGCGCTCGGACAGGGCCCCATCTACACCTCACGGGCCTTTGGCTATGTCGGGTCCACATGCGGCTCCCTTCACGCCACTGTTTGGGCCGGACCTGCAGGCGGGCTCCATTTCCTCCACCCCCCTCCTTGGGCCTTCCGCCTCGCCCCCGACCCTTCTTGGGCCTTCGACGGCACCCAGCCTTTGCACTACTATGGTTGCTCAGCTTGGCCCTTTCGCTGGCCGCTGCCCACCTGTGATAGCCCTGGTCGCTCAGCCCAGCCCCGATGCTGATCCTCGTTCGACTTTGGCTACCCAACCTGTGGCCCTGCAGCCCACTTCCCCTTCTTCATCGGCTGCTGAATCTCCACCGCCTCCTGGTCCAGTGGGACTAGACTCGTCTCTCCCGAACTCTTCGACAGCCTCTAGGGGGGTTGACACTCGCACCACCTCTGGAAACCGATCCATCTTCCGGCGCAGCTTACGTCTGGCGGCTAAAAACAGAGAAAACAAAAGATCCACTATGCAGAAGGCTCAGGACCTGAGGTGCAAGAAGATAAAAGTCATGATTCCGACCATGAACCAACCGCGCACGCGACTATTGGCTCGAAAAGCAGGGACACAGGCTGACGCAGCGGTCGACCCAGGTATCTCTGACTCCATCGCTAGTCCTAATGGAGGGAAATCTCAGACGGCACCGTCGACCTGTGACGTGGCCTCACCAGAGAACAGAGAAACTTCTCGCCCCCTTACCCCGGAAGAGATACAGCTTATCAAGACTGTTTGTGGGATTTCTGATCTAGATGTTGGTGCTGGCGCAGAGCCTAATTGTCGGATCGCTTATGCCTGCACCAATGGCGCAAGCACTACAAGAGGGTAGCTGTTGCTGGTCTTTGTTTCGACCTGGGTTCATCGTTCGTTTCTTTATGGCTAGGAACAGAATCTTTCGTTTTCTAACTTGGAATGTACGAGGGCTCAACGATCCCTCAAAGTGTGCTGTCGTCAAACTCTTCTTTCGACATATCAAATGTTGTGTTCTTTGTCTCCAAGAAACTAAACTCTCGTCTACTTCTTTTACCAAGTTTCGCTCCTTTGCGGCCCTCCACCTGAATGACTTCCGAACTCTAAACGCCGACGGGACTAGAGGCGGCCTCCTCACAGCCTGGAACCCTTCTCTTTTCGAATGTGTCCAAGAATGGTCTGGCAGATTCTCGCTCACGATTGTGTTGAAGAGGATTGTGGATGGGAATTTGCTAACAATTTCGAATGTCTATGGGCCGACTACGGACATCTACGTCCGACTTCTTCCACGAGATTCGAACTATCGGCGAACGGGCGACGGGGTCGTGGACGATGCTCGGTGATTTCAATGTACTTCTTTCTGTTCAGGACAAGAATGGCCCCTCCGTAAACATCTCCGACATTCTTAGCTTCAGAGACGTTGTGCAGGACCAGGGCCTGCTCGACCTTCCGTTACTTAATAAATCCTTTACCTGGTCAAATGGAAGGGGGGCCCCGACTTTAGAGCGACTGGATCGTGCATTTATCTCTACTTCCTGGCATCTTGCTTTTCCCCGTTCCACCCTGCGAGCCCTCCCGCGACCTCGATCTGACTACACGCCTTTGGTACTTTCTGCTTACTCCTTCATCCCACGTGCCAATGTCTTCAGATTTGAGAGCTACTGGCTGCGCCACCCGGCTGCCTGCGATGTCATAGCCACGGCGTGGAACTCAAACTCGCCTTCAACGGCTTCAGACCCGGTGAACCTCTTCTCGCAGAAAATCAATGCCGTTCAATCAGCTCTTCAATCTTGGAGTGCAGGTCTCTCCTCTGCAATTAAGGAGCAGACCAAACTCTGTCTCCTCTGGATTCAATGGCTCGACAAAGCAGAAGAAGAGAGAATTTTACTGCACCTTGAGCGCAACTTGCGACCAAAGCTTAAGGCTAGATATGAAGAATTATGCTTACAAGAGGAGATTAAGTGGAAACAGAGATCCAGAGTTCATTGGCTCAAGGTAGGAGACGCGAATACAAAATTTTTTCATCTCAAGGCCAGTGCTCGTAGAAATAGAAACTTCATCTCCAAACTGTCCAATGGTTCTGTAACACTATTCTCACCTGAACCCATCGCGGAGCACCTATACTCCTTCTTCCACAACCAACTAGGCGTGACACACGACCCCTCGGCAAAAGTCGACCTACATACAGTCTATCCCGAAGCGATTATCGACCTCTCTGGACTCCACACACCGTTCACTATATCTGAAGTCAAGAGAGCAGTTTTCTCTTCTGCTCCCGAAAAGGCCCCAGGCCCCGACGGGCTACCGATGCTCTTCTACCAACGTTTTTGGAACCTTCTAAAGGAGGATATTATGACTGTTTTCAACAGCTTCTACAACGACTCGGCGAAGCTGGATCAAATCAACACAAAGTGGTTATGCCTTATCCCCAAGAAGAATGAGATCCTTTACGCAAATGACTTCCGCCCAATAAGTCTTATACATAGCATGGTGAAGCTGATCTCAAAGGTACTAGCGACACGACTGCAACTTATTTTACATGACTTAATCAACCCCTACCAAGCTGCCTTTATCAAAGGTCGACATATTTTCGACAACTTCACCTGTGCCCATATACTCATCCACCATTTACATACAACCAATGCCCAGGCAGCTGTGTTGAAAATAGACTTCGAGCGAGCATGCGACCGAATAAATTGGAGTTTCTTATTTGAACTGCTACACGCAAGGGGTTTTTCTCCGCGATGGATCTCTTGGATTCAAACCCTGCTTCAAACAGCTAGCACAGCCGTGATCCTAAATGGCAATCCAGGCAAAAGCTTTACTTCTAAGAGGGGGCTTCGTCAAGGCGACCCACTTTCTCCTCTACTTTTTATTTTATGTGTGGATGTTCTATTCAGACTGCTGCAGCGGGCAACGACAACCCACCTACTACCAGACCTAGGCATCGGAAATGCTAGACTGCACACTCTCCAATTCGCGGATGATCTTATTATCTTTTCGGATGGCTCCACAAGGTCAGTTGCAACTATTAAGCTTATCCTTGACAAGTTTGCGGCGTGCTCAGGCCTCACAATTAATTTCAATAAAAGCTCCATCACCCCAATCAACCTACCAGCATCCCATTCTGCTTGCTTAGCTAACTCTATTGGCTGCTCGGTCAAAGAATTCCCACTGACTTACTTGGGTTTACCACTATCACCCAAAAGACTAAACAAATCTGATTATATGCCGCTTATCGAGAGAATTGACAATCGCTTGGCGGGATGGAAGGGACTTACGCTCTCAAGGGGGGGCCGACTACTGCTCCTAAACTCGGTCCTCTCGACCACCCCATTATATTTTTGCTCGCTGTTTCGAATGCCGGCCTGGGTGACAAAGTCTATTGACAAAATGCGATGCCATTTCTTCTGGAGGGGACAGAAGCTGCATAATGGCTTCCACTGCCTGGTGAAGTGGGAACAAGTGTGCCGCCCAAAACGGTCGGGCGGTTTGGGAGTCAGAAACCTCTATGCGACGAACTCGGCCTTGCTGATGAAGGGTTTATGGAATTTTTACACCTCGCCAGACCTCCCTTGGGTCAAACTACTGAAGCAAAAACATTACAAGCATAGACAATTGTCACTGAAACCACTCGACGATCAGGTGTTGTCAAATTTGGAAAGGAATACTCAACACCGTGCCTCCTTTTCATGTTTCCACACGTGTGTCATTAGGTGATGGCCAGACTACATCTTTCTGGAATGCGAGGTGGTCCGGCGAGTACTCATTGCGAACTCAATTTCCCAATCTCCATGCCATTTCAAGCCATAAACACCTCTCGGTTGCGGCGTGGATGCGACGCTTTGCACAAAACACCACATTGGCATTCCGATCTGCAGATTTCCTGCGAGAACAAATTGAAGAACTCCCTCGCCTCACAGCGCTGATACAGAGCACCGTCTTATCATTTGATGCCGACAAGATTATGTGGCGCTGGAACGATGATGGGCGGTTTGAGGTAAGTAGAGCTTACAACCTGCTTACGTTTGATGGCATAAATGTCTGTGCCATCCCTTTCCTTTGGAACCTGAAGATCCCTATCAGGGTTAAAGTGTTTATATGGCTTGCCGCGAGAAATAAAATCTTCACCGCCGACACACTATCTCATAGGGGCTGGCAAGGTCCTTCGATTTGTGTCCTCTGTTCGATGAACGAGGAGACTCTAGAAAACCTCCTTTTCTCTTGCATCTATGCAAAGGCTGTCTGGCCACCTACTGCTAGCTACCCCGACAACTCGCCACTCGTTGCTGACTCAGCCAGGGAATCTAACGGAGCGATGGAATCGCGCTCGGGCTTCTGTAAGGGGACAGAGGAGGAGAAATTTTGACCTATGCTTAGCAACTACATGCTGGGAACTGTGGAAGGAGAGAAACAATCGCATATTCAGCGGACTCCTCACTCGAAGCGACGAAACAGGAACGAGAGTAGCTAACACGGTGAAGCTCTGGCAATTCGCGCTTGGAAAATGAATGTAATGCACTTGGAGTATGTTTGCGACTTCAATCTGGGAACCTCCTCATCCCTCAGCATGCTGCGGACCTTTGGCTACTTTGGGCTTTTCCTTCTTCTTTTAGGTGCTTCACATATTGTTGCTTTTTGAGGTTCTTTTGTTATGGCACTTTTACTGCCCTTAAGCTTTTGTACTCCCTCCCTTCTCTCTCTATAAATAGGGTATATCCCTGTTTCCTCAAAAAAAAAAAACCCTTTGACAATATTTGATCTAAAATCTTTCTACGATGATGAGTAGGAAAAAAAAAATGATAAAAATAAGTTATGCAAATGCAATTTTAGCTTCTGAAAGTCGATATATAACCCTAGATCTGCCAAAATGCATGAAATAGGTCTATATGGGTGCATTCTCAATCGGAATGGGAGCTGTTCCTTGGGTTATCATGTCTGAGGTATGAGAACCAACATTTCTATTTTCTCCCGAAGCTAAATAAATTCGCGCATGTCGAACGATCGAACATGTCTAGATTTTGAATTCTTCTGCTTGATTCTTTTTTCTTTTTTTTTTTCTTGTTCCAGATATTCTCCATCAATATAAAAGCAATTGGTGGAAGCTTGGTGACTTTAGTGAACTGGTTTGGCTCCTTCGCAATCTCTTACGCGTTCAACTTCCTAATGACTTGGAGCTCCGCAGGTAGAGTGAGTAGAGGCTCAATCATCTTAATTATTAGCTTTGTAGCTAACATATATCTCAAAAGATAATCATTAGACAGCAGAAATTAACTGTATTAACCTTAATGCATAATTTTTTTCTCAAATCATAATCTTCTGCCATATGTCTAATTGCCTAACGAGCTCGAAATTAATCTCTTATATTTTATTTGTTTAACAAATATTTCGTCGACGCTTGTGTGTATCTCAGGTACTTTTTTCTTGTTCTCTGCGGTGAGTGCGGTAACTGTGTTATTTGTGGCGAGGGTTGTACCAGAAACAAAAGGAAAAACATTAGAAGAGATTCAAGCTTCACTAAGCTCACACAGATAGAATTGGAAGATCTTCGTCATCTTTGATCTTTCCTGGGGAGTGACTGGGGTAAATTTAGGCTGTCTTCTGTACGATGATGATGGTAAAAATGGAAGAGAGCAAAATGAGGGCTACTGTCTCAAAAAAATTTTACGAGTTACCAAATATGTTTTAGTTTCTACCCTGTATTCATGACAGAAAAAATAAAATAAAATAACCAAGGAGTGCATCCAGAGCTCTTTTTGGGCCTTGCTTCAGTGCTAATTTTTTATTTGATAATAATAGATAATTTCGGTGATACAACTGGAAGTTACAATTATTTGATAATGTTGGATAAAATTAATTAAATACCGAAAAACAATTCGTGAAAATCGCATACCTCTTTTTTGCAGAATGTATTACGATTATCAGGATCGAATCTCGTCTTGCTTACGAACTCGTTTATCCGTCAATGTTCCGTTTCTGTTTGTTGTACGTACGTAGTTCTTGCTCGTCGCAATCCGGCTACTAGAGTCGTTCGCCGCACACCGCCCAAATCCCTAGGGTTTTAGATGGTGCCCTAGAGCGAATCCAAGAGAGAGAATTTTTGTGGAGAGATGATTCTTATTTTTCGATTCTTATTTTTCGATTCTTATCTTTCGTTCTTTTTTTCGTATGTCGTATATGGTCAATACCTTATATAGGCCATAATGGGAGACATTAATCATAATCACATAGATAGAGATTTAAACAGATTAGGGTTTATCTGTTAGATTTATTTCTTATCCTATGTGGACTAGAAATATTTAATTATAAATATTTATTTCTTATCTCATATAGATTAGAAATATTCAAGATAAGTCCCAATATGGACGAATCCTAACAGATAATAATAGATAATTTCAGTGATACAACTGAAAGTTACAATTATTTCTAGTTCTAAGTACTTGGTTTTTTGTTTTTTTTTTGTTTTTTTTTTTCCTTCTCTAACAAATTTTCTTGTGAAAATTACTTTGTGTAGGTTGTATAATATATACCTTTTTTGGAGTGTATCGGTAGCCTTACAAAGGTTAAGAACTACAAATACTCCAAATTTTTAATTTTAAATTGAATCTCGATCTTTTATATTTTGGGGGTAATTTATACTTTCGCACCCAAACTATAAAGTGTGTTGTATTTTAGTCCTTAAATTTTAATTTGTTGTAATTTCTTATTCAATTTTTTTGCATTATCATAATCAGGTCCAAAAACCAAATTTAGTTGGCTAAATATCTATAAATTGTTAATATAGAAATAATGTAGAATTTTAATTATTGTCGCATCATCAATCACAACATTTTCACATTAGTTCTACATTTACAACTATTTGACACTAATATCAAACAGTGTAATTTAATTTCAAATAATGCAACTGTACTATTTTTTTTATGGTAAAACTTATATATTGCAGCTTTGCGTCAAATGATGTGACTTAGTATCAAATGGTATTGTTTAGTCATTGTTAAAACAAGTCGTCTGTCCAATCCGTCACACATCTCCTTCCTCTCGCATTAAAGGATGAGAGGTGACCCCCGGGAGGGGTCACGCATGCGAGAGCTGAGGAAGAGGAAGGTTGGCGCTGTGCTTCCAAAGGTGGTAGGTGTTGTCGGATTCTTGACGCTAACTATTAATTGCAAAAGTTCGAAATATTAGAAAGATACAACTTTTTTTTTTTTGGAGTAAACAGAGATGTACCCTATTTGTGATTGAAATAAAACTAGAGAGGTTTACAGTTGCGACATTTACCCGGTTGGGTATAGCTTGAATGAAACGAAGAACAGCACAACACACTCAAAAGAAGGAAAGAAAACTCAACAACTGGTAAGAAGGAAACCACAATCCTTCACCCATCATGTCCCTAGAGCAAACTGTCCTCCTATTTTGTCGCTTGTAGATAGTTGGGCGTCGAAGATACGTCTGCTTTATTCCTTCCACAATTCCCAGCAAGTTGTTGTGAGTAAGATATCGAAACTTCTCCTGGCATGGGCCGCCCCCTCACTGAGGTGTGATGTCACGCCCCGAGCCGAGCGGAAGCACACCAGCACGTGCACAGACCCGCCGTGTACACCAAACAAACACGATGCACACAAGACGTCTACAAAAAACATAAAAAGAAAGAGAGTAATCCTAACAAGATTATCAGAGCGAGTAATATAAAACCACTAAGTTCTAACATAAAAGATCCACAAAAGTGATACAAAGTATGGAGCTAAATCCAGAATCTGATACAAAACTCTAAAAAGATACATAATACATCTTTTCCAAATGTACAAAAAGAAAAGAAGACTTCGGGTCCACTATAGTAACTCCGTAGGGCTCTAGCTAGTCGCAAAACCCTTGCCTCGATCGCTACCCACTCCCGATGCGGATGACTCTGAAAATTAACAACAAACAGAGGGCGTGAGAACTATCAAAAATAGTTTCCAGTGGGCAATTACTGAACTCAGTGAAATGCTCCACTAGGCTAGAAATAAGCATGCTAAAAGGAAGTAAGAAGCGATAAATAAAAAACGAGTACATAAATGAAATTAATCATATTCATGCTCCTACTACGAGTTTAACTATCATAAACATGATATTCTACTTTTAATGGCACAAACATATGCATGTCCAAATCAATTAACATGCATAATTAAAGTAAGCTCACATTTAATTACAGGCACAACCATAATGCCCATATTACTACATAAAGTAAATTATGCATTCCATTGTTCTCTACTAAGCATGCATGCTAGTCCATAAACATATAAGTGTTTTACCACTAGTGACGACAATAACATAATGTTCTAACGTTTCCAACTAGTATACATGCATCAAGTTGTGATCTAAGGCAACAATCATATGTATGGATATCTACTATGTATGCACCAACCATGACTATATACTAAGTTCAGAGAAGTCTCAAAACCCAATCCATAAGGAATGTACACAAGGTAACATCCCAGCTCGTGCCATGCCTAGGTGGCCCCGTGGAGGTCGTCGACTTTCCCCGCAAGAAAGGAGACACGAGAACACGGCAATCCACTTTCGGCGCTCAATCCCGCACGGCGAACGTATCGCGAAGGCCCACCCCGAAGTGCCGGCTTGTAGGGTATGACCCTCCCAAGCGAGTGCGAACGGATCGCGAAGGCCCACTCCGGAGCGCCGGCTTGTAGGGAGCGACCCACACAAGCAAGTGCGAATGAGCACAAGGGCAAACGAGCGTAATCATACCATAGGGTCCCTATTTAGGATACTCAATCATCAAGTCTAAAACTTGGAATCTCACTCGTCGACTCGACGGTCGGAAAATAGCTCAACATGTCACAACTTGTTTACATCTACTAGGTGGTTTGTCTCTACCAAAATCCACGACGTGTAAAACATGTACAACTCAAATGACACTATCCTACTTGGGATAATTCATTACTTTAAACAAGATTTCAAGGAGTTCATGACATGCACTTTCAATAATTATCGAATAGATATTTAACCATACCATAAGCAAGAGAGCTATAAAATACTCACAAGTATCATAATACTAGAAGAGTACATGTCCATCCCACTATAAAGTGTATAAACACTACAATGGAAAATAGTTCAAGTCACTTATACAACATACCATTACCTCACATAAAGATGCCCCGAAGGCTTAACATTACATTTTCTCATGTCTAAAACGTGGAATTAATTAACCCGTCGATCCATAGATCGAATATAAGATCACAATGGCCAAAGCTAGTCATACTACTAGAATATATGCACCAAATTACCTCATGATGATCTTATCATGCTCTATACCACATTATCACGATTATCTTGTCTACAACAAGTATAAGGCAAATAACACTAAGTCTCATGCATGCCTACGTCTCATTCACATAGCCATGCTATTAACCTCAAGGTTAACATGTTTTAATCACAAGGTTACAACTCACATTGTCATGTTTCATATCTACTCAAGCATAAAGTATGAACATTAAGTTCTATTTACTTGTCCTAACAAGTGCCATGATGGTAATCATGTGTGATTCTATAAATATAGTCCAATAACTAACTTCCCTCAAGAAATCATCTCGCCAATCAATCTCTAACATGCTTCTTAATGTGCCATAACCAATTAACTAACTATGCCCAAAACAACATGTATGTCTCTACTACATAGAGCATATAATTTTCACTATACATAACATAGTCATTTTAGGTTCTCATAAATTCAAGCATGTCCTAGAGAGCATAATTGAACATATAAACATGTCTTAAAACCCAAGGGAAGACATAGGAGGAGTTCACCCATTTCGGTGAGATCAAACCCACCGGATATCCTTTGAATCCTTATCGTTTCGCCGGACGAATTTGCCCCTCAAGCTCCTACTACCCTAAGATAATTTTCGAGAGGGATACGAGTTTCGACTAAGCATCTAAATAAATCATTCAAAATTCACATGGAAAAGTGGTGAAAATTACCTTCGATCAAGAAGATCTTGTCCAAAGCTCAAATCAACTCAAAGGATCTTCAAATCCAACCTAAAGGAGAGTTCTACACCCATCAATTAAGTTCTAAAAGCTCCAAATCGAAAATCCCCAATTCTAACCGTAGAATCCCAAAACTAGGGTTTCTACCCAAAAGAGAGCTCCAAATTCCAAACTAGAGGAAACCGATGAGTTGCTTACCTTCTAAAAGCTCTAGTCAAGGCTCAAATACCATCAAAGTTGAAGATCTACTCTTCAAAAAGCTCCAAATTCAAGCTTCCAACCTTCTCTCATGGTGGAGTATGCACCAAGAAGCAAAAGAGAGAGAAAGAGAAGGATTAACCTCAAGAAATCTCAACAAAGATCAAAGAAATGAAAGAGAGGAGTTGAGAGAGCTCCCTTACCTTCTTCCTCTGTGATCCCAGCACAAAAGAACCCTAAGGGGTCGTGGGTGCTGTTATAAGAAGGGCACAAACGCACAAAAGCCCCTGCAGTCTTCGGTTTTCGAAAACTGCCAGCTTGTACCGGTACAAATCCATTTTGTACCGGTACAGACCCCACGAAACAGCCAAAAAGAGGTGAAAATTACCTTTGATCAAGAAGATCTTGTCCAAAGCTCAAATCAACTCAAAGGATCTTCAAATCCAACCTAAAGGAGAGTTCTACACCCATCAATTAAGTTCTAAAAGCTCCAAATCGAAAATCCCCAATTCTAACCCTAAAATCCCAAAACTAGGGTTTCTACCCAAAAGAGAGCTTCAAATCCCAAACTAGAGGAAAATGATGAGTTGCTTACCTTCTAAAAGCTCTAGTCAAGGCTCAAATACCATCAAAGTTGAAGATCTACTCGTCAACAAGCTCCAAATCCAAGCTTCCAACCTTCTCTCATGGTGGAGTATGCACCAAGAAGAAAAAGAGAGAGAAAGAGAATGATTAACCTCAAGAAATCCCAACAAAGATCAAAGAAATGGAAGAGAGGAGTTAAGAGAGCTCCCTTACCTTCTTCCTCTGTGATCCCAGCACAAAAGAACCCTAAGGGGTCGTGGGTGCTGTTATAAGAAGGGCACAAACGCACAAAAGCCCCTGCAGTCTTCGGTTTTGAATCGCTTATCTTTGTACAAATCCATTTTGTACCTGCAGACTACGAAAAAAAGAGGTGAAAATTACCTTTGATCAAGAAGATCTTGTCCAAAGCTCAAATCAACTCAAAGGATCTTCAAATCCAACCTAAAGAAGAGTTCTACACCCATCAATTAGGTTCTAAAAGCTCCAAATCGAAAATCCCCAATCCTAACCCTAGAATCCCAAAACTAGGGTTTCTACCCAAAAGAGAGCTCCAAATTCCAAACTAGAGGAAAATGATGAGTTGCTTACCTTCTAAAAGCTCTAGTCACTACAAAAAATGTTACATTTAAGGACGCTTTTTTATATATATTTAATGATGCTTAAAAGCGTTCCAATTTATGTCACGCCCCGGGTCATTTTAGAGTATAAAAACAGCGGAAATTTTTTTTTTTTTTTTTTTTTTTTTTTAAACCTTGACCTCCAAAGGCATGTCGGACACACAAATACAGATAGACCACTGTTCACACGGACAGAGTCTCCCCTGTATTTGCACGGCATCGCACAAGTACAAAGAGTATTTTTACATTCACACAACCACAACCACGTGTATAGATAGTAAATACAATCAACATACACATCCAAACACCATTCACCACAAAGTTATCCACAATTCTTCATTCATAATTCCACATCTATCGGTTGAAAGGTTTCCTACTCGAAACCGGTTTTGAAATACTAAGTTACCACAATCCACGATAAAACCTTTTAAAACTGTTTCCCACAAGGAAACCCTTTCTTTTTAAAACGCTACCACGAGGGGTAGAAAACCATTTTATATTAAAATTCCAAAAACCAATATTATATTCCAAAACCAAACGATATTTATAAGTAGAGAACATGAACCAGTTATAAGTCTAAGTCATAAACAAAGTAAACAGGAAGGGTAAAGGAATAACCGACAAAGGGACGGAGCTATGTCGCGAACTAGACTCGCTCCTCACCAGCTGTCCCACTAACTCCTGCAATGTCACCTGAAAAAGAAGGCGAGGGGTGAGAACATGTAAACATGTCTCCCCCTCCCAGTGGATACCTCGCAGAGATAGACACAAGAGGAGATAATAGTAGTACAGTAGCTATGATAAACAAGTAAATGGAGAGAGATATATAGATATGAAACAACAGCTACTGTAAGTATGCGTCAACAGGTATAAAAGCTCAAAAGTACCCAATCTGAACCAATGCTCTCTTGGTCAGCACCGCAGACCTCAAGCCAGCTCTCTTGGTCGGCACCGCGGACCTCAAGCCAATGCCCCTACTACTCTCCCAAGCATATAACCACATTTAAGGCTCACGGGTCGATCCGCCGTCGAACCACTTTTCCTAAAAGAACACCCTCACTTGCGGTGGATCGGACCGCCGGTGTTCGTGAAATGCGATGAGTACGTACCGGCGATCAATGTAGATATGTTCAATTATTAACCATCGGCAACTAGCCGACAATCCCGCCCCCGGGGCCCATCGACCACGTGGGTCGTCAAGTAACCGTAAGAACCAACCAGGTACCAAGTACTGAGTGTGACTGACCAAATAGGTCCCAGAGTATGCAAAGTAACTGACCAACCAGGTCCTGAGTAGAGAAAGAAACTGACCAACCAGATCCTGAGTAGAGAAAGAAATTGACCAACCAGGTCCCCAACTATGCAAAGTAACTTACCAACTAGGTCCTGAGTAGAGAAAGAAAGAAACTGACCAACCAGGTCAACTAGGATGGAACAACTCAACATCCTCTCAACTGTATGCAAGCACTACTGAAGGAAACACGAGAACCGACCACTGTGGTCAAATAGGATGGAACAACTCAACATCCTCTCAACCGTATGCAAGTACTACCGAAGGAAACACGAGAACCGACCAACCGAACAACAAGGTCACCGAGTACATCAAGTAAACCGACCGAACAGTCGCGTATGTCATAGTCGACAAGAAGTAATCTCTCTACTCCTACACCTGATACTAAACATAAAAACACTGAGTAGAGTAATACTATAACACACAGGTGCAAGATATATCTAGGATAAATGATATAAACGATGAGGTGGAAGGAACGTCACGGCGTGTACCACCGTACGGACGTCGGATCGAAGTACCCACCGTACAAACACGGCGTCGACTCTCGTACGAGGAAGAAGTATCGATCGGACCTAAGGAGATCCACCGGTTAGTGTCTAATCCACTAACACAAAACACCGAACACATAACTCCATAATTAAACCCACGGGAATCGGTTTCCCAAAACCAATTGTCGTATCGAGCCGGCATCCGTAAACCTCATCGGACTCCGTCGGACCTACGAATCGTCTTAACGCAACGACTCATACCAAGAGTCACCCGCTGACCTAAACACTCTTATTCGGAAGTTTTGGCAGCAAACTTAAAGTAACACTATAATACAATTATCGTAGGCTAATGGTACGACTACGGGTACCCGGAAGTGACTATTTCGACACGGAACCCACTGTCGCTCACCGTCATTTCCGAACCATCGAAATGACGCGAGTGACCAGCCAACCAGGCTTAACGACTACACAATAGCTCACAAAGCACCGTCGGAATAATTCCGAACCGAATCCGCATTCCGTCGGCGGATTTCGCCGAGAAACGCATCGAAAATGCATTTTCGATCTTCGCAATAGCCTGGGGCCTTGGACAATCAGTCCATAGGTTATCCCTAACTCACACATGCTGTCCACAGCAACCTCGAATAGCATAATTACACAAAAGCCCTCCGAATTACCCGAAATCGCACTATTTCATGTGATTTCGGGGCTTTTACGGTTCGACTACTCTAACCAGAACTCATTCAGCCAAACCAATACACATGTTTATAGGTTTCGGCGTGCCGGAGGTCGTGCTCACCCTTCGGAGCAATTTCGGACATCATGGAGTGCGCGGGAGCAACCCGAAATTCGGACTCAATGCTTTTCTCGCAAACCGGACTTGTTGACCCTAAATAAGGTGGCGCCGTGATCGTCAGCGACGTACGATCACCGTGCTCCCCTCCAGAGGCATCGGAACAGCCTCGGGTCTCCGGATTAGCGCGCGCAAACCGAAACAGCAGCCAAAAAGGCCCAAAAAGGACCGACAATGCCGAAACAGTGGATCGTGGTCCCCTCGACCAAATCCAAGGTGAGCACGATGATCAGCGATGCGTCTAGATCATCGTGCTCCCTTTCGTTGGGATCCGAGAGGCCCGGAAAGCATAGAACATTAACCCGACAAAAAGACAGCCCTATTCTATGCTTACCGGAGCTAGGATGGGGCACGGCGGCCGGCGGCGCGGCCGACAATGGGCACGCCCGGTGGAGGTGCGGAGGTCGAGGAGGCCGGGCTTGCGTCAGCGGCGGGAGGCGGCGACGAGCGACGATGCCCTAGCGAACCCGAGAGGAGTTGGGTTTAAACTCCGCCAACGGAGCTCCGGCGGCGGGTCCGCCGGCGGTCGGACGGTGCGGCCGGCCATACGGAGCCGGTGCTCACGCCCGGCCCGGCGGCGGAGGCGCGGCGGCGATCTTGGCGAGGCTCGGCCCGCACGGACCTGTGCGGCCGGCCGGAAGTGGGAGCGGCGGCCACGGCGGCGGCGGGTCTCCACGGGGACGACGGCGACGGTTCACCCGAGGTCGGAGGAGGAGGACGAAGCGGCGGTGTGCGTGGGGAGGCCGAGAGCCCACTGGTTTGGGCTCGGGCCGGCGGCCGAGATGGCTTTAGCGCGGCGCGGCGGCGCTCCGGGCGGCTGGCCGACGGCGGCGGCGATGGCGACTCCGGCCGGACGCGGAGGGTGTCGCCGGAGGGTAGGCCTCGGCCAGAGCATGAGGTCTGACCCAATGGTTGGCTAGGTGGTGAGAGGGAGGAGAAGAAGTAGAAGGTGGTGGTGGAGATGGTATTACGGCGGCGGGGCACTGCCGTGGCGGCGAGTACGCGCATGGTGAGCGGGGACCATCGAGAGCGGGCAGGGTTTCGGTTGAGGAATATCGGAGGACCTAGGGTTAGGGTTTCAAGTGGAAAGCCTAATGCAACCATATATACATGGTGCGAATTGCAAATAAGTCCACCAACACTAAGAATTTCAAACTGGTCCTCAACGATGAGTAAAATGCATGAATAACCCTTCACGTGCGATCCGCGATTCATAAAATATATGGACATTTGCAAAAATACTAATTTGCCAACATTGACCTCTCCTCGATCAACGTGCGATTTCTACAGATCCGTTCGTCGGATTTACGAACGGATTGCACCAATGCGATCAGCACGTCGAAGACATCAAACCCACGATTTTGTTTCGCCTTGATCAGTCACGGATTCGCGATGAAATCCGTTCGCTCTCCAAGTATCTGATCTTGCCAACGTTGACCCCTTTGCGATCATCTTTGCAATATCTCGATTTGTCCGTCTGCGGATTCGAACGGATTGCTACAATAAGTTGTCAAGATTTACTTGAGACATCAATCTAGCATTTTATTTCATTCGATTTGGTCTCCGATCTGCGCGAACCCATCTTTCCATCAATTCCGTAATAAACCAACTTATTAACATATATACTTTATATATGTAAAATCGTTCGGGACCCTTTTTCTCGACAACCGTGCATCGGAATTCGATTCCGTCAGTGCCAACAGTTCCAACATATCTGAGCCGTTCGAAACGAGCTATTGGAAGCCTATATTTAGAATCCATCACGTACCGAACCTAACTTCTATTCCCGACTTATCCTAAAACTGAAGTTACTATTCATTTTAAGTCGGACTTCCGGGTCGCGTAACTTTTCCGTTTTAGCTCATTTTCTCCTGAAACTTGACCAGTGCTTATGTAATTAAATTACACACATAAACATCGTCAACAGAGAGTCAAATGGCACAGTCAAAATTTCAGTCTTCACAATTTAATTCAACGTCACTTTTGAAAGCGTCGGTCAAAGCGTCGGCAAATGAAGAGTCGCCACGTATATATTGACGCTTATACCAAGCGTCGGTAAAATACATTCTGACGCTTTAAAGCGTCATGATATACGCTTTAAAGTGTCCGGATTTTTAAAATCCTGACGCTTTAAAGCGTCGAAAAATTAAAAATAATAGTAAAATTTATCATCATTTAATAAATTATTTGATATCATATAACGACGATTTTTGAAGCGTCGGTATTTTCTATATTATAAAAACGCTTGGAGACGCTTCCCCTAAGCGTCGTCTAAAAAGCGTCCTTATATTAACTTTTTTTTGTAGTGAGTCAAGGCTCAAATACCATCAAAGTTGAAGATCTCCTCTTCAACAAGCTCCAAATCCAAGCTTCCAACCTTCTCTCATGGTGGAGTATGCACCAAGAAGCAAAAGAGAGAGAAAGAGAAGGATTAACCTCAAGAAATCCCAACAAAGATCAAAGAAATGGAAGAGAGGAGTTGAGAGAGCTCCCTTACCTTCTTCCTCTGTGATCCCAGCACAAAAGAATCCTAAGGGGTCGTGGGTGCTGTTATAAGAAGGGCACAAACGCACAAAAGCCCCCTGCCAGTCTTCGGTTTTGCGAAAAATCATTATCGGTACAAATCCATTTTGTACCGGACAGACTTCAAATGCCCAAACCCGAGCCTCGGGTTTGCCAGCAATCGGCCATCTGTACCGGTACAAAATTTATTTGTACCGGTATAGCCATCAAGCCTGTACCGGTATAGCCACGAATTTGTACCGGTACAAAGCCCAGAAATCCCAACCCGAGAGCTGACCAAACATCCGTCTTTTCGAATTTTGGTGCCGAGATGTAAACCATCGATTTCGAGGTTCGAACCATAGGTCGGAACTCTGTCAACGACCCATCAGAAAATGTGGAAAGGCTCCGAACTCAAGTCAAATACTCGAACCTCGCAATTTGCACAAGTCCAGTATGCTACATTCTCCCCTCCTAAAAAAGAGTTTCGTCCGCGAAACTGCGGATCATCCACAACACCCACCCATCTAAAGGGAAAGGCAGGTACACCCTATCAGTGCACAAACTAGACCGTAAGGTCCCCAGACTGGTGAATTGCTTCAAAGCACAAACATCGCAGAATCCCGCGGCTCCAAGGTACGGCGAAAAGCAAGCATCTTCTATAGCGACTCCTCGAGCTCCGCTCTTCATAGGTAAGTCCCATCACAATTGTACTCGACCAAACCAGTTTCTCAGCTGGTCCCCAAGAATCCGAAAGCTCCCAAAGGTTAAGTTCTAACCCTCACATTCCTCAACCAAATCGATGGCGAAATCAAGCTCTGCTTTAACTTGTCTTCATACAAGAAACTCTATCATATATCCTTCCAAGGAGGATATACTAGTACTATCCATGAAAGATTTCGGAAATTATACCCGTCAAATAATCCATCGAAACTCCACCGGAGCGTTCAGCTGGTCATCAAGCATTTTCTGACTATGATCTTCCACACAAGGTCAAACCTCATCTAGAGTTTGCATAATAAGCGCAATTCCACTCCAACAGGGATCAAAGATCAACAAATCATCCCAACAGCTCACCAATGATAATCATTGGTTTTCATCCTATGCTCTGGCATCACAATGCTTCCTCCTCGATCTTGATTCTGTTAAGGAGGTAATAACCTCAATATTCATCCTATGTCATCATAGGGATTAACACTTAAAGTCTACTTGACTTCCTCTAGTCATCTCGTTGATCCAATACCCTTGGCCTCAATCGAGGGGGTCTTTACAACCCTCGTTCACATGGAGATTTTCCTCAATAGCTCAACCTGGTGTCCAACTAAACTCTTCACGGGCCCAGGCTAAGGACTTGTGCTCAGGAGATTAACTCTTGACCTTACCACTCAGTAGCTCGTGAAGTATCACTCAAAATTCTCGTCCTCAATGCCTTCCTTAGCATTGGGTTTTCCAGGTGTCCACCATCTATAGATTCCAACTCAAATGATAGAGAGTAGTCCACTCAAACTTCATAAAAAGTTCTCTATCAATCCATCTTGTGTAAAGATTATAATTAGGGCTAACCCGAACTTCTAGTCTAACTGCCACGGTAACATCAATTCCATAATCTCTTCTCGCTGCTCCAAATAGCGTACTCAATTCCTTGTGCAAGAACCGACAAGGAAGATAGGCACTCGATAAATTCCTCTCGAGATTTGAATCGCTCAACCCATTAATGGGAGTTCCATATCTCGGTCTCGTCCATCAGCCGACGCAGTCAATCTTCACTTATTCTCGACAAGTTACTCACGGCCAACAGCCTCCAATTCCACAATCCATCCAGAAGGGCTTGGAATGACTATTCCACGAGTCCTTAGCACTGGTGGAGCGCCACAAGTTTAGGTGACAACACAATAATTCTTGTGGTGTCTCAACCCAACAACAACATCCTTTTGAGGTACAACCTCAAACTCCAATACAAAATGGTGATACTCAGATTGTATCCATTCTTACAGAGTACATCAACTCACAAGGCCAATTGAACGAATCAACGAGCCTCAACTCGGGTCCAAAACCTCAATCATGTTTCAATTTAGATCACGATCGTCGACGCACAGTCAACACGACCCCAACCGGTCTCACGTCAAGTGAGAGCGCATCACGGCGAGATCGAACTCTAGGTACCAACTTCCTCGCCAACTGGACTCACAATTTGTGACCCAGTCGGGAAACAACAACCACTACTAAAGAGATATCCTTCATTTTGAGGATCCTCAATAAACCAACGGTCATCGGCCAAATAGGCCCCAAATCCACTCCAAAACTACCTAATTTTAGATAGGGAGGAAAACCATCACAATAAGCGGAGATCAAATCCTCAAGACGCACTATTCTGTGCTCGAGTCCCCAAGACGAGACAATTGAGCTCGCACGACTATGGGTACCAAGTACCCACGACTATCCCATACAGACGTGGCCAATCCATTTCGTTGGCACATAAAACTCTCTCAAGGTAGGGTGGTGAAACAACACACCCAACCATCCAATCATCCTACATGCATCACGAAGAGTCAATGCAAACAACTCGGCGAACAGCCGATCGAAGGGTGCAAAAAATGCAATCATTACAACCAGAAGGAATTTCAGAAAGCACTATAAGACATGCTACCTGCAGTAGCTCTCTCAGTCGTCACGTCCAGCTCCGGTAAGTCTGTAGGAACGCCTCCACCGGATGTCTCTCCTGTCGACGTTGGCGCCGACGCTCCTGTAGTCCCGCCACTTCTCGGTCAATCCTGTCAAAAATGGCCCGCCTGGCCACACAAGTAGCACCTGTCACGCCCCGTGCCCGCCAATTCGGTCGGATTCGGGCGCGCCGACAGACCGCCGAATGGACAGAGTTTTCCCTGTACGTTCAAGGCGTCGCAATCAATACAATTACAAGAAGGTTCCAAACAGGAACAGATATTACAATCCGATTGCATAAGAAAGTATCATAAATATAAATGCAGCTACTTGCTATTACAACATTCACCTCAGATTAGAATATTACATTAACTTTAAACTTTAAACTTTAAACTTCCTAATACAATCTCATATAGATTAGAAATATTCAAGATAATTACAAATATTTATTTCTTATCTCATATAGATTAGAAATATTCAAGATAAGTCCCAATGTGGACGAATCCTAACAGATAATAATAGATAATTTCAGTGATACAACTGAAAGTTACAATTATTTCTAGTTCTAATTAAGTACTTTTCTTCTCTTTTTTTTTCCTTCTCTAACAAATTTTCTTATGAAAATTACTTTGTGTAGGTTGTATAATATATACCTTTTTTGGAGTGTATCGGTAGCCTCACAAAGGTTAAGAACTACAAATACTCCAAATTTTTAATTTTAAATTGAATCTCAATCTTTTATATTTTGGGGGTAATTTATACTTTTGCACCCAAACTATAAAGTGTGTTGTATTTTAGTCCTTAAATTTTAATTTGTTGTAATTTCTTATTCAATTTTTTTGCATTATCATAATCAAGTCCAAAAACCAAATTTAGTTGGCTAAATATCGATAAATTGTTAATATAGAAATGATGTAGAATTTTAATTATTATCGCATCATCAATCACAACATTTTCACATTAGTTCTACATTTACAACTATTAGACACTAATATCAAACAGTGTAATTTAATTTCAAATAATGCAACTGTATTTTTTTATGGTAAAACTGATATATTGTAGCTTAGCGTCAAATGATGTGACTTAGTATCAAATGGTGATGTTTAGTCATTGTTAAAACAAGTCGTCTGTCCAATGCATCACACATCTCCTTCCTCTCGCATTAAAGGATGAGAGGTGACCCCCGGGAGAGGTCACATATGCTAGAGCTGAGGAAGAGGAAGGGTGCCGCTGTGCTTCCAATGGTGGTAGGAGTTGTCGGATTCTTGATGCTAACTATTAATTGCAAAAGTTCGAACTATTAGAAAGATACAACTTTTTTTTTTTTTGGGAGTAAACAGAGATGTACGCTATTTGTGCTTGAAATAAAACTAGAGGGTTTACGGTATGCGACATTTACCCGGTTGGGTGCAGCTTGAATGAAACGAAGAACAGCACAACACACTCAAAAGAAGGAAAGAAAACTCAACAACTGGTAAGAAGGAAGTAAACCACAATCCTTCACCCATCATGTCCCTAGAGCAAATTGCCATAGAGTAACAGTGTCTATCACTTTCCTCCTATTTCGTCGCTTGTAGATAGTTGGGCGTCGAAGATACGTCTGCTTTATTCCTTCCACAATTCCCAGCAAGTTATTGTGAGTAAGATATCGAAACTTCTCCTGGGCCGCCCCATCACTGAGGTGCAAGCACGATTCCATCGAGTAGGTAGGTCCCCTGGTAGTGTGAGCAAAGTGTGACGAGTCATCGGACGGTCTTGTAGTAGATGATTCCATACTGTCGCCGCGTATGTGCAGGAGAAGAAGATGTGCTGTAGATTCTCTCCACTCCTTGAGCAAAGGGTGCAAATCGATGGACCACACCAACCCCTTTTCACCAGAGTATCAACTGTCAAGATTTTATTTCTGGCAGCGAGTCACATAAAGATTTTCACCCTTTGTGGGATCTTGAGCCTCCAAAGGCAAGAGGTACAGTTTGCATTTACACCATAAAAAATAAGCAAGTTTTACGTACGACGTACCTGAAACTTTCCATCATCGTTCCATCGCCAAGAGACAGAGATTCTCGTTTGAAAGCGATGTGTTCTGGAGCAGAGTTTTGAGCCGCAGCAGTTCCTTCTATTCCTCCCGAAGACACAAGTATGGTCGTTAACCAAGGGTGTTGCTCTGGGAGAAGCGCCGGATCCAATTAGCAACTGACAGGTTTGTGTGTCACAAAATAGCATATAGGTTTGGGAATTGGTGCGTCAAGGTAAGCTCACCGGACCATCTCACATGCCAAAAGGACATTGCCTTCCTATTGCCCAGCTAGACAGAAGTGGATACATGAAAAGAAGGGGCGGTGTCGAGAATCCCTTTCCAAACTGGGCAGCACCTAGGAGTGGAATTGCATTCGGTAGTAGGGTACCGGTGCTTGTAATGTTTTTGCATTAGTAGTTTAACCCATGGGAGGTTGTGGGAGTTGTAAAAATTCCAAAGTACTTTCATCAGTAGGGCCGAGTTCATGACACATAGGTTTCGGATACCCAATCCTCCTCTTTTTTTTGGTCGACACACATGTTCCCACTTAACTAGGCAGTGGAAGCCATTACATAGCATTTGTCCCCTCTAGATGAAATGGCGGCGAATTTTGTCTATGGAATTTATCACCAAGGTTGGTAGCCTAAATAGTGAACAGAAGTATGTAGGGATGCTCGAAAGTACCGAATTAAGTAGTATAAGTCGCCCTCCACTTCAGAGTGTTTGCCCCTTCTAGCCCGCCAGGCAGTTACCGATCTTCTCGATGAGCGACATGTAGTCAGCTCTTCATAACCTCTTAGGTGAGAGGGGCAATCCCAAGTAAGTGAGTGAAAAATCCTTCACTGCGCAGCCCAGGGAGTTTGTTAGGGAAGAAGCTTGAGTGGCAGAAAAATTAATGTGGATTTTTCTTTTCTAGTTTAATTTGTAATCTACCACTTCCTCGTAAAGCATGCCGAGTTCCGTCGAAATGTATAGAACCCAGAGTGAAACGAGTATCCATGGGCTCTAAGTGCATTAGAACCCATTTGGAATGAGATAAGGGACTCGAGAGAGTGAAAGCTACAAATCTGGTGAAGTTTCAGATTTTAGCTCTCGGGGACCGGTCCCCACGGGCAGAGACCGGTCCACGTATGCGTAGCAGCCGAGCAAGAGAGAAAATCGGCTAAGTCCTGAAAATTGGACCTACGGGAACCGGTCCCAGAAGGGAAGACCGGTCTCACGAGGTCCGGTCCCTGAAGTAGAGACCGGTCCCTTGTTGCGTAACAACCAAAAATAAGAAAACATGGCTAAGTCCCGAAAAACAGGCTTACGGGAACCTGTCCCAAAGGGGAAGACCGGTTTCCCGGGGTCCGGTCCCTGAGGTAGAGACCGGTCCCCGCCTGCAAAATTCCCAGATGGCTGAAATCCGACGATTCATGTATAATGATTATTCCACTGCGTTGAATTGTTTGATTGTACATGTTGGTTAGAGCCTTGGGCGGACAGGAGAGGTACTGTCCATCCGGCGCCTGCTCATGTGAACCGGAACCGACTAAATAGGCGGGTTCGGGGCATGACAGGTATTGTGGTATCAGAGCAGTGAAAGTAAGAGGTCTAGGATGGACTTAGGGACCTTAGGATTGGAAACCATAGGAATTAGGAGACGATTAACGTGAACTTGGGGACGCGGAAGCTAATAATTGGGTTATGACTAGAACCTCTCTAGACGAGTTAGAGATGAATTCAAGGGTATGTTCACTTTCTTCTTAAGGCATTATGTAGGGCGTACGACTACATAATGCCGAGAGTATAAAATGAGCATACTTGATTGCTTTCGCATAATTGGGTAGTTGTTTGGAATGTGTAAGAGTTTCGTGGGTTATGGTAATTAACCTACTTATTGCGTTTCAGGAGTTATGGCACCAAGGGGACGCCCTCCTAAGATGCGATCCACCGCGGCACCACCTCCAGAGGTGCCTGAGCAGTCTGGATCGGATGAAGTGCGAGAGTTGCGGGCCCAAGTAGCAGCTTTGGCTGGGGCTATGCGACAGCAAGGAGAGCAACTAGGACAGCTCCGGGAGTTGGTGGCTCAACAGGTGGCGGCGGCTACACCTGCACCTCAGGACCCGCCTGCACCTGTTGCACCTCCTCTGGAGATGCTGGCAGAACCGGTGACGGTTGTTTCTCCACCAGCTTCGGGATCATCGGCTTCTATCCCTGATGTGCTTGAGGCTAAGCAGGAGAGGTCGTTAGCAGTGTTGATGGCCTTCAAGCGGTTTAATGCTCCGACCTTCAACGGCGACGATAAGGATCCGTGGATAGTGGAGTCGTGGTTGGCGGCGATGGATGTTAAGGATTTTATAAGTTGGCAGATTTCGTGAGGTTATTAGAGTCTTGAAGGAGTCAGGAGCACGAAGATGCAAATTGAAGGTTCAAGGCTCGTCGGAGAAGCTCGGCACCTCAGGTATGATCTAAAGAGTATTTTTGGTGATTTTTATTAAGAAATAGTGATTAGAAGACTTGGATTGTTCTTAAATTGCAAAATTTTCAAAACTAAAATTTCCTATGGAAGAAGACCGGTCTTGAGGATAAAGACCGGTTCCCGTAAGCTTGACATTGCGCAACCTTTAATCAAGACCGGTCTCGAAGCTCAAGACCGGTTCCAGTAGCCCGTCAATTGTGGTTGCATAATTCAAGACCGATCTTGGTGGCTCGAGACCGGTCTCTATAGGCTGAGAATTAAATTGACGGAAGGGTGGACCAGTCGAGGGGTTCGAGAACGGTCCTACCAAGATCGGTCTCCCCATGAAGACCGGTCTAGTCTTGCGTGAATTTTTCCAAATATAGCCGTTTTCAATCCTACTCTATTTCCAAGGCTTCTAACTCTATAAATAGACCATGGGGGGTTCATTAATCAACATGCTCAGAATATACTTAGATTTTAGACCCTCTTAAAACCCTAGAAACTCCTTTTATACTTTATGATTATATTCTAAAAGTGAGTTTCGTTTTGTTGATCGTCGAGTTGATTCTAGGTCTTTTATTTGAATGTTCCTTCGTTAATCAACTTGATGATTGACTAAAAGGGTTTCCCCCATCGTCTATGCTTCGTTAACATTGAGATCACCATAAATCATCTTCTATTACTCCGGACGGAGATTTGCGCGGGATCGCGTGTTTTGCCCAGGATTCGGTGGACGCATCGAGGAGTCGAGGCGTTGACGCGGCAAGGAGTTGCGGCGGGATCGGTTGGAGGAGTTCGATCGATCGAGGACCAGCGAAGGAGATCCACGTTGAAAATTCGGTAAAGTTGGGTTGGGTAATTGGTATATCACCTTGTACTCAATTTGTTTCTTAGTGGATTTTTCATGTGATCGGTCCCGTGGATTTTTCACTCCGGTTTGGAGTTTTCTCACGTAAAAATCTCGGTGTGTGATTTTTAATTTCCGCATTTACGTTAAAAGTGCATTGAGATTTTTAATTAGCCATTGTACACCTATTCACCTCCCTCTGGGTGTTGATTACCTTTTAGATCCTTGGGATCCATAACTTACAATGGAATCATTGTTCGAGGACATCTATACCCTCGAGCGAGATAAGGTTCACCTGGCAGCTCACTATTTTGAGGGGTCGACTCGGTTATGGTGGACACTAGTGAAGAAGAGTCGCTCACTGGATGTTGCCACCTTGGCATGGGAAGTGTTTCGGAAGATGTTACTCATGGAATATTTTTCCGAGAGTGACAAACAGAAGATCAATGAGGACTTCCGTAAGCTGAGACAGGGAGGTCGAACGGTTCGCGAGTATGAAAGGGAATTCACGCACCTAATCAGTTGTGTCCCGAGTTTGGTCCACGGCGACCGGGACCGAGCGGAGGTTTTCGAGCGCGGGTTGCGGCCGGACATCTTTAAGACTGTCCATTTGCACCGGTTGAAGACGTATGAAGAAGTTCTCGACCGCACACTATAGGTGGAGCGCGGCAATGCCATTGCGCAGGAGGAGCGCGAGGCATACGAGAAGGACAAGGACAAGGAGAAGTCCAAGAAGCGAGTGGCGACTGGTGGGTCTGCAGGGCAGTCGAGTTCTAAAGGACCCCCTCGGTACCCAAAGTCACAGTGGCGTGGAGGCAGAGGCCAGTCGAGGAATTAGATGACTACCTTTCTGTGTGTGATCTGCGGCGGGAATCATAAGTTGAGTGAGTGTTCCCAGCGCGACGGGAGGTGTTTCTGTTGCGGCCAAGCGAGACACATGAGTTGGGATTGCACGGGCGGCGCTTCGCCGGCACCGTCATCTGCTTCGGCTCAGTATTCACCGAGGCAGCAAGCGGGACTGCCACCTGCTATGACGGCTGGGCGCGTCATCGCCGCGTCAGCCAGAGGGATCCAGGGTACTGAGTGGACGGGTTTTCGCCACTCAGGTGGAGCAGCAGCCTGCCGTACCCGACAACGTCGTGGCAGGTATAATTCTGATCGATGGCACTAGAGCTAGAGCTCTCTTTGATACTGGTGCATCACATTCTTTTTTTGCTGCATCATTCACCGAGCCACATGATATGGACATAGTAGACAGCCCCGATCATTGGTGGGTCAATGCTCCCGAGCATTCTTTTAGTGTTCATGAGGAGTGCTTAGGATGCCCAGTATAGATTGGAAACTGGATTATGACAGCAGATCTACTAGTACTGAAGCAGATGTGGGGATTTGATGTGATCCTCGGCGTAGATTGACTCTCCAAATACTATGCCAGTATTGATTGTGAGAGTAAGGTGATCACTTTTCGTGAGCTTGGTCAGGAAGAGTTGAGGTACTGTGCATGTAAGAACTCGCGTTTCGCAGCAACGGTAACAGCTGCGAGGGCGAGAAAAATGTTAAAAGGTGGATGTAAAGCCTATTTGGCAACCATTGTGGATGCACAGAAGGAACGCCCTAAACTTGGGAGTATCCGAATTGCGTGCGAGTTTTCGGATGTATTTCCGGCGGAGTTACCGGGATTGCCGCCGGATCGGAAAATCGAGTTCATAATCGACTTGGTTCCCGAAGCGGCGCCAGTTTCAAAGGCCCTGTATAGAATAGCACCGGCGGAGCTTAAGAAGTTGAAAGCCTAGTTACAGGATTTGCTCGATAAAGGCTTTGTGAGGCCGAGCGTGTCACCATGGGGAGCTCCGGTGCTGTTTGTGAAGAAGAAGGACGGTACCATTCGACTCTGCGTAGATTATCGCGAGTTGAATAAGGTAACGATTAAGAATAAATACTCGTTGCCGAGAATAGACGACCTGTTTGATCAGTTACAGGGGTCGGGGGTATACTCGAAGATAGATCTTCAGTCGGGATATCACCAGTTAAAGATCCGACCGAAGGATGTGCACAAAACGGAGTACCGTACGCGGTATGGCCATTATGAGTTTACGGTGATGCCGTTTGGGTTAACAAATGCCCCGGCGGCCTTTATGGACCTAATGAACCGAGTCTTCCGACCATTGTTGGATAAGTGCGTCGTGATGTTTATCGACGCCGTCTTGGTGTACTCGCGGAGTGAGGAAGAACACGATTAACATTTAAGAACCGTGTTGCAGATACTCCGGAACGAGAAGCTTTACGCTAAGCTTAAGAAGTGCGAGTTTTGGCTTTTGGAGGTTACCTTCTTAGGCCATGTGATATCCGGAAACGGAGTTTCGGTGGATCCGAAAAAGATTGAGGCAATTAGAGATTGGCCTCGTCCGACAAGCGTAGCGGAGGTCCGCAGTTTCATCGGGCTGGCGGGCTACTATCGGCGCTTCGTCGAGGGGTTTGCAAAGTTGACCACTCCTCTCACGCGCCTAACTCATAAAGGAGTAAAGTTTGTGTGGAGCGACGGATGTGACCGAAGCTTCCAAGAGTTGAAGGAGAAGTTGACATCTACCTCGGTGCTAGCTTTGCCGACGCCGGGAGAGAGTTTTGTAGTTTATAGTGATGCTTCCTACAGTGGCCTCAGGTGTGTTCTGATGCAGAATGGGCGAGTCATTGCTTATGTTTCGCGCCAACTGAGAGGCTATGAGAAGAACTACCCGGTACATGATCTGGAACTAGCGGCGGTCATTTTCACGCTAAAACTGTGGAGGCACTACCTTTATGGTGAGCATTGTGAGGTATATACAGATTATAAGAGTCTTAAGTACCTGTTCATCCAAAAGGAACTAAATATGCGGCAGTGGCGGTGGTTGGAGCTGTTGAAAGATTATGACCTTACTATCCTACACCACCCCGGAAAGGCCAATGTCGTCGCCGACGCGCTGAGCCAAAAATCAGTTGAGAATTTGGCGACGACGGTTACTAGTCAACCGTTCTTGCAAAAAAAAAAATGCAACGGAGAAGAGTGGAGTAATTAATTATTATGTACAATTAATGCTCATTATTCTAGAATAGAAGATTAAAATTGAAGAACATAATTATCATAACTAAAGTATTGCAGAGTAATAAATGCAGATTCTCTGCTCCCCACTATCGCGCCTATTTTTTTCACTTTCATTTTTCTTTTCATTTTTCTTTTTCTTTTTCTTTTTGCGGAAAAAAAAAACTTCAGGTGAAACAGTTCAAGATAGAAATAGAGTTGCTTCACATACTAAGGCCTATTTTGGAACAAACCAGCTTTTATGTGTTCGATGGCCCCAAAAGAATTTCCAAAAGTGATTGAGAGCTCCCCTCAAACGCTTCATAACAGAGAAGAATGCCTCTCCGGCATGATGCTTCTCCAGTGGCCGGGCGCGCAGTTCCTATCATCATTTAAAAGCATTCGAGGGGAGCACTCCAAGGCATAAAAGATAACTTTATTTTTGGGGCAGCTTTTGATATTTGTGGGCCCTCCAAAGCATCAAAGCAGGTGCTTTCTTTGGGCTACATATTCTCAAAATACGCACAGGTATTAAAAAAACAAGCAACAGCATACATTAACTTAATTTTGCAAATAGTTTATAAGTTATAACTAAATTTTCAGCGGCCCTTAAAATTTTTTTGGAAAAAAAGTTTTTAGCCTCAAAAGAAAGACAAACCAATGCATGCTGAGCAAGATCGACAGATGGAAAAGTCACGAATATGCTTGACCTCTCATTCCTCCTTCCTGTTATATAAAAAATCAAATAAATATAAGAAACAGACAGGATCAACAAATTCCAAAAAAAATAAGCATCAGTCTTCTCTCATATTCATAAGCAATCCAGTTATCATCTCTTGCATACAAGCATGCATGGGAAGGCTTTTACCCCCCCAAAAAAAAGAAAAGAAAAAGCAAAGAGAAGTTATGTGTCATGATAAGTTGATATGATAAATACAAATTTACCCTGCTACGACTAGGGCGGGAGCCCCGCCCGCCTCCCGCCCGACAAAAAATTCGCCCCGCCTCCCGCCCCGAATCCGTGACGGGTTAAAAAATACATCCCATAACCCGCCCCGTGTCGTAACCCACCTCCCGCCGGCGCCCCGAATCCGCACCGCCAACTAATATTTTTTATAAAATTATAATATTATTAATTATTAATATTTTGTAAAATATAAAATAATAATTTTTAATAATATTATATATATATTTTAACAATATTAATTATAAAAATAAAAAATATCAATCACAATTCAAAATAAAATTAAAAAATTTCAAATACATTAGAAATGAGAGTACTAACTTACTTGTATTTTAAACTTTTTTGTAAACATATTATTTTTTAAAAATATATATTTAAAATAAAAATAATTTCGGAGCGGATTCGGGACGGATTCGGGGCGGATCAAAAATTTCCCCGTTTCCTGCCCCCGAATCCGCCTCGGATCATAAAAGCAGTTTATACGAATCCGTTTATTTATGTTCTTTCCTGCAGGCTCCTGGATCCGTTTGCATCCCTAGCTACGACCACCAGAACCAAAACGTTATATGGAACCAGGTAGGATGCCCAAGCTCCTATTCCAATAAACTAGACCATACAATGAACGTATGCTAAGATGAGATTTAAAACAAAATTCATATTGAGGATAAATCTTAGATTTACACCGCACTTTTGAATGCACCAGTAGTATTTCTTATTTTGAAGACATATTTCTTCATAAATCAAATAATTACTCTTTCTCCACGACAGACGAATAGACTTCAGATGACTTAGTAATAGTTTTTTTTTTTTTTTTTTTTTTTTTTTTTTTTTTTTGTGTTTTTATACATAATTCATTTAGATATTGTGGATTGCACTTTTTGTTTTGGATTTTAATTTTAAGGTCCTAGCCATCACAAGTTAGATGCAGTTTCTTCTGATGATTTTGAATATACAGAGATAATTAAATTTTGGATAATTTGAAACCTAGCTATTTATTTTTTTCAAAAAAATTATATTTATTATATTTAAAATTTTTATTTAATTTAAATAATTTATAGCTTTATAAAACGATTGGATGCACCTAATGCATTCATATGGCCTTACTCTATCTCGTCCACTAGTTTAATTTTCATATCATATTTTTTTTATTTTTTAATTAAAAATATAGTATACATCAATGATCAATTATGCATACTACGTATACATTTCCTCAAAAAAAAAAGAAAATAAAAGGGCATAGTGCCTATGCACTGGGTAAGGGCAATAATTTCATGAAACTCAAATCAGAAAGAATAAACAATAAAATCAGAAAATTTTAAAATTTTTTTGGTTATTTTTCCAATAAAATAAAATTTTTGTTAATTAATTTCATGCAATTTTCCTTATTTTTACGGTTGGTCCCAAATGTTAGGGTCTCGAAAAATACTTGTCCATAAAAAATAATTTAATTTATTTTGAAGTAAATACCTCTTTTAATTTTCTGAATTACTTGAATAAAAAAATAAGAAATTTATATAACTTACCACAACTATCACTTATTTTAATCTTGCTATATATCTAAAAGAGTTTTAATTTTGCTATATAATTTTTTAATTTATTTGATTTGAGTCAAATATCTCTTTAGCTTTAAAATTTAAATGTATTGTTTATCTTTACATGTTTAATTACTATATTTTATAAATTTATGAAGCTATGAATTTATTAAAATAAATAATTAATCTATATTTTTTATTCCACAAGCAGTGAGATCACTTAACTCAAACAAATTAAATAATGCAGCAATACATATCTATATTTTCATTTAAACCACATGTTTGGTAAAAATCAAATTGGAAGAGCAACTCACTTCTATTGATTCAGTTAGATTTTATTAATAAATCGATTCAGATTTGTGGAATTTAAAAACTAAAAATCTTGCAAAAAGCAAAATAATAAAACTTTTAATACTTTAAAATTTATTGGCTTCGGATCTAATCAAATAAAAGTAAAGATAAATTAAAGTAAACATATATGGAAATTAACCCTCTCGATCGACTGGGGTACATACATACTAGGTCCAGCTTGCATGCAAAAAACAGCATCTGATTTTAAACAAGTTGGTAACACAATGTGTAAAGACTGAGATTTTTGACAGTGCAACTAAACTCTCTATTGACGATGTTTATGTGTGTAATTTATTTACATAAGCACTGGTCAAGTTTCAGGAGAAAATGAGCTAAAACGGAGAAGTTACGCGATTATTAAGTTCGACTTAAAGTGAATAGTAACTCCGGCGTTTCGTTAAGTCGGGAAGTAGAGAAGGGTCCTGGTGCGTACAGGACTCTAAACATAGGCTTCCAATAGCTCGTTTCGAACGGCTCAGATATTCTAGAACCGTTGGCACTGACGGAATCGAATTCCGATGCAGGGTTGTCGAGAAAAAGGGTCCCGAACAATTCTGCATATATATAATGTATATATATGTAATAAGTTGGTTTATTACAGGAAAAGATGGAGAGTTGGGTTCGTCACGAAACGGAGATCAATTCGAGCGAAACAAAATACTAGTTTCAATGTCCTCGACGTGCTGAACGCGATGGCGCGATCCGTTTGCAAATCCGAAGAACGGATCGCCGGATATTGCAAGATGATCGAAGAGGGGTCAATGTTGGCAAATAGGATTGCTGGAAAGAGGATGGATTCATCGCGAATCCGTGACCGATCGAGGTGAAGTAAAATCGTAGGTTTGTTGCCTTCGATGTGCTGATCGCGCTGGCGCAATCCGTTCGTAAATCCGACGGACGGATCTGCGGAAATTGCATGTTGATCGAGGCGAGGTCGGTATTGGCAAAACGGTATTTTCACAAAAGCCCCAATATTTTATGTGCCAAATCGCGGGAGGTCGTGCGTGGAGGGGTCTTTGCACATTTTACACATGCTGTGAGGGACCCAGTATTAAGTAATAGGGTTTGGTGGGTTTGATTGCAATTGTGCCACGAGTATACATATAGCATCTAGGGTTTTGTTAGAAAAAAACCCTAGACCTAGACCTAGCCGCACCCCCAACCAACCCTAGCCGCAACCACCACATCCCTGCCCATCTCGTGCTCACGTCCCGGCCGACGGTGATCGCCCCCGGCCGCCGGAAAAGCAACCTCGGCCTCCCCTCGGCTCTTTTTTGGCTCCAACTCGTCACCCTCTCTGTCGTGGTGCTCTGGGAAGCATCGAGCCCGAGCTTCATCGTCCCTAGGCCGAGACCCTCCCCGGAAGGCCGCCGTCGGCCGCGTCGCCCCGAGCGCGCCGCGGGCCGCCGCCGTTGCCTCAGAAACCGCACCATGGCCGCACCATGCTCGCTCGCCGAGCCCGGGCCGAGGAGACTCTCGGCCTCTCCACGCACGCCGCCGCTCGCTTCTCCTCCTCCGACCTCGGGTGAATCGCCGCCGTCGTCCTCGCCTCGCCGCGCCGTCGCATTGCTCCGCCCCGTCTAGCCGTGCGGGCTCGGTTTGCACCACCGCCGCCAGGGGCGCTTCCTGCCCGCCATCCGAGGTGAGCCCCGACTCCTTGCCTCCCCCGCACCCGTCCACGGCCGCCGCGCCGCCGAGCCGCCGGAGGCGGCGGAGAGGCTTTGCTCCGGCCAAGCCCGAAATAGGGCTATTCGGGGTGGTTTTCTTGTCCTGACCTTTTCGGGCCTCCCCGACCCCAACGGAAGGGAGCACGATGATCAGGGCTCATCGCTGATCACTGTGCTCACCTTCGTTTCTGTCGGAGAGGTTCCGATCCGCTGTTTCGGCGATGTTGGTCCTTTCCGGGCCTTTTTGGTCACTGTATCAGTTTGCGCGCGCTATTCCGGAGACCCGAGGCTATTCCGATGCCTCCGGAGGGAGCCCCTGGTTTGCGAGAAAAGCATGCTTTTCCTACAGTGCGCGCAGGTTGCTGAATTTCGGGTCGCTCCCGCGTTCTCCACAGTGTCCGGAATTGCTCCGAAAGGTGAGCACGGTCTCCGGCACACCGAGACCTATCAGCGGGTGTCTCGGTTTGGCTTATTGACTTTCGGTTTGCGTAGTCGGGCCATAAAAGTCCCGAAATCACGTAAAATAATGCTATTTCGGATAATCTGGAGGGCTTTTACGCATTTGTGCTTGTCGTGGCTACTGTTGGCAGAATGGGTGAGTTGTGGGTAACCTATGGACTGATCGTCCAAGGTCCCAAGCCCTCGTGCAGACCGGAAATTGATTTCCGGTGCGTTTTCCGGCGAAATCCGCCGACGGAACGCATTTTGGGTTCGGAAATCTCCCGACGGTGCCTCGCAGGTAATTGTAGTGTCGCAGAGCCTTGTTGGCTGGTCACTCGAGTCATTTCGATGGTTCGAAAATGACGGGTGAGCGACAGTGGGTTCCGGTGTCGAAATAGACACTTCCGGGAACCCGTATTCGTACAATTATCCGACGATAATTGTACAGTAGGGCTATCTTGTGTTTGCTGCCAAAACATCCAAATTGGAGTGTTTTGTGGCAGCGGGTGACTCGTGTCACAAGTCGGTGCATTTCGGGACAGTTCGTGGGTCCGTGCGAGTCCGGTGCGATTTTCGGGACTTCAATTAGTTTCGAAAAATCGATCTCCGTGGGTTTGATTGTGGAGTTGTGCTCTTAGCATTTCTTAGTGGTGGGTTTAGTGTTTGTTATTTATGGTTTGGACACTAACCCGGTGGACCCTCCGTAGGTCCGGTTGATACTTCTTCCTCAGATGAAAGACAGACGCCGTATTTGTACAGGTGGGTACTTCGTTCTGACGTCGGTACAGTGGTGCAAGCTCGGTGACATTCCTTCCACCCCTTACTGTTTATATTGCTTATCAGTTATATATTGAGCCTTGCACTGATATTGTTCCATTACTCTACTCAGTTGTTTTCATGCTTAGTATCATGTGTAAGAGTAGAGTAGTTCATCTATATCTGTGACCTAGTTGGTCGGTTCTCGTACTATATATTTGTGACCTGGGTGGTCGGTTTCGGTATCTCGTTTTCCATGAGTCGATCCTTTGAATACTGTCGTTGATGACCGTTGTGGTCGGTGTACCCTGAGGGGTTGGATTGTCGGCTAGTGGCTGACGGTAGTTCTGGATTCTGTTGATATACACTGTTGGCCTATTCGTTTATTCTTTGTGCATATATTCTAGTTGTCCTGAGCTGTCAGTTCTTGTGTTCTCTTGAGTAGTGGTTGCATACAGTTGAGAGGATGTTGAGTTGTTCCATCCTAGTCGACCTGAATGGTCAGTTCTTGTGTTCCCTTGAGCAGTTTTGCATATAGTTGGGAGGATGTTGAGTTGTTCCATCCTAGTTGACCTGAGTGGTCGGTTCTTGTACTTCCATACAGTCGATGACCTATACGGTCGGTGAGCCCTGAGGGGCGGGATTGTCGGCTGGTTGCCGACGGTTGACCTTTGAGCATATGAGCATCGATCGCCCGACTCGTTCGCATTTCACGAACACCAGCGGTCTGATCCACCGCGGCAGGGTGTTCTTTTTCGGAAAAGTGGTTGGGTGTGTCAACCCAGGCTACCTTGGGTTATATACGGGTATAGAGTTGCGATGGGCATTGCACGAGGTCTCGGACCAACACGGCGGTTTTAGATTGGGTATGTTTGGACTTCTTGTCCGGTTGTCGCATATAGCTATAGTAGTGGTTGTTGCTTGTCTATCTTCAGTTATTTCTTCACAGTTGTCTTACTACTATAGCTTTGGTATCCTCGTATGTTTCTAATTCTTCTTTAATGTTGTTTCATATCTATATATCTCTCTCGTTTACTTGTTTATCATAGCTACTGTACTACTATCATCTCCACTTGTGTTTATCTTCGTGAGGTATCCACTGGGAGGGGGAGACATGTTTACATGTTCTCACCCCTCGCCTTCTTTTCCAAGTGACGTTGCAGGTCGTAGTGGGATAGCTGGTGAGGATCGCGTCTAGTTCGCGATAGAGCCTCCGACCCGGTTTATACTACTTAGTAGTTCTCCTTTTTATTCCTATTGTTATAGTTTAGTTGGTTATATGGTTCAGTTGGTTTACTTTATTTGAATTCATATGGTTTTGAATGAAATAAAGATGTTCTGGCTTTTGTCAAGTAAAAATAGTTTTCTACCCCTCGTGGTAGCGTACTTTTAAAAGATAAAGAGTTTTCCGTGTAGGGAACAGTTTTCAAAGAGTTTTATATGGTTATGTTTATGTCAAGAATGTGAACCTGTGGTGAATGGTGTAGGTGAATGTATAATTATGATTGTTTGTATATTCACTCCTTGTGGTTGTTTCCTGGTTGTATTACTATACTCTGTACTTGTGCGACGCCGTGCATATACAGGGGAGACTCTGTCCGTGTGGACAGTGGACTCCCTGTATTTGTGGTGGATCTGGCGCCATACCTTGGGGAGTCAAGTTTCAAAAAAAAAAAAAAAAAAAAAATTCGCTGTGTTTTTACTTATAAAGTGACATCGGGGCGTGACACAATGCATATATACTAGCTAGTAATAAACTCTACATGAGATTTACTTAAAAATTAATGTACCCTCTAATATCCGTATTAAAAAGTTAGCAACATTTTGTTTATTCAAACCAAACAATCTTTTTCAAGCCCATAACATGTATAGAGAACACCATAAAATTACAAACAATCAAATCAAATTATAAAATAGTACATTCAGAAACTAAATTTATATCACGAAAACACAAATATAAACACAATTCTTGTCCGGCAAGCTAAATAGCACCAACCTGAAAAAGAAGACCACAAGTCCATGAATAAAAACTCTCACCATTGCATGTAGATACATAAATTTTGTTTATTTTTGGCAACAAAAAAAGGGGGAAAAAAACTCAAAGGGGAATAGTGGTCACAAATAAGCTAAAAGAGAATGATCCTTACGTAAGCAATAATACATTTTCAGATAAATATCTGAATTTTAAAAATTTTAGTTCTACCATCCAACTTTCCACCATGTTTAAAGTACATTCCTTACCGAATTTGAAAAAGAATACTTAACTTTTTTGATAAAATATTTTAAAAATTTGATAAAAATATTTTTATTTGATGGATGGTTCCGCACTTTGTTTAGCGTAAGAGACTAAACGCTATAATAATCTAATAAATCTTTTCTACAGAAATTTCTTTTATCAAGGGACTATATATAAGATTTACATATTAAAGTCGAAATTCGTAAAACTTAAGTGCCCGCTTTCAAAGTGCAGTATAGTTTAGTTAATATCTGATATGTTTTTACCTCCAAATAATAAGTACATACACTCAGGTTCTGCTCCCCAACCAATTCAATTTGCTGCAACAACTCGTCCAACTCTTCGTCTCCTCCTTTCGTGAGCTCACCTCCTTCTCTTGCGAGCTGCTTACTTGTTTATAGTACCGGTAAGGACTACACCACAACAACGCAAAATGATAAATTTTTTATCTGACGCTCGTGTAGCATGTACTGTACATTTTGCTTAAACTTTCTAATAATGGATGATATATAACATACCTGATTTCAATTTGTAAAGAAAAATACCCCATGACGCGAATAGTATATCAACAATATGACCGAAAATAATTACTTCATAAATACTATATATCTTTCAAGTAGAAACTTTTCAGCATATCAAATCGCTACAAATTAAGAGAAGGTTAAAATTTCATTAATTAGTCTATATACGTGCAAGAGACCGCTTGTAAATTTTTTTTGGCAACAAACCATGCATGTTTTAGAATATCTTAGCTGCACTTTTACGTAGTTGATTTTGAAATGTGGCTTTTGAATTGTGCAACGGCAAGCTGCTATAGTTTCAATTATGCAAATTAGTAAAGTTGCAATTGCTGCAAAATTTGTGGAAAAATAATTGCCTCGTGTAATCTATGAACTATCTGTACAAGTAAAATATTTTGTTGAATAGCAATTTAGCATATCTAAACAGGAAGAAATAAGAATAGGATAAAACTTATCTAACAGTAGGATAAAACTAATCTAAAAATTTATAATCACTCGGAATATAAATTAAATAAAATGTCACAGTTACTTAAATTGGTGGGTCAGTTGATCGAGAGGGTGGGGAATGGAGATTGTGAATAGCAAATGGTTTGTAACTCATGTTGCAGTAAGTATGTGTATCTATAAGTATGTTATTACCAGAGGTTTATACGGTGAGGGGAAACTTCAATTTGGACCCTCTATAATTCAATGCATTTTTTACTTTACCGTCATGTGCTTTAAATAGTAAGTTTTACTTTAAAATTTTGTGATTATTTCTTTTCTTCGTTCCACTGTAAGAACTTGCCATCAAGTGAAGTAGTAAAGTGCTAAAATTTATAAAATGAGTAATGCTTCTATACTTCTTTTTTTTTTCATTACCATTCATTCACGCATATTCAACGGTTCAGATTTAATTTTTTTAAAATTGTGAACTGCAATAGCAGGTCACTTTGGAAGAGGTACCGGTTACCAGGTACCTCAAAGAATAATATTGTCTTTTAATATATGGATAATTTAGTCATTTTATCTACTATATTTTTAAAATTTTTATTTTCTCTTTGTTTTCTTCTTCTCTCTCTAATTTAATAGTTCATATAAAAAAATTCAAATTATTTGACAATATGATCTTTTAAATTTTCTTTTCTCTTCATTTATTTGTTTAATATTGCAAATGAGTTTAATTTAAGAAACTATGTATTAAAACTTTAAGAAACTTTTCGCATCCTCCATCTTACTCACGATCGCCGTCTACGGTGGCGCCACAACGGAGCAGCGGGTCTCTTGAAAAAAGAGATTTAAAGAGATCCGCTTTGTTGCCGCCCCCGCCGCCTCCGCCGCCTCCTTCTTCATTTTATTTTTTAATTTTAATTTTAAATTTTATTTTTAAATTTTTTATTTAATTATTTTTAAAATTTTTTTTTTAGTTTAGCAATCAGAAGTTCTGATGAATGCGGCGAGGAATCTCAAATCATTCCTCTAAGAATCTCAATTAAAAGTTTTTTTAAATGTTGTATCATTTAATTACCAAACTAACTTTGAATAAAATAATTCGTTTATCTGCTAAATATTAAAATTACTTTTTTACCCCTATTAATCAACGGTTAAGTTCTCTTTTTATTTTTTTTTAAGTACCGAATCATTTCTCTTATAAAATATACTACTTTACTATCCTATAATTCATAAATGGGCTTTTTTTGCATTTAGCCCCCTAGCAAATTTTTATTTTAAAAATAGCCATGTCAAAATTTAATTTGCAAAAATGGCTCTGGGCCTGCCACGCAGGCGCCACGTCAGCGTCACGCGGGCAGGGGCCCGGGCCAGTGTATTAAGTTGAACACGGTGAATCATTCACCGTGTTCAAACACCACGCAGGCGCCACGTTAGCGCCACCCGGGCATGGCCGGGACCAGTGTATTAAGTTGAACACGGTGAAACATTAACCGTGTTCAAACACGGTGAATGATTCACCGTGTTTCATATATATATATATATATATATATATATATATATATATATATATATATATATCCCTTTTCTTCCCTTTTTCAAAAATTCGAATCCGAAAATCAAATTAAAATCCAAACCCGCATCCAAACCCGACGGATTTTAAAAATTTATATCCATATCCATATCCGACAAAAAACTCAAAACCCGAATCTGGACCCAGCGGGTTTTAAAAATCTATATCGTTGGATGAAGATCTAATGGATGAAGATCTAAGGAATAAAAACTATTAAATATTTTATATATTGTATAAATAAATAAAAATAAAATATGTATATATATAATTTATTCGGGTTTGAGTTCGGATAATATTTGATATCCATACCCATTGACATTCCTACTCCTTATTACTTTTTTCAATATTTATATTATAAAAAATACGTACTAAATACACTTAACCACTCACCGTGTCTAAACACGATGAATGGTTCACGATGTTTAGCAATATACCGCCCCCAACCCCGCCCGCGTGGTGCTGATGTGGTGTCTGCATGGCAGGCTCAGGGCTATTTCTGCAAATTAAATTTTGACAGGACTATTTTTAAAATAAAAATTTATTATGAGGCTAAATACAAAAAAAAGCCTTCATAAATTTAAGCACTTCAATATTCTTTGGTAGTAGTTCCGCAAAATAAAGGCAACAATTAATAAAATAGCAAAGCGAAATATTTTATAGCAAATGAACCACGTGGGGTCGGGGCTAATGAAAGTTTTTCCATCTCTGGATTAAAAAATATATATATATATTAAAGAAAGAGGTTTATATGCTAGCTAGCTACTATAGAATATTCAGGTGCTAGCCAGCTAATTAATTAAAGAGTAGTCAAGAGTTCCAAAATAATTACCTCCCATTAACACGGACGTTTTTGATGTGATCGGCAGTGGTGTCGACAAATTGTCCATTTGCATCGAGCAACAGGGGGCAGGAATAAATACTTAACTCCTTTAGTGCGGTCATCTTGTGGGCAGGCAAGTAACGAAGACTGCCGCACGACGAGATGAACAAGAACTGCAGGTCGGAGAGCTCCCCAAGCCAATCTTCAATTCTCTCAAGTTCTTCGCAACCAATTATTGTCAGGCTCTGGAGGGACGTGAGACCCCGCAAGCTCTCGGGCAAACAAGTTAGCTGCTGACATTCTTTTATTGTTAGATTCCGCAGCCCCTTATTTGGTGGTGGTTGGAGTGAAACGGCGGCATCGCCGCCGTCAAGTGGCATCGCGCGTTCGAGAATTAACAATAGATTCTCCTTGCTTGTTCTGGAAATGGTCAGATCCTCAACCGACGGCGGATAGGCAGGCAAGTAACGGAGACTGCCGCACTCCCGGATGGACAAGGACTGCAGGTCGAAGAGCTCCCCGAGCCAATCTTCAATTCTCTCAAGATCTTTGCAATTCCCTATAACCAGGCTCTGGAGGGACGTGAGACCCCGCAAGCTCTAGGGCAAACAGGTTAGCTGCTGACATTCTTTTATTTTTAGATTCCGCAGCCCCTTATTTGGTGGTGGCGTCGCGCGTTCGAGAATTAACGATAGATTCTCGCTGCTTGTTCCGGAAATGGCCAGATCCTCAACCGACGCCGGGAGGCAAGGCTCTGGGCTGAACTGAGGACATTCTTTAAGACTCAATTCAGTGAGACACGGGAAAATGGGAACTCGCTCTCGCCTGCCTTCTTCGTCATCCACCGTCAACACAGTCGCCCATTCTCGCAGCACCGGCATGGAGGACAATTCAAGTCTTGTCAGCGCTGGGAACTTACCTACCCTGAAATTTGTTACTGCAGGCATATTTCCTATATGTAGTTCTTTAAGAAAAGGAAGTTGCCCCAGCTGCGGAAGTGAGGTGCATCCGGGCATATTCTCAAGTTTGATTTCAACGAGATTTGGGAGGCACGAGCCAATCCTATTCATCATCCAGCTAGGAAACTTCCCGCCTCCATAGCCTCGTATACTCAATACCTCTAGCTTTTGATGTGGTTGAAGATTTTCTAGCACAGTTTCGATCTCTTCCGCCGGTAGTACAGTACTATCCGTGCCTTCTTCCGCACTTAAAACGTTCCACACCAACCCCAAAAACCGCAGGTTCTTCTCTATCAAATTTGCAGCCTTGGCATCAACCGGACTCGTTACATTTTCAAGACCCTTGATCTGCAGCCCGCCGACAAGCTTAAGGTGCTCTAGCTCAGAGATACTAGCACAATGTTCGACGCGGTCTTGCTTGCCAACAACGAAAACGGGTAATTTCTGCAAGCTAAGTAACTTACCGATCCCTCGGGGCATGCCCTTCAATTCCGAGCAACCGTAGTTTAACAAGTCTCTAAGTTTGGTCAGCTTTTGGATCAGTTTAGGCAGCTCACATAATTTTCCACAGCCAATAATGTAGAGTTGCTCTAAATGCTGAAGATCACTTGACGATGAGGGTAACGATAGTAGAGAATCGCACCTAGAAAGGTTGAGACTACGCAAATTTTGAAGACTCCCAATGGATTCAGGTAATGCCACCAAAGATTCTAGATTTGATAGGTCTAGGTAATGCAGGTTTTTGAGGTGACATATAGGTTCATGTGATATCACCTTTTCGCACCAACTCAAATCTAGTGTGTACAAATTCTGAAGGTTGCTAATGGAGTCAGGTATTGTCAGAGAACTGCACTCTCTTAAATATAAAATCCGCAAATTCGTAAGCCTTCCTAGAAATTTGGGTAATGTACGGATCTCGCGGCAGCATGCAAGATTCAAGGTTTGCAAGTTGCAGAGGCTGGTAATTGATTCAGGCAGTTCTTGTATATTGGTCGACGAAAGGTTGAGGTATCTTAAGAGCTTCAAGTTACCGATTGAGCTTGGTAACATAGAAATTTTGGAATCATGTAAATCCAACAGGCGTAAGCATTTTGCCTCGCTATAAAAAGTCATAATAAGTGAACCAGATTCCCTAAATTGTAAAGCTCGCAAACTTTGCATTACGGTAATTGAAACCTGTGGTGTGAAACGACTGTCTATTGGTGCATAGCGGCAACCATCCAGGATCCTTGTTGACTCTTCTCCACCTATAACAGCAACTTCTTCTTTTGCCACAGATTGTGCGAGGTCGTGCACTAAATCATGCATACGGCAGGTGGTTACCCTTCTATAATTCTCCCACACGTCCTGAAGGAAAGACATCCATAATAGATCGTTAAAGTACGCATTCCCAATATCTTCCATCGAAGTCCATGTTTCATGCGATGAAATGAAGCCTAAAGCAATCCATTGCCGGATCAAGTCATCCTTGTCAATCTCATAGTCTTTAGGGAATATGGAGCAGTAAGCGAAGCACTGCTTCAAACCGGACGGCATCTGAATGTAGCTCAATTTTAATGATGGTAAAATAGTTTCCTCTTCTTTCAGACTCCAAATTTCATTATCCCTAATAGCGGACCATGCATCCTCTGTCCTGCTCTTAAAGCGCATCATACTTCCTAAAGCATTTGCTGCTAAAGGCAAGCCGCCGCACTTCTTTACTATCTGCTTTCCGATTTCGACCAAGCTCGGATAGTCGTTCTCTTCCCCTTCCTTGAATGCCCGCCTTTTGAACAATGTCCAACAATCATCATCTGATAAACCTTTCACACGGTGCGGTTCGACTGTTTTCATTATCTCGGCAACCTTTTCGCTCCGTGTGGTCACTAAGATTTTACTTCCTTGCTTACCATCCTTAAATAAAACCTTCAATTTCTCCCACCTTTCCTGATCTTCATTCCATACATCATCCAGTACCAGCAAAAATCTCTTCTGGCTAAAGATCCTGACAAGGCAACTGGCGACCGCATCCGAGTTATCAAGAGCACAATTCTCGCCAGCTGCAGATATCACCGGCTTTGCAATCGTCTTCATGTGGAAATCAGTAGAGACGCAGACCCACGCCCGTAGATCGAAGCGCTGCTGGCCCGTAACCTGCCCGTCGTTGAAGGCCATCTGAGCGAGCGTCGTCTTCCCCAAACCCCCCAATCCTAGGATCGGAATGACCGACACATCATGATCGCCATTACTGTCTAGCAGAAGCGTCACAATTTTCTCTTTATCACCATCTCTCCCTACTATCGTCTTTTCGTCCACGACCGAAAATGTCTCAGGGCGCTTGAACTCAGCCTGCCGAAGAGGGCCAGCTTCGGCAAGACCGAAATCATGCCTCTGTTTCGCGATCTTACCGATCTTTTCTCTGAGCTCTTTCATCCTGTGTGCCATCTTGCGCTTAAACTTCAGATGCATCGGATTAGCGCGGGACAGAAATCCACGTACCTTATCAGCTGGCTGGTTTTGATCCTGCACCACGGGATACTGCTGTTGCCGGACGACAGCTTGCGTCCGGATCTCGTCCAGCAGGTCGTCCGCGTCGTAGGCGGCGTCCTTCAGTTTGCGCAGCCAGTCGCGGAGAGCGTGGCTCTCCTTCCCAGCGCTGCTTCGCTCCTCAGCATCGAGAAGCACCGCTTGGATCGCCGAGAAGTTGCTTCTGAGATCATCCGCGTCATCCTTGAAGCTCCGCAGCAGCCCGATTTCGTCCCGGAGAGCGGAGCCCAGCTTGCCGAGCACTCCTTGGACCAGATCGAATGCGATCCCCTCCGCCATCGCGCGTGCTGCTGCCTAATTCTTCTCAATACGAACGTCCTACTACAGAGAAGCAGAGGATAACAAGGGGATGCTCTCCACCACTGGAAGATGATTGCTCCAATTATTGTGCTGTGTCTCCAATAATTATGGTGGGGGCCGGAGCAGCTTCGAGACAACGCACGCGCCAATGCTTTTTTTCTTTTTCTTTTTCTTTTTCTTTTTTTTTAAAAAAAAACTCTTACTTATACATTCGTTGGGTATAGAATATACACGCCGCCTATTTAGAAATAAAGTGTATTTTACTAATCACATCAATTTAACTAGTGAAATACACCCTATGGGTCAATAATCAATCTTTATCCAATTGTACAATTTATTAAAATATTTGGATCTTCTTGCTTCCGTGTCCATTTTCGGACAAAGAGGCAGAAAAGCATGGCACCCTTTGTTGTTTTTTTTCTTTTCTTTTTTTTCCCTCTCGTGCTTGGAAAGGAGGGGGACCTCTTGTTTTTTTTTTTTTTTTTTTTTTTTTTTTTTGCAAGGTCCCTTGTATGAAACAACCGTCAGATTTCTAAAAGGCTTAGCGGTTAGAGAACGGTGTTTAAACATTTTTATATTTAACACTCCCCCTCACATTTGGGCTCGAGACTTTTTGGTCGGCCCATGACGTGAACTTGAATTAAATGGGAGGAAATTAATATCTTAGGCGCAGCGTGGCTCAACTCGCACCTCCCGCCTCGATATCATATTAAACAACCGTCAGACTTCTAAAAGCCTTAAATCTGTTGTAAACGGTGTTTAAACATTTTTATATTTAACACCTTGAAGGAGGACTTGTTTTGCTCACTCACTTCAGGTAAATCCTGATGCATCAATTAAAGATGCATGTTGATGGCAGCGATGGTAATTAATGAAGAAAGCCAGTAGGCTGATGACTCAAAACTTTATGAAGGAGAAATTTATTTTTTCTTAGATATCAATGCTATTAAAATTATTTTCTATTTGTGAACTGATTCTCTTTACGATTTTGCGACTTTACTATCATGCAATTTTTCTCCAACTGTGAAGTGTATGCCCAATGATTCTACGTCAAAAGGCAAAAATATTTGTCATTTTGGCTTTGCTTCAATTCTAATTCCGCATTTGTAGATACGGATTGCTTGAGACCAATTTAGCTCTGTCAAAACTGTTTTGCTTGAAATAAATACAGCTACTGTAAAAATGTGATTATTCAGAACAACTTCAGCTGTTGTTGCCATCTTTACGAGTCTTTGCAAGTTTAGTAGTTGCTTATACATATTAAAATGGTGAACTGAAGCAATTTCAAAACAAATTCGGCCGGAAACGGAGTCAGCTTTGTCAAAATAGATGCTGGCCTGAAACCAAAAACAATCTTAAACACTATTATTTACAGGTTTTAAGATTAATTGAAACAGTTACAATTTTTAACCTAGCTACTATTGGTCGACACCAGTAGCATCATCCAGTACATCAACAAGAGGAGCAACTGTAACAACTCTATTTCGAAAAGCAGTATCAGAGAGTATCCAAAACAAGCTGTTAACTCCAAAACTGCTCAGATTGAAGCAAAGATCCATCCAATACTTTAAATGTTTCTTTTAAGAAAACCCCTAACTTGAACCATTTATTTGAATATTTTGGCATAAAACCTATCGCTTAAACCATTCGATTAATTTTTTGACGAAACACCTCGCTTTTGAAGCATACATACACATTGCACTGCTTAATGCATCAATCCATAACAAACTGCAAATATCACTAATGAATCCAAACAATACAGGTAGGAAAGTATAACAGTTACCAAGTTACCATACGTAAATGCACTCGTTAATTCATACATGAACATCTCTTGCTAATTAAGGCTTTGTCTCCTTTTTTTTTTTTTTTTTTTTTTTTAAAATCCTTTGCTCCACAGTTGTACGCAGCAAGTTTTTGTTCTATCTATTGAGAGCCAAAATTTCGTCTCTTAATCAACCAAATTCGGATCTTGGTGCAGGAGATGCCCTGTTCTTCATGAGAAAGAAAGACCCCTCTTTGCAGAGATCATGATGTTGTTGTTGTTGTTGTTGTTGTTATTGTGCGCGTGTGTTTTATTTTTGGGTATAAAAATATATGTAATTAATCTGAACTTTGATCATTTGAAATTAATTATCTAATATTTAAAAATTTAAATTAATTTGACTACCTATTCTTTAACGCTTTATGATTTTGTTTTACGAAAAATCACTGCCTACACATGGTGCATCCGAACAGGTGTGCACTAGGGTTTTATTCATCCTTAATATTTTTTTTATTTTATTCCATCCATTTAATTCGTAAGTATAAAAAGTTGCAACTAACCCGACTTTGTTTGGGAACATAGTTATTGGAAGCAACATTTCTATGTTTTGAGAGGTCCAAAAACTTTAAAGTTGCTTCTAATTTTTCCTCCTCTACTAAGGTATAAAATTGTGCTTAATTGTAACTAAGCATCCGTTTGGTTGGGGGTTAACCTCCATATTATTTCCAAACATCTTCAAAAAAAGGTGGGGTTAGCTAACCACCTCAAATGGGTTTATCCTGGCTTAGCTAACCCCCACCTAACCCCATCTAACCCCAACCAAATACTATTTTCTATTCATAATAACCCACTATCCTTCTTATCCCACCTAGACTAACTCCAACCCCTAACCAAACACAAAAATACTCTAACCCCACCTTAATCCTGAACTTAACACTATCCCCGAAATAACTAGCTTTTTCCTTAACCCCGAACCAAACTAAGAAAAAAAAACTTGCGGTTATATTTATGCCATACCTTAATATTTCATCCACATATTTAATTTTCATAGCATATTTTTTCCAGTTGTTAAGTGGAAAATATGGTATAAATCAAGTATCAATTATGCATACTGCATTTTCTCAAAAAGAAAAAAAAGAAAAAAAAGGCATAGTGCAGATGCACTGGGTATATACTTGGCAATAATTTATGAAACTCAAATCAGAAAAAATAGACAATAAATCAAAAAATTTAAAAAATTTCACCGCTATTTTCCAATAAAATAATATTTAAGTTAATTTCGTACAATTTTTCTTTTTTTTACGGTTGGTCCCAGATGTTAGGTTCTCGAAAATGCTTTATGGTAAATAATAATAATAATAATAACTTAACATATTTTGAAGTAAATACCTCTTTCAATTTTCCAGATTTCTTGAATAAAAAAAGTAAAAATTTATCTGTCACTTATTTTAATCTGATTATCTAATCTTTAAAGATTTTAATTTTGGTACGTAATCTTTTAATTTATTTGATTTGAATCAACGAATGACTCTTTAGCTTTAAAATTTAAATATGTTTTTAATTACTATATTTTATAAATTCATGCAGATATAAATTTATTAAAATAAATAATTATTCTAAATTTTATATTGAAAAAACAATCAGATCACTTAAATCAAACATATTAAATAGTGTGGCATTATCTCTTTTTTAAAGAATAAAAATTTTATGTTCAAACATTAGCAACTACTTTATTAGTGTAGACTATTAACCAGAATGATTCCTCCCTGTTCAACCCTCAACCCTTCTCCCAGTCCAACCTTCCGCCCTATCACCCCTCTGCTCCCACATTCCCGTTCCGGATGCGCCCCTGCTCGCCCCTCGCTTCCCCACTACCATTCCTCTCGTCCTCGGAACCCCATCCCTCATTTCCACCACTCGAGGGGAGCACGTGTCCGACCCAACGTCTCCTTTAAAGCTGCCCTTTTATCCCCACACTGTCCTCCCACTTCCCTCTCTTTAATATGGCCCACCACTCACACTAACCTCCCTACCCACCCCCCTAAATTTCTTCTCAATCCTTCACTTAAGGGGCGCTGTTTTCGGTGTTTTGAGCGGGGCCACTTCGCTGCTCTCTGTAGAGAGCCTCGCCGCTGCCTCTTTTGCATGCGCTTTGGCCACTCTGCCAGGTTCTGCTGCCTTCGGAGTGCCTCACTTGACCCCATCATCGAGCCTCCCGCCTCTGTCAGACCTCTTTCCGCGACGGCTTTCCTTCCCTCTAAGCTCCCGCCGAAAGGGCAGCCATTCCTCTCTGGCTGCGTGGCTTCGGTTCGAGCAGTGAGGCAACAGCCGGCAGACTTTTCGATCTACTTGCCTCGAGCTCTGGCGGCTCGGTTCGAGGGCTCGCCTTCCGACTACTTAGTAGCCTCCATGCGGGACTCTTCCTCGGCGGTCTTCTTCCCCAACTGGGTTGCGAGGGAGTCGGCCATCGCCCGAAGCCCCATTACGCTCGGGGATTTTGCTTTTCGCTTCTCCAACTGGGTTGAATTAGTTGAACAGGAGAGAGGGCATCTGCGCCATAAGGTATGGATTAAGCTTCACAATTGGCCAATCTTATGCTGGCATGTCGATGACGTTAAAGCGGCTGTGAGTGGTTTCAGAGCCCTTTGGGAGGTCGACCCGCTTAGCGAGCAACGCGGTGACATCTCTTTTTTCCGCATTAACGTGCGGTGCCCGAATGTTAGCTTCATCCCAGAGGTTCTCAACCTCATGGTAGACGATCAAGCATTCTCCATTCCTATTGAGATTGACTCTTGGGAGGAAGCTAACCCTATCTTGCTGAGTGAGGATCTGGATTGCCGCTTGGGTCTGGAGACTTCGGAGGTCAGGATGACTTCATTACGCGAACAGGCTTCACTTCCGTTCCCCGTGCGAAGCCATGTATAAGAGATCCCTCTTCTGGGGACACTTGAAGGGACGATGGTGCCGGCCGAGTTCGCGATGCCAGGGGTGCTGAAGGTGGAGGTCGTGAGGGTCGAGTCGGTGGTACTGGTGACCCCTCTCCTACTGACCCCTTTCCTAGGGGTGATGGACGGGGAGGGGAAGCAGGACGAGACCTTGATCAGGGGGGTTGGGGCGTCTTTGAGTTCCGCCGTGGCCGGAGCGACAGACATCCCCCTTCTAGAGGTGCTGGACGGATTGGTGACGCCGGACGACGGACCGCCGATGCGCTCCGCCGTGGCCGGTGTGAGTGGCGTCGGGTTGGTCCAAAATTTTCAATTTTGAATCCGCCTGTCAAATTAGCTGTCAAGTCGTGTGATGTGGCTGAATCAAGCAGGCATGTTCTTCGTCTGGGGGATGTCTCCTCAAGTCCTCTCGGACGTCAGGTGGAAGTCCCCATCTCTTCCACTTTGCCGTTGGCTCCTGGTCTGGACCCGTTATTCGATGCGATCCAGCTTCCCGAAGCTGTGGGCCTGTTACCTTCTGGGCTGGGCCATCTCCCTCCTAAGGCTGTGGACCAGGTGTCTCCCGAGTCGGGCCTTCTCCTTCCTGTCGTCCAATCTTCTCCTGGTATAGTTGGGCTGGATCCGCATTCCGAAGCGACTTCGCTTCCCGTAGCTGAGCCGGGCCGACGTTTTCCCATTGCGGTGGACCAGCCTTTCGATGCATTAGCTGCGGACCTGTCACCTTCCAATTTGGGCCAACCCTCTTCCATTGCAGTTGGCCTGGACTCTTCAGCGCTGGGCCGGATCGCTCCCTTAGTGGGGGACCTGACGCCTTCTGACCTGGGCCGGCCACCTTCGGACAGGGCTGGGTTGAGGCCTTCACCCATTACCTTGAATATTATTTGCCCCAGCTCGGAACTTAATCGCTCCAACTCGGCCCTTAAGGTGGGCTCCCACCTTCCTATCAACTCTATCGGTGATACCAGGAGGCTTAGGCTTTTTTCCTTTAGACGGAGTTCGCGTCTTGCCGCCAAGAACAAGGGGATTCAAACGAATTCCTTGCGGAAAGCACAGGATCTTATGTGCCGAAAATTCAAGCTGCCTAGGCTTTCTCCAAAGTTGGCCACTTCTTCTTCCCCCACCTCTTCATCGGCCAAATCTTCCTCTACCGCCGCTCCAATGGCTCCGACTCCACCGACGTTCCAACCCTCGGGCTTCCCCCCAACTCCCGTCGACCCTCCTCCCCCTTTTCAAGCTGAGAATTTCAACCCCGCTCTTCCTCTCTCTCTGGACGAGATCCGGCTTATCAAAGCTTCTTGCGGTATACTAGATGATGGTCCGGGCCCCTCTGCAGCCCGGCTGAACATTGATCATACTGTGGAGGACGCGGCGGGGGGTTCCTTGGAAGGTCTACCGTAGACCCTTCATTTTCTTCTATCGGGAAGAGGGTTTTCTTGGTTCCATGGGTAGGAATAGAGTTTTTCGTTTCTTGTTTTGGAATGTAAGAGGTCTTAATGACCAAGCCAAGTGTGCCGTTGTGAAATCTGTGATTCGAAATAGTAAATGTTGCGTCGCTTGTCTCCAAGAAACTAAACTTTCTTCCACTACTTTGGACAAATTTCATTCTTTCTGTGGGTTTCACCTCAGAGAATTTAGAACGTTGGACGCGGTGGGGACAAGAGGGGGATTACTCACGGTTTGGAACCCAGCTCTGTTCGATTGCGTCGATGAATGGGCCGGTTCTTTCTCGCTCAATTTACTTCTCAGAAGAAAGGGGGACAGAAAAGATTTCCTGATCTCCAATATCTACGGCCCTACTGGTTCCTCTCCTAAAGCGGACTTCTTTCTTGAGCTCAAAGCAATCAGCAGCCGTTCTCCTGATGTTTGGACGGCCATGGGGGACTTCAATGTTCTGCTCTCGGTGCAAGACAAAAATGGGTTATTCACAAATGCTGCTGACATCCTGTAATTTCGGGAAGCTATCAATGAGACGAGTGTTATGGATTTGCCGATTCCGAATCGATCTTACACTTGGTCCAACGGCCGTCGAATCCCGACCCTTGAACGCCTTGATCGTGCCTTTATTTCACAAGGATGGCTATCTTTCTTTCCGCGAACAACATTGAGGGCCTTTCCGCGACTAAGGTCTGACCATACTCCTCTACTACTCACGGCTTTCTCCTTTGTCCCGTCTTCGTTCTTGTTCAAGTTTGAATCCTTTTGGCTCTACTATCCTTCTCTAAATGAGGTCGTTGCGAATTCTTGGAGCGCCGCGGTATCGGACATCGACCTTTCTTCGAACTTCCACCTGAAGATCAAATGGGTTGCTAATGCAATTAAAACTTGGAGTTCTGGTATCTCCTCATCTCTCTTTAAACAGGCCAATCTTTGCCTTCACTGGATTGAGTGGCTCGACAAAGCTGAGGAGGGCAGATCGCTCTCGGATCTAGAGATTGCGATGCGGCCCAAACTCATGGAAAGATACGAAGAGCTCTGCTTCCGAGATGAGTTGAAATGGAAATAAAGATCCCGAGTGCAGTGGTTGAAGGCAGGCGACGCTAATACAAAATTTTTTCATGCTAGGGCCAATCGTCGAAACATCGTTAACCGTATTTCTCATCTCTCTGACGGTACTCACACCTTCTCCACCCACGAGACTCTGGCAGATCATCTATTTTCATTCTTCCATAGTCAGCTTGGTGTCGAACATACCGTGCGGCCCACCATTTCCCTTCCTTCTATATACGGCAACGCTGATTGCGACCTCTCTACTCTGGAGTTGCCCTTCTCGGAGGGGGAGGTTAAGCGTGCGATTTTTGCCACCGCTCCGGAGAAGGCTCCAGGGCCTTATGGTTTTCCGTCAATCTTCTTTCAGCGCTATTGGAGCATTCTCAAGGCTAACATCATGATGGTTTTCAATTCCTTTTACAATGGAACTGCTAACTTACAGGGGATCAATTCCAGTTGGATTTGTCTTATTCCCAAGAAAACCGGTGCTTCTGGGGTGCGAGACTTTAGACCCATTAGTTTGGTAAACAGTATGGCCAAACTAATCTCGAAAGTATTGGCAACCAGGCTTCAAAATCTTATGGGCCACCTCATCAACCCTTTCCAGGCAACCTTCATACGTGGGCGACATATTCTGGATAACTTCTTTGCTGCCCATATACTAACTCATCACTTACATTCTTCCAAACTTCAAGCAGCATTACTGAAGCTAGACTTCGAGAGAGCTTTCGATCAAATTAGCTGGAATTTCCTCCTTCATCCGCTTCAAGTACGAGGGTTCGGTAACCGCTGGATTAACTGGGTTTCTTCGATGCTGCACTCAACATCCACGGCGGTGCTTCCAAACGGTGTTCCAGGGAAGTCGTTCGTGTGTAAGCGAGGGCTGCGACAGGGGGATCCTTTATCGCCTCTAATTTTTAATCTCTGCGTTGATGTGCTCTTTCGAATGTTACACCTGGCTTTCTCCTCGTACGTCTTGCCGTCTGTTGGAATAGGCGATTACAACCTTCACACACTTCAATTCGCACTCGACGGTCAGCTGCAGTTATCAAGATGATTGTAGATGCCTTCTCGGTAAACTCGGGCCTTCAAATCAACTTTATCAAGAGCTCGATCATACCTATCAACCTCGCGGCTACCCACACCTCCTCCTTGGCGCATTTTTTTGGTTGCTCTTCGTAGGATTTTCCTATCACTTATCTGGAATTGCTGCTATCTCCCAGAGCCCTGCGTAAATCGGATTACCTGCCTCTAATTGAGAAAGTTGACAATCGGCTCGCAGGATGGAAGAGTATTTTACTCTCTAAGGGTGGTCGGTTAGTCCTCCTCAACTCCACCCTCTCTTCTATTCCGACTTATTTCGGCTCTGCTTTTCAGCTCCCAGTTTCGGTTACGAAGGCCATCGACAACATTCGCAGAAGCTTCTTTTGGAAAGGTACAAAACCATGTTCTGGCTTTCATTGTCTAGTTAAATGGGATAACGTGTGTCGCCCGAAATCGCATGGTGGTTGTGACGCCCCAACTTCCCAGGGGGTCACCCATCCTAGGACTACTCCCGTCCTAGCACGCTTAACTCTTGGGCCTTGCCACCCAAAATGCTTAAGCCGGGTTAAGAGTTTAGCCCTATTATATCTTATATATAGGACTAATCGGGTCTCACAATCCCTCCTTTAAGCTCGACGCACTCGCCAGCTCACAGTACCAGGCGATGTGAGACTCGTCTCGCTAGCCCGTCATCCAGACCCTGGCTCAGCCGAGACTCATCTCACACTTCCGGCTTGTAATTGGCTATGATATCATCTGTGACGCCCCAACTTCCCAGGGGGTCACCCATCGTAGGGCATGCTAGGACGGGAGTAGTCCTAGGATGGGTGACCCCCTGGGAAGTTGGGGCGTCACAGATGGTATCATAGCCAATTACCAGCCGGAAGTGTGAGATGAGTCTCACGAGCCGGGTCTGACGACGGCGAGACGAGTCTCACATCGCCCGGTACTTGTGAGGCCGACGAGTACGTCGTGGCTTAAAGGAGGAGATTGTGAGACTTAGTCCTATATATAAGATATAATGGGCTACACTCTTAACCCGGCCAAGCATTTTGGGCAAGGCCCAAGAGGTTAAGAGAGTTAAGCGTGCTAGGACGGGAGTAGTCCTAGGATGGGTGACCCCCTGGGAAGTTGGGGCGTCACAGTGGTCTTGGCATTCTGAATCTCCGGCACATGAATTCTGCGCTTCTAATGAAAGGGCTGTGGAAAGTGTTTAACTCAACCACTCTCCCCTGGGTTCAGCTCCTTCGGCAGAAGCACTATAAACGTCGACCACCACGGTTAAATCCTTCCAAACCAGCGGGGTGCTCTCCTATTTGGAAGGCGATTCTTACTACGGCGGCCCCTTTCTACACTTCTGTCAACTTTGTCTTGGGGAACGGGAGGGTTGCTTCTATGTGGTATTCTAGATGGTCTGAGGAACTTTCACTGAGTAAACTTTTTCCCAATCTGCATGCTCTATCGGTGCAGAATCATATCTCTGTCAGTGGCTGGTTTCGACGCTTCGCAAGACAATACGCACTGGGATTCAACTCCCCCCTCAACTTGCTGGATCAAGAGGAACTTCCCCAACTTGCGGCCTTAGTATTCAACACCTCTATCAACACTGATACGGAGGATTCGGTCACTTGGAGGTGGAACTCAAGTGGGAATTTCTCGACCAAAAGCGCTTACGACTTCCTTGTCTCTCGGGGAGTGAAGGATTGCAATATGCCATTTCTATGGAATTTAAAGGTCCCGCTCAGGATCAAAATCTTCTTGTGGTTGGCAGCGAGGAATAGGATTTTGACAGCCGACATCTTATCTAAACGTGGATGGCAGGGTCCTTCAATTTGTGTCCTGTACTTCAACAACGAGGAAAATCTGAATCATCTCCTCTTCGGATGTAATTATGCAAGTGATCTGTGGAATGTGATACTATCTAACTTACCGACCGTTGCTGAATCTTTGGAATCAATGGCCAGGGATATCACCACCAGATGGACACATTGTAGAAACTCAATTTCGGGACCTCCAAAATCTCTATTCGACCTCATCTTCGCGGCCACATGCTGGGAATTATGGAAGGAAAGGAATTCGAGAATTTTTAACAATCGGCGCTCTACTCATGGGGTTCTAGGGATGAAAATTAGCTGCTTAACAAATCTCTGGATGTCCATGGGTTGGAACTAGGCGAGCTCGGTGAGCTCGGCTTAACTGAGGCTTTCTCTCTCTTTTGTTTTGCTTTGATTGTCTGTCACTTTGTTTCGTTTTTATTTTTGGATGTCTAAAGCCTTCTGGCCTATCTTGAGTATGCCTTCAGGTATTTCACTCCTGTACCCCCCCCCCCCCCCCCCCCCCCCCTTCAAATAGGGTGAAATCCTGTTTAATCAAACAAAAAAAATAGTGTGGCAACATAAATCTATATTTTCATTAAAATCACATGTTTCGTGAAAACCAAACTGGAAAACACTCACTTCAGTTGATTCAGTTTGATTTTAGTAACAAATTGATTTCAGGTTTGGGGAATTAAAAACTAAAAATCTTGCAAAACGCAAAATAATAAAATTTTTAGCTAGTATTTCAAAATATATCTGCTTCGGATCCAATCAAATAAAAGTAATGATAAAATCTATACTATATATAAAAGCGTATAACAATGATAGACGGAATAAAAAAGAATTAAAAGAAATATTTACTACGAATAGTTATGATCAATTTGTTAAAAAATATTTCAAATTGAACGAACGGTTATGATAAATCTGTTAAAAAATCATTTATATCCATCTACAAACTTAATTCTACGAACGGTTATGATCCAATTTGTTAAAAATATTTCAAATAAAAATAAATAGTTATGATTAATCTGTTAAAAAATAAGCATTCCTATCCATCTATTTTATATTAAAATTTAAATTTGAGTTTAAATCGTGAATTAAATTTAATTTTTAATATCAAATTTGAATTAACAATTTAAATTTTTTAATTATATAATGGATCAAAATTAAATTTTAAATTTTGAAATAAATATAAATTAAATTTTGGTGCTTTTAGTTTAAAACACATACTTCAATTTTACATTCATCATAAATAAAAAAGTAAATAAAAATATTTAATGTATATAAAAAAAGAACAATATAGAATATTACAAATATTTTCTACTAAAATATAGCAAATAAATTTATAAATTATAATTTTTATTATAAACTTTTAAATAAATATAATGTACAAATTTACATCAATTTAATATAAGTTAAAATAATTATTTTTTGCATTTGTACGTAGACTCAACTAATTAAAATAAAAATGTACGGAAACCCTCCCAACTACTGTACATACATACTAGGTCCAACTTGCATGCAAAAAATAACATCGGATTAAACAAGAGCATAACATATGTACTAGTAATAAACTCTGTACCCTCTAATATCCTTATTAAAAGAGTAGCAACATTTTGTTTATTCAAACCAAGAAATCTTTTTTAAACTCACACATGAACACTATAAAATTTCAAACAATCAAACCAAATTATAAAATAGTACATTCAGAAACTAAATTTATATCACGAAAACATAAATATATATTAACCGACAACAGCACACTACGATTCTTGTCTGGTAAGCTAAATAGCACCAACCTGAAAGAGAAGACCACAAGTCCATGAATAAAAACTCTCACCATTGTATGTAGATATATAAAATTTGTTTATTTTTGGCAAAACAAAGGGAAAAAAAAACTCTTCTCAAAGGGGAAAAGTGAACACCAAATAAGCTAAAAGAGAATAATTCTTACGTGAGCTATACTACGCTTTGAGATAAATAACTGAACTTTAAAAAATTTAATTCTACTCTCTAACTTTCTGCCATGTTATGTTCCTCATAGAATTCGAAAGGATAACGTTTTTTGATAAAACATTTCAAATTTTGATTAAAAAATATCTTTTATTTTTTGAAACATTCCGCACTTTGTTTAGCGGAAGAGACTGAAATTCTATAAGAATCTAACAAATCTTTCAAAGAAAATTGCTTTTATCAAAATGAGCATATATAAGGTTTACAAATTAAAATCAAAATTCCTAAAGCCCAGTTGCCCGCTTTAAAAGCGCAGGATAGTTTAGATAATATCTAATATAGAGTCCGGCTATGGTGCTTGCATGTAAAAGCACCAAGCATTTGGTGCTTGTGATTTTTTTACCGTTATATCTACGTCTTTGATCATTTTCATCCGTTAGATTATACTATTCAACCAACCATCCATCCACTTAACCCAAGGGGCCCCACATCATCCTAACCGCACATCTATTAATCCAAGGGCTAAAAACTTACAAGCACCAATGACTTGGTATTTTTAAAAGCATAGGAGCTCAATTCCTAATCTCCTTTACCTCCAAATAATAGGTACATATACTTATGCTCTCCTCGCTAACCAATTCGATCTGCTCCAACAACTTGTCCAACTCTTCTTCTCCTCTTCCTTTGGCGAGCTGCTCCCTTTTTCCTCATATGGGTATTTCCTGCACCATAGCAACACAAAATGGTAACTTTTTTTAGCACATTAATATGTCACGCCCTAGTTTCATAGCGAAATTTTAAAATCAGTCTATATACGTGCAAGAGACCGCTTTTAAATTTTTTTTGGTAACGAATCACGTTTTAGAATATCTTAGCTGCACTTTTACGTAATTGATTTTGAAATGTGGCTTTTAAATTGTGCAACGGCAAGCTGCTATAGTTTCAATTGTGCAAATTAGTAAAGTTGCAATTGCTGCAAAATTTGTGGAAAAATAATTGCCTCGTGTAATCTATGAACTACTTGTACAAGCAAAATATTTTGTTGAATAGCAATTTAGCATATCTAAACAGGAAGAAATAAGAACATGATAAAACTTATCTAAGAGTAGGATAAAACTAATCTAACAATTTATAATCACTCATAATATAAATTAAATAAAATCTCACAGATACATATAAATTGGTTGGTCAATTGCTCAAGAAGGTGGGGGATTGGAGATTGTGAATAGCAAATGGTTTGTAACTCATGTTGCAGTAAGTATGTGTATCTATAAGTATGTTACCAGAGGTTTATACGGTGAGGGAAAACTTCAATTTGGACCGTCTATAATTCAATGCATTTTTACTTTACCGTCCTGTGCTTTAAATAATAAGTTTTACTTTAAAATTTTGTGATTATTTCTTTTCTTCGTACCATTGTAAGAACTTGCCATCAAGTGAAGTAGTAAAGTGCTAAAATTTATAAAATATACTACTTTACTATCCTATAATTCATAAATTTAAGCACTTCAATATTCTTTGGTAGTAGTTCCCCAAAATAAAGGCAACAATTAATAAAATAGCACATGTGCTTAGATTAAGAATTTGCGAAACCACTGGGGCAGGCATGAATAAGGGAGAAGAGTTAGTCGACGCTCGGCTTGTGGAGAAGACGACGGAAAGAAGAAAGGAGACCTTGCTGCTACGAAGAGGAAGAAGATAAGAGAACTTGCTTGTGCTAATCTTGGGAGAAAGTAGACGCCATCACAAGAGGAATACGCTTCATCGTCGTCGATCGCCCCCCCCCCCCAAACGACAAACCTTACGTCATGCAGCCTGCAAAGAATGAGTTGTTCAACAGACCTTGTGTCATGCAGCTTTCAAGGCGGGGACTCGCGACTGTGGTCGTCGATCGCCCCCCCCCAATCGACAAACCTTACGTCATGCAGCCTGCAAAGAATGAGTTGTTCAACAGACCTTGTGTCATGCAGCTTTCAAGGCAGGACTCCGCGACCTGTGGTGTTCAAGGAGTCTCGAGTTAATGCGGACAACCACCAAGCCTCTTCTAAGAAGGTGTTGTGGGCAGATGAGAGGGGTCAAGCATTAACTCGTATTACTCTCTTTCACCCTAAGGACCCCTCTCCCATAACTCGATCCAACCACATGTCGACAAATGACGACAGCAGGAGGTCTGACACGATCTGCGGGAAGTCTAAAACATCCTCTACTTCTGGCATAAAGAAGACTTACAATAAGGCACTCCTCACTTTCAGTTTCACATCGACGCGACACCCGCGCCATCCACAGAGTGCCAAATCCATTCCCTTCTTCACACCCATTGCCAAAACCTCTTTCAAGGGGACGTGCTACAGATGTTTGGGTACTAATCACTGGGTGTCAAGCTGCCGCGTGTAAGTTATGGGATTCCCAAGGATCTATCTAGATTGTATCCGACACCTAGAGGGGGTTGAATAGGTGTACCTACCAAAAACCACAAACACTCGATGCGTTAAAAGTAAATGCGGAAAATAAAAAACACACCGAGATTTACGTGGGAAAACTCCAACTCGGAGTAAAAAACCCACGAGACCAACACGCGAATAACAATCCACTAAGAGAAAAGAATACAAGGTGATTACCGACTCCACGGACTTAACCTCTCTTAACCTCCTATGAATCTCCGCGCACGCCTCCGGGTCGTCCACGCCCTCACATCCGAGTCCATGAATGCCACGTCCCGAATCCACGAAACGCCACCACTTCGAATCCACGAAGCTTCTATCACGCTGAATCCACGACGCCACTCGAATCCACGAGCCCACGATCCGAATCCACGAATCGCCTTCAATCGCGCCGAATCCACGACGCCTCACGCCGAATCCACGACGCCGTTCATGAGAAGCATCATGAGTATGGTGATCCTTCACTTAGGAGTATCGTAGAAAACCAAAGAAGAAAACTCTAAGCGAATCGTAGATCAAATCGACATATAGTAAAGGAATTCCAATATCTCGATTTGACCTAAAAAAGGCTAATATGTAGAAAATAGGTTTTTGATAAATTCCTAGCCTCTAGGGTTTCTCAAACATGTATATTCATGAAGCACACGAAGTTAGAGAACCCCAATATCTTATTTATAGACTTTAGAATCGATTAGATTCGGATTAGAGAAAATTCAGATTTTTAACCATCTGTACCGGTACAAATTCTATAGTGTTACCGGTAACACAATGACGGAAGATAGAATTTTCGAAGCCTTATTACCGGTAATGGATTTGATGGCTATACCGGTATAGCAACCATGGTTGTACCGGTACAGATTCCGGTACACTTTGTAAATTTTCTGATTTTTTCAATTTTCGAAAATTACAAAGTTCCGATACAATTTCTAATCCGTTAAACAATGATTTTATGATTCTAATGCCTACAACTAAGTATGAATCACCATAACAAGATTTAAAACCTTACCTAGACGTCGTGATTCACATTGTCTCTTTCTTCGAAGTCTAGGATTCTTCGACCATCTTCGACCCGCTCCGATCCTTCAAGACTCCGACTCAAATCACGAAACTTGCCAACCCAAAATCCTTAACAAAGGTTTGGGTTGGAAGTAGTGGCGCCAGAGGTTCCGACCATTTTGGCGGCACTAGTGGTTCGACCGACCTTGTTGGAGAGAATTCGGGAAAAGCAAGTCGAGGATCCATATCTCTAGAAGGTGCGGAATGATATCGAGGGCGGACGCGCCGGTGACTTCGGTGTGGGATCCGACGGTGCACTTCGTTTCAGAAGCCGTTTGTGTGTGCCCAAGGATGAGGAAATTCGCAAAATGGTGTTACAAGAAGCGCACATTCTCTGTATAGTGTACACCCGGGCGGCACTAAAATGTACAAAGATCTTAAATTACATTATTGGTGGCCGGGCATGAAAAGAGACGTCGGGGAGTTTGTGGCACAATGCTTGACGTGCCAACAGGTTAAGGCCAAGCGTCAATTTCCCGCGGGCAAGTTGCAAAGCTTACCAATCCCCATGTGGAAATGGAACGGCATCGCGATGGACTTTGTGGTCGGCTTGCCCCGATCACAAGTAGGGCACGATGCCATATGGGTGGTTGTGGACCGTTTGATGAAGTCAGCACATTTCTTGCCGATCCATACCACTTGGTCTGGGGATAGATTAGCACAAGTCTACTTGGACGGGGTAGTGAGATTGCAAGGGATTCTAGTGCCGATTGTATCAGATCGAGATCCCCGTTTCACTTCTCATTTCTGGAAGAGTCTGCAAGATGCTCTATGCACGCGGTTCGATTTCAGTACGGCATTCCATCATCAGAGTGACGGCCAGTCTGAGAGGACAATTCAGATACTCGAGGATATGTTGCGAGCATGCGTGCTTGACTACGGTGGAGGGTGGCATGAGTATTTGCCGATGGCGGAGTTCGCTTACAATAACAGTTATCAGGAAAGTATAGCGATGGTGCTATTTGAGGCACTTTATGGACAGAAGTGTCGCTCTCCTATTCATTGGAGCGAAGTGGGTGAAAGCATCACCCTTGGCCGAGATGTGGTGCGAGAGGTGGAGGAGAAAGTCCATCTTGCTCGCCAACGGTTGTTGACGGCACAATCGCAACATCGAAGTTATGCAAATAAGCGTCGAAAGGATTTGGAATTCGCGGTTGGCGACCGTGTATTTCTCAAAGTGTCGCCGATGTGCGGAGTGAAATGATTCGGCATTCGGGGGAAGCTTAGTCCTCGATACATTGGACTATATGAGATTTTAGAGCAGATCGGGCCGGTGGCGTACAAGTTGGCGTTGCCGTCGAAACTTGCGGGAGTGCACAATGTATTTCACGTGTCAAATCTCCGCAAATATTGTCATAACTCCTCACATGTGTTAGAGTACGAGCCGGTGGAGTTACATGAGGATGTTACCTACGAAGGGTTCCCGATGAGTATTTTGGCTCGAGAGGAGCGGAAACTACAAAATCGGACCATTCCGTACGTGAAAGTGCAATGGAGTAATCACTCGAGGCGTGAATCCACGTGGGAGCTCGAGGAGAAGATACGCGAGGTCTGCCCTCACTTGTTTGAGCAAGTGAGCTAAGGTATGTGTTAAGTTTCGCGGCCGAAACTATTTTTAAGGGGTGGGGAATATAACCTACCACTTCCTCGTAAAGCATGCCGAGTTCCGTCGAAATGTACGGAACCCGGAGTGGAACGAGTATCCATGGGCTCTAAGTGCATTAGAACCTATTTGGAATGAGATAAGGGACCCGAGAGAGTGAAAGCTTCAAATCTGGTGAAGTTCCATATTTTAGCTCTCGAGGACCGATCCCCACGGGCAGAGACCAGTCCCCATATGCTTAGCAGCCGAGCAAGAGAGAAAGTCGGCTAAGTCCTGGAAATTGGACCTACGGGAACCGGTCCCAGAAGGGAAGACCGGTCTCCCGGGGTCCGGTCCCTGAAGTAGAGACCGGTCCCTTATTGCGTAACAACCAAAAACAAGAAAATTTGGCTAAGTCCCGAAAAACAGGCTTACGGGAACCGGTCCCAGAGGGGAAGACCGGTCTCCCGGGGTCCGGTCCCTGAGGTAGAGACCGGTCCCCGCCTGCGAAATTCCCAGATGGCAGAAATCCGACTTACGGGAATCGGTCCTTGCGGGGAGAGACCGGTCCCCGTACACGAAATTTGCCCAGTTTGGGCTGTTGTAATATTGAAGAGTTGAGGGGCCTAAGTGCATTTATGCTTTAATGAGGGTGTATATGTATATGTGTGAGTGTGTTAGGGTTATTTCTCACCCTCAACACAAAAACACATCTTCCTCTCTCTCTCTAAACTCTCATTCTCTCTCCTTCTCCCTTACTAGGGTTTGCTCAAGAGGAGCTTTGGAGGAGTAAAGCTTGGAGTTGATGATTGCAAGAGTGAAGGCAAGCTAAAGGGAAGCTTTTGCAAGAAAGGCTTGGACTCCAAAGGTGAGTTCTAGGGTTCTAAGTTAAGGTTTGGTGTTTTTGCTTCTAGTAGTAGCATCTAGGAGCATTTCTGGTGATTTCTCTCCAAGTTAATCAAGCTAGGGGCTTGATTTGGAGAAGGTGGTTTTGTGCAAGGGTTAAAATTAGGGTTTTATAATTTGATGGTTCAAACCTGGGTCTGATCCATTGTTACCCTAATTGATAGGTGTTTCGACGCGTGGACGCGAACGGTTCGTCGATCCGACGAACGAGTAAGAAGTTGCTGAAGAAACAAGTTAAGTTGGTACGAGTCGTCGCAGCTTGCGGCGTAGGGCTTCAAACTTCACGAGATTAGATGCACGACCTCCTAGTAACCTAAAAAGGTGGGGGGTGCTATCCGAAAACACCGGATCTCTTTCTATGTCTATGTCATTATTATTATGCATACTAGTGTGATAATGTTCATGCATATAGGGTAGAATGTTGAATGGATGGAAGAACATCAATTATATGCTTGAGAAACATATGAATTGACAAGAATCGAGAAAACAAAGAAAATGACAAGTAACCCTATGTGTATGTGAATGTGAATGTATGAAAAGAAAAGAAGGGGCTTGGACACTAGTAAACTATGGTGACATTGACTATAGATGTAGTGACCTGGGTGGTTACAGTTGAGGCTTGTCGACGGCTCGAGTGAGTGTCTGGACAAGTCTGGATCGCGTTGGTACGAAATGGACGCCAAACGGACCTTGTGGGTAAGCAGAGGGCAATTTGGTAAATTGCCACATTATTCTTTTCACCCTCCCCCCATGCATGCTTACACGTCAAGAGAGAGGGTGAGAGGCTTTTTCACAGCACCTTCATCTTCTCTACTTCTCCTTCTTCCCTCTCTCTCTCTCTCTAGGATAGCTTGGTTGGAGTAAGGAAGCTCGGGTTGGCACTTCTTCGCCGACGTCGCGCCGCGAAGTTTTTCGAGTGCATTTCCGACGCCGAGGTGCTGCGAGGGAGCTAGGCGAGCTCGGGATTTCGCCATCTTCGACACTACGATGACTCTAAGGGATTTCCAGAGGTGAGTGATCCATCTAGAACACCTCCATTGCTTCCACTTTAACGATTTTCGAGCTAAGTTCGGACTGCTGCGGAAATCGACGTCGACTCGCCGTATTTTGGGTCGTACGCGACGTAGAAGCGACGGATTTCGCTGTGCCTAGACTCGTTGGAACCGTGACGACGAGAGGAATCCAACGAGCATTTATTTGGAATTTTTGGTGAAGGTTAGCTCCGTCGAAATCCCAGTTTTCTCCCTTGCTGTTTTCCTCCTCGAACTGCTGCTGACTGCAGCGACACTCCGCGGTGTTTTGCCTTTTCTCCGTGTAGGGAACTCGGATCGCGACGAAATCTGGGGCATTGGATCCGCGACTTCGAGGCGATTCCAGCGATACCTTACTCGCTGGATTTGGAGCAGGTTAGCCTAGTCGAAGTGTCGTTTTACTGAGCCGCTGTCCCGCGAGCAGAATCTGACAATCTGATTTGCTGTTTTCCAGCGTCGACGTCGGTGTTTCGCCTAGAACTCAGCGTAGGAGAGGCGAAATCCAGCAAAACTAGAGCCGTTGGATTCCTGACTGCGAGGCGAAGATTTCGAGCCCTTGCTCGCTGAATTTGGACAAGGTTAGCTTAGTTAACTTTAAGCTTTTCTCAGCCGCAGTTTTCCGGACAGATTTCGAAGAAATCGAGTTTTTGGTTTATCTCTTCGCGCGGGTTATCTTTTGGACGGTGACGGATCAGCGGAGGTGATCGAGGGACCCAGGGCACTCCTTGTCGCTGTGGATTCGCCACAAAGGTGGGCATCCATCGGTCATTCCTAAGTTTAAGTAGTCAGCATGTATAATTCTGTTTTAATGTTTAGACCTTAGCTCGAATTCATGAATATCAACTAGTATTAAATCTGAATTTTGGAGCATGTTCACAAGTAGTATTTTTATACATGTTTGGACTTGGACTTGACTTAGGAGAAAACTACGACCAATCGTCATATATTACACTACCAGATTTAGCTCTAAGAGCCGTGTTGTATTCTATCGTCGCGGAGTGCGTCGGATACCAGAGTAGTGTAGCTAGTTTGACGCTCGCGCTGTGGATGCCGAGCTATGTTCAGTTTCAGTGTGTGTGCCAGGGGCACGTGGTGTGTTAGTGGTTTGACACAGTTTCTTGACTATGCCTGTGAGAGCCAGATTGAGCTCGACAGAGATACGCTTACATACTCGGTTGGTTCGCGCCCACGAGTGCCGCTCCGGAGTCTGGCTTTGTGCTTTTGCGTTGGTGTCGCTACGTCCTCGTTTGGACTCGCTCTCCGCTAGCTACCCAGAGGTAGTTGTAGTGTTGCTTCGACAGGCGGGACGGGTGTTTCACAGTCCCTGGTGAAATTGGGTCAGGTTTGGTTGGTACTACAGGTGGTTAGTCTTGAGTGTTCAGAGTAGTGACTTATAGCTGTAGAATGTTTCCAGTTTCCCTTTTTCCTACTCTTACTTACCCTGTAGACTTAGTGGGTGGACCGATGTTGATTAGGGCGGCACCCACTGAGGACTACCTGTTTTTACAGTAGTTCTCACGCCCCGTTTCTTCCACCCTTGTTGCAGGGCCTTCGGCGTCGGGCTTCTTGCTTCGAGGGGACCGTGGTAAGGCGTCGCGAGCTAGAGCCCTTCCCGACCGGTGTCGTGTTAGCCGTCTTCCTCTGCAGTAGTGACTTTTGGGTTACTCTTTTGTACATACAGTCGTGAACTCGCTGGAGCGAGTAGTGGTCTTGGTGAACTTGTATGTATATAGCTCTTTTGTACTACCTGTTTGTATTTATAGTATGTTTCAACTCTATGCTACTGCTTGTAGCGTTGTATTTCTATACAGGTACAGCTACGCTTCGTATACAAGGAAAAAATTTCTTGTGTACGGCGGATTGTCGGCGTGCCCGGTTGCCCGAGCAACCCGGGGCGTGACAATTAAGTTGGTATCAGAGCTTAGTATCAGGTCGTTGGGACCTAGGAACCCTAAGCTGGTAAACCGTAGGAAGGCTTGACGCGAGTGGCGTGATTTAATGCGAAAGTTACTGATTGATTATTCTAACTCATCCTAGAGGGGAGTGAGTGACTGAAGGAGTGCCTGTTTCGGTCCAGAAAAATTATGTTGGCTGCAGACGGCATAATTTTGAGGAGAAACAGGGACTGTCTTCGAGACTTTCGATAATTGGGTCAAGAGTGTGTGTGTATCTGACCTCGTTATTAATTGTGCAGCTATGCCTCGACCTAGAGGACGACCGCCGCTTAGGGGCCGCGCCCCACCGTCACCGCCGCCACCACTGTATCAGATACCCGTGCAGGCGGAGCAGGACACCCAACCCGAGACGGGTGTACCCCCGGTAGAGGAGCCGAGCACCCGACCGGAGACGAGCGCGCCGCCGGACTTGAGCGCACAGCTAGCGGCATTGACAGAGGTGACCAGACAGCAGGGGCTGTTCTTACAGCAGATGTGCGAGAGGTTAGCCGCATCATCGAGTTCAGCATCGGGGGCACCAGCTCAGCCTACTCCACCGCCCCCGACTCCACCTTCAGCGCCAGTCGCCGCCGCACCCCCACCAGCAGAGATACCTTCGGCACCCGTAGCGCCTGCGGGAGGGGCGACTACGGCGAGACTACGGCGGGCGATTCTTGTTTCATTTTCACCGCCTCGACCCACCGACGTTCGACGGGGATTGCAAGGAACCCTGGGTATTGGAAAGGTGGATCAGCACGATGGATAGGATGTTTGAGGACATGTTTGTCCTGGAGGATCGAGACCGGGTTCATTTGGGGGTCCATTGCTTGACTGGGGACGCCCGGGATTGGTGGACGAGGATGAAGCGCGACCATGGAGTTGTAGCTTCTCAGACGAGCTGGGACGAGTTTTGCGGGATCTTTGGACCGCACGTATTTCTCGACGGCGTGAAGCGAGGGATCGAGGAGGACTTGAAGAGGATACGGCGGGGGATCGCACGGTTCGAGAGTACGTTCGGGAGTTCACACGACTCTGGCCGTGTACCTTTCGCGACCGGAGACGAGGCACACGGGGTATACCTCTTTGAGCAAGGAGGCGGGGCCGAGCTTTACGAGGTTTGTACGGGCGGAGGTCGAGGACCTTGGATGCTTCCATTGAGCAGGCACTGTGGGAGGAGCGCAGCGAGGCTACACTACGGGAGCGAGCACAGGGGCCAGGACCGAGTCAGGATAGGAAGCGTCCCGCTCCATGTAAGTTACGGGGAAGCCCCAAGGATCTATCTAGATTGTATCCGACACCTAGAGGGGGGTGAATAGGTGTACCGGCCAAAAATCACAAAAAATCGATGCGTTAAAAGTAAATGCGGAAATTAAAAACACACCGAGATTTACGTGGGAAAACTCCAAATTCGGAGTAAAAAACCCACGGGACCAACACGCGAATAACAATCCACTAAGAGAAAAGATTACAAGGTGATTACCGACTCCACGGACTTAACCTCTCTTAACCTCCTATGAATCTCCGCGCACTCCACCGAGTTGTCCACGATCACGTCCGAATCCACGAACGCCACGTTCCGAATCCACGAAACGTCTCCGCTTCGAATCCACGAAGTCTTCAACACGCCGAATCCACGACGCCACTCGAATCCACGAGCCAACGATCCGAATCCACGAATCGCCTTCAAACGCGCCGAATCCACGACGCCTCACGCCGAATCCACGACGCCGCTCATGAGAAGCATCATGAGTATGGTGATCCTTCGCTTAGGAGTATCGTAGAAAACCGAAGAAGAAAACTCCAAGCGAAGCGTAGATCAAATCGACATATAGAGTAGGAATTACTATGTCTCGATTTGACCTAAAGAGGCTATTTTGTAGAAAATAGGTTTTAGATGAATTCCTAGCCTCTAGGGTTTCTCAAACATGTATTTTCATGAAGTACACGGAGTTAGAGAACCCTAACATCTTATTTATAGACTTTAGAATCAATTAGATTCGGATTAGAGAAAAAATCAGATTTTTACCTATCTGTACCGGTACAAACTTGGACTGGTTACCGGTTCCATAAGGTCGGAAGATTATTTTTCGAAGCCTTGGAACCGGTAATGGGATTGATGGTTATACCGGTATAGCAACTTTTCCCATACCGGTACAGCATCTTTTTCCATACCGGTATAACATTGTATTTTTGCTGATTTTTCATTTTTCGAAAACTACAAAGTTCCGTTACAGTTTCTAATCCGTTATTCAATGATTTTATGATTCTAATGCCTATAACTAAGTATGAATCACCATAACATGAATTAAAAACTTACCTAGGCATCGTGATTCTCATCGTGAGCCAATTCCTCTTTCTTCGAAGTCTTTGATTCTTCACCGTTCTTCGATCCGCTCCGATCCTTCAAGACTCCGACTCAATTCACGAAACTTGCCAACACAAAATCCTTAACACTCCAGACGACGGAGGGCAGTCGAGTAGCAGGCGTCCGCCTAGGCCTTCGCGACCACGCTTTCAGGGTCGGGGGTCTTCGGGGCGTCAGCGTTTCAGGGATACCCGTCAACGGGGGCAGCCACCGAGGACTCAGCAGTGCGTGATCTGTGGAGGACCGCACGCGGCCAGACAGTGCGAGCAGCGAGAGGGCCGTTGTTTTGGATGTGGACAGTCGGGACACATGAGGGCCACCTGCCCACGAGCAGCGTCAGCAGCACCCTCATCAGCTTCAGCGCCGCAGGGGTCTTTACAGAGTTACGGAGCATCGCCGAGCTACCGTCAGGGGGACCGAGCGTCGGCACCGCGACAGGATGATCGACGACAGCAGGCTCCGAGTGGCAGAGTCTTTGCAGCTCAGTTGGAGGACTCGTAAGCAGCCGACCGAGTGGTGACAGGTATCACTTTAATTTCTGGCATTAGAGCACGTACTTTATTTGATACCGGTGCATCACAGTCTTTTATCAGTCGAACATTTGCATTGTTACATGGTCTAGAGATAGAGACTTTACCTCAGGCCCGAGAGTTCCAGATTCCTGACCATGTACTACGAGTTGTAGAGTGTTGTAGGTCTTGTCCTGTGCAGTTAGACTCGTGGATTATGCCCATAGACATGTTAGTTCTTGGGCGACTGCAGGACTTTGACATTATACTCGGCATGGACTGGTTGACACGATACTACGCTACGGTCGACTGTGGAGCGAGGACGGTGACATTTCGTGAGCCGGGCCAGGAGGAGTTCACTTTCAGAGGCTGCAGGAGTACCTTGTTCGCCGCGTGCATTTCTTTAGCGAGAGCTCGACAGCTGATGAGTAGAGGGTGCGTGGCTTTCTTGGCGACGGTTGTAGAGGTACCTACGGCGGTGCCGGGACTCGAGGATATCCCTGTAGTCCGCGAGTTCCCGGATGTATTTCCCCTAGAGTTGACGACGATGCCGCCAGAGAGGGAGGTTGAGTTTGTGATTGATGTAGCCCCTGGAACTGCACCAATCTCAAAGGTACCTTATCGGATGGCACCAGCGGAGCTGAGGGAGTTAAAGGCGCAGCTTCAGGATCTGATGGATAAGGGATACGTGAGACCCAGCGTATCGCCTTGGGGAGCACCAGTGCTATTCGTGAAGAAGAAGGATGGTTCACTTAGGTTGTGTATGGATTATCGGGAGCTGAACAAAGTGACCATAAAAAACAAGTATCCTTTGCCACGCATCGATGATCTGTTTGATCAGCTGCAAGGATCTTGTGTCTTCTCGAAGATTGATCTCCAGTCAGGTTACCACCAGCTGAGGGTGAGGGCCGAGGATGTTCCCAAGACGGCTTTTAGAACTCGGTACGGACATTATGAGTTTACAGTGATGCCTTTTGGATTGACGAATGCCCCTGCCGCGTTCATGGATTTGATGAACCGGGTGTTCAAGCCGTACTTGGATAGATTTGTGGTAGTCTTCATCGATGATATTCTGATATACTCCCGCAGTGATGCTGAGCACGAGGAGCACTTGAGGATTGTGCTACAACTCCTGCGAGAGGAGTTGTATGCCAAGTTGAAGAAGTGCGAGTTCTGGTTACGGGAGGTTACTTTCTTGGGCCACGTGATCTCTGCAGATGGAGTGGCAGTGGACCCGAAGAAGATTGAGGCTATTCGGGATTGGCCCAGACCGACGACGGTGACCGAGGTGCGGAGCTTTCTAGGACTTGCGGGATACTACCGTCGGTTTGTGGAAGGCTTTGCGAAGCTTCCACACCCCTCACTCGATTGACTCGTAAAGGAATTAAGTTTATCTGGAGTGAGGACTGTCAGAGGAGCTTTGATGAGTTGAGACAGAGGTTGACGTCAGCTCCTATCCTTGCCCTTCCAGTTATGGGGGAAGGATATGTGATCTACAGTGATGCATCACACAGTGGGCTGGGCTGTGTGTTGATGCAGCATGGTAGGGTAATTGCTTATGCTTCACGGCAATTAAAGGATTACGAGAAGAATTACCCTACGCATGACTTGGAGCTTGCCGCAGTGGTTTTTGCTTTGAAGTTGTGGCGGCATTACTTGTATGTCGAGCCTTTGTGAGGTTTCACAATCACAAAAGTCTCAAGTATCTGTTCACCCAGAAGGAGTTGAACCTGAGGCAACGCTGGTGGTTAGAGTTATTGAAGGACTATGATATTAGCATTCAATATCATCCCGGCAAAGGCGAATGTGGTGGCGGATGCGTTGAGCGGGAAGGCGATGCGAGCTCGTGTTTGTTGATCACGCGAGAGGCCGTTACTTGAGGAGCTACGGTTGAGTCTCGAGGTTGTGTCCCCGGGTCTCTTTGCAATACTTATGTCTATGGTTTTGCAGCCTACCTTGTTGGATAGGATCCGAGAGAAACAGAGTGGAGACCCACATCTTTTGAGGATTCGAGAGCAGATAGAAAGGGGACAGGCAGAGGGCTTTACAGTGGACAGTTCGGGAGTACTACGGTACAGGGACCGGCTGTGTGTGCCTATGGATTCTGAGATTAGAGCAGACATCCTTAGAGAGGCTCACTGTTCTCCTTATACGGTTCATCCTGGTGGAACCAAAATGTATAAGGATTTAAAGGCACAGTTCTGGTGGAATGGAATGAAGAGAGACATTGGCAGATATGTGGCTCAGTGTTTAACTTGCCAACAGGTGAAGGCAGAGCATCAAGTGCCTGCTGGCAAGCTTCAGAGTCTGCCAGTGCCATAGTGGAAATGGGAACAGATCACGATGGACTTTGTTGTGGGATTACCTAGAGCACAGGGTGGCTACGATGCTATTTGGGTGATAGTGGACAGACTGACCAAGTCTGCTCACTTCCTACCGGTTCAGACCACCTGGCCCAGAGAGACTTGCTCGGCTATACGGATGAGATTGTCGGTGCATGGCGTACCGGCGTCGATTGTATCGGATAGAGATCCAAGGTTTGTATCACACGGAGGAGCTTGCGGACGACTTTGGGTACAGTGCACTTCAAAGACCTGACGTTTCACCCATAGACAGATGGCCAGTCAGAGAGGACCATTCAGACGCTAGAGGACATGCTGAGGGCATGCGTCTTGGAGTTTGGTGGAAGATGGCATCAGCATTCCGAGAGGTTGAGTTTGCGTACAACAACAGCTATCAAGCGAGCATTCAGATGGCTCCGTTTGAGGCATTGTATGGACGCAGATGCCGATCCCCTTTGTTTTGGAGCGATGTGGGTGAAAGGAAGACGCTCGGGCCAGAGATTCTATCGGAGGCTGAGGAAAAGGTGAAGATGATTCGACGACACCTTTTGACAGCCCAGAGCCGCCAGAGGAGCTACGCCGACACCAGGAGGCGAGACTTAGAGTTCCAGGTTGGAGACCATGTATTCCTTAAAGTCTCGCCATCCAGAGGATTCGCCGCTTTGGAGTGCGTGGAAAGCTCAGTCCACGCTACATTGGCCCTTTCGAGGTTTTGGAGCGAGTTGGGCCGATTGCTTACGAGGTCGCTCTACCCACGGCTTGCGGCGTCCACGACGTTTTCCACGTCTCGGCATTGAGGAAATATGTGTTCGACCTTCTCACGTGATTGACTTCACTCCGCTTGAGATTAGCGAGGATCTTCGATACGAGGAGCGGCCGTTGCGGATTCTTGCTCGCGAGGCGAAAGAATTGCGCAATCGGGTCATCCCGTATGTGAAGGTACAGTGGAGTAATCACGAGGAACGGGAGGCAACTTGGGAGCCAGAGACGGTGATGAGAGAGTCTTACCCCTACCTGTTTGATGCGCCGAGCTGAGGTACTTTCTGGTTTCGAGGACGAAACTCTTTGTAGTGGGGGAGGATGTAGTGACCTGGGTGGTTACAGTTGAGGCTTGTCGACGGCTCGAGTGAGTGTCTGGACAAGTCTGGATCGCGTTGGTGCGAAATGGACGCCAAACGGCCCTTGTGGGTAGCGAGAGGGCAATTTGGTAAATTGCCACATTGTTCTTTTCACCCTCCCCCATGCATGCTTACACGTCAAGAGAGAGGGTGAGAGGCTTTTTCACAAGACCTTCATCTTCTCTACTTCTCCTTCTTCCCTCTCTCTCTCTAGGATAGCTTGGTTGGAGTAAGGAAGCTCGGGTGGTCGCTTCTTCGCCGACGTCGCGCCGCGAAGTTTTTCGAGTGCATTTCCGACGCCGAGGTGCTGCGAGGGAGCTAGGCGAGCTTGGGATTTCGCCATCTTCGACACTACGATGACTCTAAGGGATTTCCAGAGGTGAGTGATCCATCTAGAACACCTCCATTGCTTCCACTTTAACGATTTTCGAGCTAAGTTCGGACTGCTGTAGGAAATCGACGTCGACTCGCCGTATTTTGGGTCGTACGCGACGTAGAAGCGACGGATTTCGCTGTGCCTAGACTCGTTGGAACCGTGACGACGAGAGGGATCCAACTAGCATTTATTTGGAATTTTTGGTGAAGGTTAGCTCGGTCGAAATCCCAGTTTTCTCCCTTGCTGTTTTCCTCCTCGAACTGCTGTGACTGCAGCGACACTCCATGTTTTGCCTTTTTCTTTGTGTAGGGAACTCGGATCGCGACGAAATCTGGGGCATTGGATCCGCGACTTCGAGGCGATTCTAGCGATACCTTACTCGCTGGATTTGGAGTAGGTTAGCCCAGTCGAAGTGTCGTTTTACTGAGCCGCTGTCCCGCGAGCAGAATCTGACAATCTGATTTGCTGTTTTCCAGCGTCGACGTCGGTGTTTCGCCTAGAACTCAGCGTAGGAGAGGCGGAATCCAGCGAAACTAGAGCCGTTGGATTCCTGACTGTGAGGCAAAGATTTCGAGCCCTTGCTCGCTGAATTTGGACAAGGTTAGCTTAGTTAACTTTAAACTTTTCTCAGCCGCAGTTTTTCGGACAGATTTCGAAGAAATCGAGTTTTTGGTTTATCTCTTCGCGAGTTATCTTTTGGACGGTGACGGATCGGCGGAGGTGATCGAGGGACCCGAGGCACTCCTTCTTTGCGCCAGGATTCGCCACAGAGGTGGGCATCCATCGGTCATTCCTAAGTTTAAGTAGTCGGCATGTATAATTCTGTTTTAATGTTTAGACCTTAGCTCGAATTCATGAATATCAACTAGTATTAACTCTGAATTTTGGAGCATGTGAACACAAGTAGTATTTTTATACATATTTGGACTTGAACTTGACTTAGGAGAAAACTACGATCAATCGTCATCTATTACACTACCAGATTTAGCTCTAGGAGCCGTGTCGTATTGTATCGTCGCGGGGAGTGCGTCGGATACCCAGAGTAGTGTAGCTAGTTTGACGCTCGCGCTGTGGATGCCGAGCTATGTTCAGTTTCAGTGTGTGTGCCAAGGGCACGTGGTGTGTTAGTGGTTTGACACAGTTTCTTGACTATGCCTGTGAGAGCCAGATTGAGCTCGACAGAGATACGCTTGCATACTCGGTTGGTTCGCGCCCACGAGTGCGCTCCGAGTCCGGCTTTGTGCTTTTGCGTTGGTGTCGCTACGTCCTCGTTTGGACTCGCTCTCCGCTAGCTACCCGAGAGGTAGTTGTAGTGTTGCTTCGACAGGCGGGACGGGTGTTTCACAGTCCCTGGTGAAATTGGGTCAGGTTTGGTTGGTACTACAGGTGGTTAGTCTTGAGTGTTCAGAGTAGTGACTTATAGCTGTAGAATGTTTCCAGTTTTCTTTTTCCTACTCTTACTTACCCTATAGACTTAGTGGGTGGACCGATGTTGATTAGGGCGGCACCCACTGAGGACTACCTGTTTTTACAGTAGTTCTCACGCCCGTTTCTTCCACCCTTGTTGTTGCGGGGCCTTCGGCGTCGTGCTGGCACATACGAGGGGACCGTAAGGCGTCGCGAGCTAGAGCCCTTCCCGACTGGTGTCGTGTTAGCCGTCTTCCTCTACTGCAGGTAGTGACTTTTGGGTTACTCTTTTGTACATACAGTCGTGAACTCGCTGGAGCGAGTAGTGGTCTTGGTGAACTTGTATGTATATAGCTCTTTTGTACTACCTGTTTATATTTATAGTATGTTTCAGCTCTATGCTACTGCTTGTAGCGTTGTATTTCTATACAGGTACAGCTACGCTTCGTATACAAGGAAAAATTTCTTGTGTACGGCGGATTGTCGGCGTGCCCGGTTGCCCGAGCAACCCGGGGCGTGACAATAGAGATTTGATTGGCATTGAGAAACAAGTAGTTATACAAAGTTTAACCTTAATGGCATTAGTGACCATATTGGCACCAAGAACAAGAATGATTGAACAAAGCTTTAGCTTTCGAGGCATTAAGGCAGGATTGGCTACCTCCTCAAAATTAAGGATGGGATCATACTCACTTGTATCGATTCCGGCTTGTGTGAGGTCGCTCCTCTACAAGCGGTGTACTCCGGAGTGTAGACACCACGGGAAAGCACCCCGGCGAAGATCCCTCAAGTGGTTGTGCTTATGCCTCCCCCGGTAGATGGGATGTATGATCGTGAGTTTTGGGGTGCACTCGTTGAACCCCGGGATGATTGGGTAATGGCCAAAAGAAAAGGAAAACAAGAACATGAACATGCATGCTTAATTACCATGTATTGAATATCCATCTGTCGATTGACATCTGTTTTGCAGGCATTGTAATAGTTTGCATTAGTTGGTTTGCAATTTCTATTCCTTTGAATTACATATGCCTAAAATAGACCTAGTGGGCGAGTTGGCGCAGTCGGTGGCCGAATCCACTGGGAACTTTGTTGTAGTTCTCATACCACTAACCCTACAGATCCGTGCGCGAGTGGGGCGGCGGAGGATCGAGGCAAGGGGCTAGCGCCGTAGATAGCAGCCTCGGAGTTTTGTAGGTGTAAGGATATGAATTCTCGAAATTCGAGAGTTGCACTCCGTCCAGGATCGACTAATTGTCGAGTGGGTATGCTTTGGAAAAGCCAAAGATGCCTAAAGCACCAAAAGTGCATTGAAACTGGAGTCCACGAGAGCAAAGTGCGAGAATGCACTTGGCGATTTGACTCGGAGGGACCAGGTCACGGAGGCAAAGACCGGTTCCCGTACGCGTGGTGCGCAGGGGAAATACTCTGCGCACCAGAGTTGCTCTGGGGGACCGGTCTCCATCGAGGGAAACCGGTCCCCCCGAGCTACAGGTCCCTGTGGGGACCGGTCTCCCAATTGGAGAACCGGTTCCTGTACGCGTCCCTTTGAGAGCAAGCTCTTGGGAACCAGTCTCGGCAGGCAGAGACCGGTCCCAGTGCACGAAGTTGGGCTGACAGAGGACCCAGCCGCCGGGAGTGCTCTTTGGGACCGGTCTCCACCTGGAGGGACCGGTCCCTCTGGGCGAAAACAGCCCGGCAAGGGCCGTTGAGAGATTAGAAGTGGAGGGGTTTTTATGCAATTGTTGCATTAGTTAGAGGGTATAGAGGGCAAAGGCTCTCTCTCTCACTCTCTCAGCACCCTCACTCTCTCTCTCCTCTCATTTCTCTCTCCCTCTCTCTCTCTCTTGAACGACATGAGAAAAGAAAGAAGAAGAAGAGAAAGAAAAGATGAGGAAAGAAAGGAAGGAGAAAAGGGAGAAGAAGGAGAAGAAGGAGGAGATCAAGCTAGTGGAGGCTTGGAGCTTCTTCCTCTTCCACTCCTCACCATTGGAGCTAACCTAGAGGTAAGCTCTTGAACCCTAGCTCTTGGAACCTAGGGTTTTGGCTTTTAAAGCTTAAAAATGGGCCAAATGGGACCCTAGCATGATTCTAATTAGATCAATCCCATGTATTAGGGTTTGGATCTAGTGGGTTTGCTATAGGTGCAACCCTAGGGCACCAAAATGGGGTTTTGGTAAATATTGAGGCTTGATCTCAATTGATAGTGTATTAACCTAATTGATAGGTGTCTAAACGCGTTGGCGAAGACGGATTGGCGTTTCGTCGAACGGTTTAAAAGCTAGAGGCAAAACAAGTTTGATTGGGTGTCGTTACTACCTAGGGGGCCGAGACTTCAAGCGAGCAAAGGCGAGGAGTGTTCTTAGGACCTCAAGAGCTTAGAAAGGCATTAAAAGGTGGGGGGTGCCTTACCGAATACTCTGAACTCCTTTCTATGTCTTAGAAATAAATAAATTTCATCTCTTGCATGTAGCATAGTAGAATTCCATGTTTAGACGATTCCTTATGCTTTCTAGTGATAACCTAGTGTACGTGGAATGCTAGGTGAATGGATAGGTGAGGATTGGGTCTGGACGTGAATTCTATAGTGCTGAGGATAGAGATGAACTCGATGGTTATTTAACGACATAGATCGAGTGGCATCTAATGTTAAAGAACTTAGATCGAGTGGCATTAAAGTAGTGTATTGACACTAGAGGTCTTTGGACTTAGGGATAGTGGATTCCCTAGAAAGAATGCCTTGTGATCAACTTAGTAAAGCTAAGCACATGTGAAATGTTGGCCCTAGTTCGTAGGGTATCCTCACGTGGAGAGGATAGATCAAGCTCACGGTCTGTTTTGGGATAGTATAGCCATTCATGTCGTCGAGTACTCCGGAGTGTCGCACGATCGGGACCACATGGAGGTCCACAGAAGATCCCGGGTTTGAGTGCACATGGAGCCTCCTACCCAAGAACGGGATTTATATGTGAGTCGAGGGCGAACCCAAGGGATTCACCAATGATTGGGTAAAAGAATGTGAACATTGTCATTGAACAATTAATGTTGAACATGGAAAAGAACTTGTTAGCATGTTAGTAAACCCTTTGTTACGGATTTTATGTTGGCATATTTCGTGAAGTTAGTTCGGAGTCTTGAAGGTTTAGAGAAGATGAGACGAAGATCGAAGACTCGCAGACTCGAAACGTAAATCCACAATGCTCGGTAAGTTCAAATACTGATGATGATGATTTATATACATTAACAAGTGTTTAGAAGACATTAGGATTGTTGAAATTGAGTTTTTAACTAATTTGGTTCGTCACTCTGCATATCTGGTTGAGAGGGCCGGTCTCCACATTGAGAGGACCGGTCCCAGTAAGCACCTTCTGCGCAATTTTGCACAGAGGACCGGTCTCCACATTTAGAGGACCGGTCCCAGTAACCTGATATTCTCATGACGCAGAGTGAGACCGGTCTCCTACCTATGAAGACCGGTCCCAGTAACCTGATTTTCTCTTGACGCAAAAGAGGACCGGTCCCCTGAGCAGTGAGACCGGTCCCTCGGTGATTAATTTCTTATTGCGCAAGGGAGGACCGGTCCCTGCCTTGGAGGACCGGTCCCTCGATACGAAATCTGTTTTAAAGATTTATTTTTCAAATCCTAATCTATTTCTAAATCTTTTAATTGGTTTTAAAATTAGGTTTTCACAATCCTAGTCTATCTCTAAGTCTTCTAAACATATAAATAAGATGTAGGGGTGTTTCTAAAACATAACTAAGCATAGAATATCTTCTTGAAACCCTAGAAACTTGTTGGGTGCTTTCTTTCTTTCTTCAACAACAAGTTTCTATCGGGTCAATTCTCGAAACCCTAATTTCTCGTTCTTAATAGAGAATTGATCCGGCTATTGCTTAGAAAAATCGTCTACGGTTCTTTAATGATTATCTAAGCAATAAATCATCACCGATCGTATGGTTCTTGCTCCGGACGGAGTGCGCTCGTGGATTCGAGTGGGCGTCGTGGATTCGGCGTGATCAAGGCTTCGTGGATTCGAAGTGGAGGCGTTTCGTGGATTCGGGACGTGGCGTTCGTGGACTCGGACGTAAGGGCGTGGACAACCCGAAGGAGGATTGCGCGGAGATCCATAAGAGAGTTAGAGAGGTCGAGTCCGTGGAGTTCGGTAATCACCTTGTAATCTTTTCTTTTAGTGGATTGTTATTCGCGTGTTGGTCCCGTGGGTTTTTTACTCCGAGTTGGAGTTTTCCCACGTAAATCTCGGTGTGCTTTTTATTTTCCGCATTTACTTTTAAAGCATCAAGAAATTGTGGTTTTTGGCCTTTACACCTATTCACCCCCCTCTAGGTGATTAGATACGATCTAGATAGATCCTTGGGGCTTCCCCGTAACTCACACCCTTTACTATGATGCATGCATTCATTTCAAAAGATTATGGGCATAGTAGCATAGATTTCCTATTATGCAATTTACAGCTTTCAGATATCTATATATATATCTAGTTGTTACTTGTGCCCACTTGGACCTAGTGGGAAGATCGGTGGAGTCGGTGGCCGAGCCCACTAGGAACTAAGAAAGTTAGTTCTCACCCCACTCTATTTCCAGTGTTTGGCGCAGGTTCGTCGGGCGAGGACCGCGGCAAGGGCATCGCCCCCGACCAGTGAGGACTTGGTAGTTACATTAGTAGCTTTCCTTTTATGCATTAGATTACACCCTTTTGTATCTAGATGCTTTACCTTTGGAGAGCTATGTATTTTGGAAAGATGATCATGTATTCTTTTTGGAAGAAAATGATGTAAACTGTAAATGATTACGAAGTTGTAATAGCTACGTAGTATTCTCTCTTTATTTCACTTGTGTATTACTCGTGGATTACTTGCTCTTGTCGTTGTTGGTACTGTTTGTGCCCTCGTTGATTGTGTATGTTTAGAATTTCGTATTTCCTGGGTAAATTCTCGTACATGATCTGTTGTGAAGCCTTGGGCGGGCGGGAGAGGTGCCGCCCGTCCGGCGTCCGCTCGGCGCGCTCGAAACGGACCAAATCGGTAGCGGTCTTCGGGGCGGGGGCGTGAGAGGTGTGGTATCAGAGCAATAAGCGCAAGTAAGAGAGAGTCTAGGATGACATAGGAGACCCTAGGATGGAAACCCTAAGGCTAATAGGTGCGTGAGTGGAACGTGAACCTATACCGAGTGGCGGAAGTAAATTTGATTGGGTCGAAGAGTTAATATGTCTCTAGTAGTTACTAGAGATAGATTCAAGTGGTGCGAGTCCTTGTCTCGAGGTGGTTGTGTTGGCGGCCGACAACATGGTGCCGAGAGACGGGAGCGAGTACACTTGTGTGCTTCCGCCCGATTTTAGTATTATTCGTTAAGTATCGAACTTAAGACGAAATGTTGGTTAAGTAATTAACCAAAGTGTTGTGTTTCGGGGGCTATGGCACCTAGAGGACGCCCGAAAGAACCCCATTCCGCACCGCCTCCCAGGAGTGACGGAGTAGGCGGGCAAGTGAAGTGCAGCAGCTGCGGGCACAAGTGACTGCCCTAGCTGGCCAATTCGAGCGGCTCCAGGAGTTGATGGAGCGGCAGCTGGCAGCGACGACGGCGGCGGCAGCGGCTATTGAGGGCCGTGACGTACCCATGCCCCCGGCCCGCGAGCCTGAGGCGGCTGAGGGCGTGGGTATTCCGGCAGTCCCGGTGACGGCACGCCCACCGCCGAAAATGGTTCCTCAAGCGGCGTCGAGTTCAGCGACACCCGATGCAACGACCGAGGAGGTGGAGAAGGAGCGCGCATTGGCGGCTCTTATGAAGCTGAACAAGCTCAAACCGCCGATCTTTGAAGGCGGAAAGGTGGAACCCGAGGTGGTCGAGTCGTGGGTCGACTCAATGGAGACCCACTTCGACCAGTTGAGCACCTTGGAGAAGGACAAGGTGTACCTCGCTACTCACTGTATGGGTAAGGCGGCGAAGGTCTGGTGGAAAAGGATAAAGAGGGATCGTCCTTCCGACCTTCCGCCAATGGATTGGGAGGAGTTCAAGAGGGAGCTGTTCGCCAATCACTTCCCCGACACAGTGAAGCGAAAGCTCCAGGAAAGGTTTCGCAAGCTGGAGCAGGGGGGCCGCTCTGTGGCGGATTATGAACAGGAATTCTCCCATATCATAGACTGCGTCCCGGAGGTAGTGAAAGACGGCAGCCGATTGGTTCTTACGAGGACTTCGTAGGAATCTATAAGGCCGTGCAAATCGTGAAGCTTATGACTTTTGCAGAGGTCTTTGACCGTGCGCTTTGGGCGGAGAACGGGGACGCCCACGTTCGGGAGAAACGTGAGCTATTGGCGGAGTCCAAGGACAAGGGAAGGAAGCGCCAACCTGGCGGTTCGGGGGGACAAGCGCGTTCTAAGAAACCCCCAAAGTATCCGCGGACCCAGCCAAAGGGCGGTGGGGTGCGACGGTGTGTGATATGCGGTGGAGATCACATGGTGTCGCGCTGTGAGCAGCGCGAGGGCAAGTGCTACAAGTGCGGGCAACCGGGGCACTTTATTCGCAACTGCCCGGGAGGAGGAGCTTCGCCCGCTTTATCCACTGCATCGGCACCGGCGAATTATGGAGGAGTTCCCCGTGCGTCGGCGGGACGTGCTTCGACGCCGCGTCAACCCGAGGCGACGCGATCGGCCCCGAGCGGACGGGTGTTCGCCGCTCAGGTCCAAGCCGTGGAGCCTGCTGAGGCACAGGAGCATCGCCTTGTGGCGGGTATGGGTCTGATTAATGGCATTCGCTCTAGGGCCATATTTGATACTGGAGCCACTCGTTCATTTATCAGTAGATCATTCGCACGCATGCATAACATACCCATAGAGGCGAGTGATAAGTGGCAAGTTAAGGGCCCCGAGTCGACGTTTGACGTCAACAGGGAGTGTTTATCATGTCCGGTACAAGTGGGTGACTGGATAATGCCCATTAGGATGTTGGCGCTCATGAACCTCGTAGAGTACGATGTCATATTGGGCATAGACTGGCTCACGAAATATCACGCAACAATCGACTGTAATAGCAGAGTGATTACATTCCGTGAGCCAGGGCAAGCAGAGTTCACCTATCAAGGTTGTCAGAGCTCGTGCTTCGTCGCAACGGTGTCGGCGGCGAAAGCAAGGAAGTTGGTCAACAGCGGTTGCGCAGCCTACTTGGCGACCGTTGTAGAGGTGGACCGAGTAACTCTGACCTTAGAGGAGTTAGATGTAGTTCGGGAATTCCCAGATGTGTTTCCCGCAGAGTTGCCGGGAATACCGCAGGATCGGGAGATCGAGTTCGTCATAGACTTGATCCCCGGTACCGCACCAATCTCGAAGGCACCGTACAGAATGGCGCCGGCAGAATTAAAGGAGTTGAGGAATCAGTTACAAGATCTCCTCGACAAGCAATTTATCCGGCCAAGTGTATCACCGTGGGGAGCCCCGGTGTTGTTTGTGCGGAAGAAAGACGGATCGTTCCGACTCTGTGTGGACTATCGAGAATTAAATAGAGTCACGATCAAGAATAAGGACCCACTACCCCGAATCGATGACTTATTCGATCAGTTGCCGGCTACCATCAATTGAAGATCAAGCCGGAGGTTGTGCAGAAAACTGCGTTTCGCACGCGGTATGGGCACTACGAATTCACGGTCATGCCATTCGGGCTCACGAATGCCCCGGCGGCGTTCATGGATTTGATAAACCGTGTTTTCAGGGAGCACTTAGATCGATTTGTCGTGGTCTTCATAGACGACATATTGATCTATTCTCGCAGTGACGAGGAACATGCCGAGCATCTGAGAATCGTGCTTCAAGTCCTTCGGGAGGAGAAGCTATATGCTAAGTTAAAGAAGTGTGACTTCTGGCTCTGAGAAGTTGCATTTCTAGGGCATGTGATTTTCGAGGGTGGAGTTTCAGTAGACCCAAGGAAAGTTGAGGCAATCAAGGATTGGCCTCGCCCGACGAATGTCACGGAGGTTCGAAGTTTCGTGGGTTTGGCGAGCTACTATAGGCGGTTCGTGGAAGGATTATCTAAGATAGTAATTCCACTTACCCGTCTGACTCAGAAAGGCACGAAGTTTGTGTGGAGCGATGATTGTGACCGGAGTTTCCAAGAGTTGAAGGAAAGATTAACTTCGACTCCGGTGCTCGCTCTACCGGTGCAGGGCGAAGACTTTGGGGTCTATAGCGATGCTTCCTATCTAGGATTGAGGTGTGTCCTGATGTAGAACGGGAAGGTAATTGCTTATGCATCCCGTCAGCTGAAGAGCTATGAAAAAAACTACCCCATTCACGATTTGGAGCTGGCAGCAGTGATCTTCGCCTTGAAGTTGTGGAGGCACTACTTATATGGTGCCCATTGTGAGATCTATACCGACCACAAGAGCTTGAAGTATCTGTTCACACAGAAAGAGCTCAACATGCGACAGCGGCGGTGGTTGGAACTACTAAAGGATTATGATGTGGATATCCTTTACTGCCCGGGGAAAGCGAATGTGGTCGCAGATGCGCTGAGCAGAAAGTCAGCGGAAAACCTTGCCGTGTGGGTTACAAATCAGAAGCCCTTATGGTTGGATATGGAGCGATTGGACCTTGAGGTGGTTGCTCCCGAGGTTCCGGCTCAGTTGACGATGCTCGTTGTGCAACCGACCTTGTTGGAGAGAATTAAACATCTGCAACTCGCGGACCCAGAACTCCAAAAGGTACGGCGTAACATCGAGGAAGGTCGTAGCGGCGACTTCACTATAGACGCCGACGGTGCACTTCGATTCCAAAACCGTTGGTGTATACCTAATGACGAGGAGATCCGAAAGCTAATCTTGCAAGAAGCGCACCGATCTCCATATGCGGATCACCCGGGCGGCACCAAGATGTATCGCGGATTGAAAGAGCATTATTGGTGGCCAGGAATGAAAAGTGATATTGGACGCTTTGTGGCAAAGTGCCTAGTATGCCAACAGATCAAGGCCGAGCGTCGATTTCCAGCGGGAAAGCTTCAAAGCCTACCAATCCCCGTTTGGAAATGGGAAGATACCTCGATGGACTTCGTGGTCGGCTTGCCTCGATCGACGGGCGGCCACGATGCAATTTGGGTGATTGTGGATCGACTGACCAAGTCGGCACATTTCTTGCCGATCCACACCACTTTGGCAGGAGATAAACTGGCGCAGGTTTACCTCGACGAGATTGTGAGGTTGCACTGGGTGCCGAAATCGATCTTTTCAGATCGCGACCCCCGATTTACTTCGCATTTCTGGAAAAGCCTGCAGGAAGCCCTTGGCACACGGCTCGATTTCAGCACTGCATTCCATCCTCAGACCGATGGGCAAACATAGAGAACCATTCAGACTCTGGAGGATATGTTGCGGGCGTGTGTCATCGATTACAAGGGAAGTTGGTGTAACCACCTACCAATGGCCGAGTTCGCCTACAACAACAGCTATCACTTGAGTGTGGAGATGGCACCGTTCGAGGCTCTTTATGGGTGGAAGTGCCGATCTCCTATACATTGGAGCGATGTAGGCGAAAGTGCGGAGTTCGACCCGGATGTGTTGCGAGAAGCGGAGGAGAAAGTCCGCATCGCTCACAAGAGACTTCTCACGGCGCAATCAAGACAGCAGAGTTATGCGGATAGGCGCCGTCGAGATATTGAGTTTACTGTGGGCGACCGCGTGTTCCTGAAGGTATCGCCGATGCGGGGTGTGAAGCGATTTGGAGTACGAGGGAAGTTGAGTCCCCGATATATCGGGCCTTACGAGATATTGGAGCGAGTAGGCACAGTGGCTCATCGACTTGCCTTGCCACCGAAGCTCGCCGACGTGCATAATGTCTTCCACGTCTCAAACCTTCGCAAGTACCTCTATGATCCGGAGCACGCGATGCTATATGAACCGCCGGAACTTCAAGAAGATTTGAGCTACGAAGAATTCCCGATGAGAGTTATCGCCCGAGAAGTGCGAAAACTTACGAATCTAGAAATTCCCTATGTGAAGGTGCGGTGGAGCAATCATGATGATCGCGAGGCCACCTGGGAACTCGAGGAGCTGATGAAGAATCACCATCCTCACTTGTTCGAGGAATAAGGTGAGAAATTGAGTTTAAGTTGGAAAATGGATAAGTTTCAAGGACGAAACTCCTTTTAAGGAGGGGAGGATGTAAGGATGTGAATTCTCGAAATCCGAGAGTTGCACTCCGTCCAGGATCGACTAATTGTCGAGTGGGTATGCTTTGGAAAAGCCAAAGATGCCTAAAGCACCAAAAGTGCATTGAAACTGGAGTCCACGAGAGCAAAGTGCGAGAATCTGAACTTCTGGCAGATTTGACTCAGAGGGACCGGTCCCTGGAGGCAGAGATTGGTTCCCGTACGCGTGCTGTGCAGGGAAAATACTCTGCGCACCAGAGTTGCTCTCGGGGACCGGTCTCCATCGAGGGGAACCGGTCCCCCCGAGCTACAGGTCCCTGTGGGGACCGGTCTCCCAATTGGAGAACCGGTTCCCGTACGCGTCCCTTTGAGAGCAAGCTCTTGGGGACCGGTCTCGGCAGGCAGAGACCGGTCCCAATGCGCGAAGTTGGGCTGACAGAGGACCCAGCCGCGGGGAGTGCTCTCTGGGACCGGTCTCCACCTGGAGGGACCGTTCCCTCTGGGCGAAAACAGCCCAGGCAAGGGCTGTTGAGAGATTAAAAGTGGAGGGGTTTTTATGCAATTATTGCATTAGTTAGAGGGTATAAAGGGCAAAGGCTCTCTCTCTCACTCTCTCAGCACCCTCACTCTCTCTCTCCTCTCATTTCTCTCTCCCTCTCTCTCTCTTGAACGACAGGAGAAAAGAAAGAAGAAGAAGAGAATGAAAAGATGAGAAAAGAAAGGAAGGAGAAGAAGGAGAAGAAGGAGGAGATCAAGCTAGTGGAGGCTTGGAGCTTCTTCCTCTTCCTCTCCTCACCATTGGAGCTAACCTAGAGGTAAGCTCTTGAACCCTAGCTCTTGGAACCTAGGGTTTTGGGTTTTAAAGCTTAGAAATAGGCCAAATGGGACCCTAGCATGATTCTAATTAGATCAATCCCATGTATTAATGTTTGGATCTAGTGGGTTTGCTATAGGTACAACCCTAGGGCACCAAAATGGGATTTTGGTAAATATTGAGGCTTGATCTCAATTGATAGTGTATTAACCTAATTGATAGGTGTCTAAACGCATTGGCGAAGACGGATTGGCGTTTTGTCGAACGGTTTAAAAGCTAGAGGCAAAACAAGTTTGATTGGGTGTCGTTACTACCTAGGGGGCCGAGACTTCAAGCGAGCAAAGGCCGAGGAGTGTTCTTAGGACCTCAAGAGCTTAGAAAGGCATTAAAAGGTGGGGGGTGCCTTACCGAATACTCTGAACTCCTTTCTATGTCTTAGAAATAAATAAATTTCATCTCTTGCATGTAGCATAGTAGAATTGCATGTTTAGACGATTCCTTATGCTTTCTAGTGATAACCTAGTGTACGTGGAATGCTAGGTGAATGGATAGGTGAGGATTGGGTCTGGACATGAATTCTATAGTGCTGAGGATAGAGATGAACTCGATGGTTATTTAACGACATAAATCAAGTGGCATCTAATGTTAAAGAACTTAGATCGAGTGGCATTAAAGTAGTGTATTGACACTAGAGGTCTTTGGACTTAGGGATAGTGGATTCCCTAGAAAGAATGCCTTGCGATCAACTTAGTAAAGCTAAGCACATGTGAAATGTTGGCCCTAGTTCGTAGGGTATCCTCACGTGGAGAGGATAGATCAAGCTCACGGTCTGTTTTGGGATGGTATAGCTGTCACGCCCCCGCCTCGAAAACCGCTACCCATTTGGTCCGGTTCGGCGCGCGACGCGGACGGACGACACCTCCACGCCCGCCCAAGGCTCAACAACAGATCGTGTACAAGAATTTACCCAGGAATACTAAATTCAAAACATACACAATCAACGAGGGGCACAAACAGTGCCAACAACTAGAGCAAGTAATCCACAAGCGATACACGAATGAAATAAAGAGAGAATACAACTTAGCTATTACATCCATTAGCTTTAATTACAATTTACAATTTTACATCTTTCCCAAAATGAATACAAGTTTCATTCCTCCAAAAATACATTAGTCTTCCAACATGTATAAAAGCATCTAGATACAAAAAGGTGTATTCTAATGCAAAAGGGAAAGCTGCTAATGTAACTACCACGTCCTCACTGGTCGGGGGCGACGCTCTTGCCGCGATCCTCGCCCGACGGACCTGCACCTAGCACTGGAAAAGTAGTGGGTTGAGAACTAACTTCCTTAGTTCCCAGCGGGCTCGGCCACCGACTCCACCGATCTCCCCACTAGGTCCAAGTGGGCACAAGCAACAACACTAGATATGTATAGAGATATCTGAAAACTGTAAATGCATAATAGGAAAACTATGCTACTATGCTCATAATCTTGTGAAACGGATGCATGCATCATATAGTAAGGTTTACTAACATGCTAACAAGTTCTCACTATATTCAATAGCCGATTGTTCGATGACATTGCTATTTGTCCATTTACCCAATCTGTGGCAATACCCTTGGGTTTGCCTACGCCTCACATATAAATCCCTTTTTGGGGAGGAGGCTCCACGTGCACTCCAACCCGGGATCGTCTGTGGACCTCCACGTGGTCCCGATCGTGCGACACTCCGGACTACTCGACGACACCGATGGCTATACCACCACAATTACAGACCGTGAGCTTGATCTATCCTCTCCACGTGAGGATACCCTACAACTAGGGTTAACAATTCTCTCGGAACTCCACTATTTCGACCAACAATCACATGTACTTAGCTTTACTAAGATCTATGTTCACGAGTTCTTTCATTTGGGATTACATCTATCCTTATGTCCAAAGACCTCTAGTGTCAGTTACACTATATTAATGCCACTCGATCTATGTCGCTAATTAACACCGACTTCATCTCTTTCTTTAGCACTAATAGAAACAATGTCCAGACCCAATCTTCACCTATCCATTCACCTAGCATTCCAAGTACACTAGGTTATCGCTAGAAGCATAAGGAATAGTCTAAACATGCATTTCTATTATGCTACATGCAAGAGATGGAAATTATGCAATTCTAAGACATAGAAAGGAGTTCGAAGTATTCGAGTGTCACCCCCCACCTTTTGGGATGTCCCACGTAGCAACAACGTCACTTTCGTTGCCTCAAATCTCTACTTCGACTCCTCGGCCAATTTCCGAAGCTGGAAGCCTCTATTCGGCTCGGATTGCTCAAACCGTTCATCGGGTCGACGAACCGTCGCTTCCCACGCGTTCGTGGACCTAACAAAACGGTAGAAATGAGGTTAGAAGAGATCAAAACCTCACCTTTAGAAAAGCCCCAAATTGAGCCCTAGGATTTTGCCCCGAGCAAAATCCACCTTTAGAGCCTCAATCACTTGTGCAAATCATCTCTTTGGGGTGCTAGGGTTCCATAAAAATTATCCCTAGAAGATTTGGAACATTATAGGAGAAGCTACCATGAAACCCCCAATTTTGGAGCCCTAGGTTTGCACCCATAGCAAACCCACTTGATCAAAGCCCTAAGCATGGGATTGATCTACATAGAAGCCTCCTAGGGTCCTATTTGGCCCATTTCTAAGCTTCAAAACCCAAAAACCCTAAGTTCCATGAGCTAGGGTTAAAGAGCTCACCTCTAGGTTAGCTCCAAGGCCAAGGAGAAGATGAAGGGGATGATGGAGAACTCCTCCTTTGTTTTCTTCTCCTTCTTCTCCTTCCTTTTCTCCTTCTTCTTCTTCTTCTCTTCTTCTTCTCCTTCTCTTGCTTCTTCTTTTCTAGAGAGAGAGAAAGAGGAAATAAGAGGGAAATGAGAGTGCGTGAGAGGGTGTAATCCCCTCTATACCCTCTTACTAAGGCCATTTTGCATAAAAGCCCCTCCACTTTTCTATCTTTCAAACTGCTCAAACTGGGCATTTTCGGGCTGCAGTGTCCGGACCTTCACCTCAAGTCCGGATCCCGTGAGCAGGTGTTCTGGGACTTAGCCATTTTCGAAAATTTCGCAGACAAGGTCCGGACTTAGGCTGCAAGTCCTGACTTAGATTGTAAGTCCGGATCCCGAGAGCAGGATTTTTAGGACTTAGCCGCTTTCTGAAATTTCGCAGACAAGGTACGGACTTAGGCTTCAAGTCCGGACTTAGGCTGCAAGTCCTGACTTAGACTGTAAGTCCGGATCCCGAGAGCAGGATTTTCAGGACTTAGCCAAATTTCAGCTTTTTCGGTTTCTTCTCCGTTTCAACTCACTTTTGGCCCGTTTAACCTCCGATTCGTTTCAAATCGAGCCGAGACTCTCCAAACATGATTTAGATCATGTCCACATCATTATTTCATCCGCGCAAGTGTCGGATTTAGCTCAAGACCCAACATAGCTTTTCGGATTACGTTTTCGCGCCTAAGCGCACCAAAACGCACGAATGCTTCCGAGCTTCACCGGGAGCAACTCCGATGCACTTTTTGCCTTTGAATCAACTTCGAACTTTCCGAAGTCCATCCACTCGACAATCAGTTGATTCTAAACGTGGTGCAACTCTCGGATTTCGAGAATTCACTTTCTTACAATAGCCATTCATGTCGTCGAGTACTCCGAAGTGTCGCACGATTGGGACCACATAGAGGTCCACAGACGATCCCGGGTTTGAGTGCACATGGAGCCTCTGTCACGCCCCGGGGTCGGCAGGACCTTCCCCAAAGCGTGCCCAGACCCGCCATATGCCAACACATACCAGGCGTCTAAATAAAAACAGCGGAATTAAAACAACAAAAGGCTATAACTAGAATATCAGAGCCACAACAACTAATGCTAAAGAACAAGTAGAGAGAAATAAAGAAACTATATCAAGTATAACTAGAAGCATAAATAAAACAAGGCTAATAGTATCCTCCTCAAAATACACAAAGGTGGTGGTCTCTATACAAGGTACAACTCTCCATCTCTCACAAAATAAAAAGAGAAATGGTAGACCACCTATGCACGCGTCCTCTCCAACAGTCGCTAGCCCGAGGCAATACTCTTGCCACGGTCCCGAGCCTCCCCCGATGCAGAAGGCACTGAAAGTAAACAGAAACAGAGGGCGTGAGAACCCAACTTGTGCCACCTAAGTACCGTGGTAGCCCGACATCCCTCGCAAGGAATGTGTCTGTCCCAACGGTCCCGTAGGTTTCTCAACACCGCACGCGCGAACGAATCGCAAAGGCCAACTCCGGAGTGCCGGCTTGTAGGGAGCGACCCTCACAAGCATGTGCGAAAGAGCACAAATGGCAACAAGTATAGTCAAGTCTCAAGTCCAAACCTCATGTCTCACATGGAAATAGTAACTAGTAGCCCTAAGGTCTAGTTCAATTATTCTCATGACACTAGATTCTCTATGTCAAGTTCATTCACGAGCCTAATGCCGCTTGATGACATTAGCTCACTATTCTACACTTTTGATGCCAAGCCAATGCCGCTTAATGACAAGGGCTTTTCTCCTATGTCATGTATAGTTCTATGTTCTCAAACACATGTCAAATTCCTCTTAAACACATAGTTTCAAGTTTCCAAATAGAATGCTACAAGGCTTCAGCTCTCACATGCATACGTCTCTACTATATAGAGTAAAATTGCATTACACATAACATATGTATCTTAAGCATTCTAAAATTCACAAATAAATCAAATAGCATGAAAATGTACTAATTTCCATATAACCATAAGCAAATAAGCATCAATGAGAATTTCTTATTGTGCTAGGTGAGGCCAAACCCACCGTCGCTCCAAGCGTCTGAACCGCTAACGAAGCTTCGATTCCTACTCCTAATACCCTACAAAGTAGATCCTAGGAGTTACAACCTCAAGAGATAAGTCTTGAGTTCAAACTTTAAGCTTCTAGGTCAAAGTCAAGAAATACTCACCTAAATGTGCAATAATCCTCTTAGAAATTCCAAAAGGAAGCTAGATCCCTCCCAAGGCAACCTAAACAAAGGTTCTAAACCAATCAAAAGGAATCTAAAAGCCCCAAATACAAAAGCCCCAAATAAAACCCTAATTCCCAAAATCTAGGGTTTCATCACAAAGAGACCACAAAAGCCCAAATCTAGGGGAAAAGAGATGTTGCTTACCTCCTAGGAGCACTAAAACAAGGTCCACAATCCTCTAGAAGTGACGATCTTCCTCCAAATGAGCTCCAAGTCCAAGCCCCAAGCCTCTACCAAGGTGACAATGGCACTAGGAGGCAAAAGGAGAAGAAAAGAGAGATTAAATCTCTAGAAAACCACCCAAAAATCCAAATGAGCTCAAGGGAAAAGAGAGAGGAACTCCCTACCTTGCTTGCTGCTGTGGAAGGGTTCAAAAGAAGCCCTAGGGACAGGGGGGAAACATATAGAAGCAACAAAATGCTAATTCGTTTTCCAATAAATCGTTGTACCTAAGACAACCACTTGTACCCAGATAAACCTCAAACAAAGAACCCGAGCCTCGGGTTTGCCCAGCTGCTCATCTATACCGGTATAAATCTCGTCTTGTACCGGTATAGCCATCATTTTGTACCGGTATAAACACCATTTTGTACCGGTACAAAGGCATAAAATTCCAACTCGAGAGCAACCTAAAATCCAGCTTTTTGGACTTTAGTGCTTGAAAATCATCCACTAACCTCGGTACTCGTGCCATGGGTCGGAACACAGTCAACGACCCTCCAGAAAATCTGGAAAAGCTCAGATCTCACTTCTAACACTCGAACCTTGCAATTTGCAAAGTCCAGTGCGTCACAGCCTCCTACCCAAGAACGGGATTTATATGTGAGTCGAGGGCGAACCCAAGGGATTCGCCAATGATTGGGTAAAAGAATGTGAACATTGTCATTGAACAATTAATGTTGAACATGGAAAAGAACTTGTTAGCATGTTAGTGAACCCTTTACTATGATGCATGCATTCATTTCAAAAGATTATGGGCATAGTAGCATAGATTTCCTATTATGCAATTTACAGCTTTCAAATATCTATATATATATATATATATCTAGTTGTTACTTGTGCCTACTTGGACCTAGTGGGGAGATCGGTGGAGTCGGTGGCCGAGCCCACTGGGAACTAAGGAAGTTAGTTCTCACCCCACTCTACTTCCAGTGTTTGGCGCTGTTGGTTATAGGTCTCAAGGATCTAAAGGTAATCTACACCTAGAGGGGGGTGAATAGGTGTACAACGGCCAATTAAAAATCTCGATGCGATTTTAAAGTAAATGCGGAAAATAAAATCAAACACACCAAGATATACGTGGGAAAACTCCACAAGGAGTAAAAAATCCACAGGACCGATAACACGAAACTCAACTAAGAAACTATTGAGTACAAGGCGATTCACCCACGCTTTACCCAATTTACCGAATCTTCTATGTGGATCCCTTTCGTCGTCCTCGATCGCTTGAAATCCTTCAACCGATCATGCCGCAACTCCTCGCGACCACGCTTCGATTCTCCAAAGCTTTCACCGAATCCTCGGCCTCCACACGCGATCCCCGCGCAACCTCTTCGTCCGAAGAGAGAACAACGATGATTGATGATAATTAACTCTTTAAACACCGTGGACCATGAGAATCCTTTCTAGTTATTCATCGAGTCGATTCAAAGAAGAAGCATCAAAGCAACATCAACTCAATGAACTACTAGTATCTTACTCTCTCTTAGGTTTAGAAGGAAAAAGCTTAGAAGAGAGTATCTAGGGTTTTGAATGAAGCGTATTCAGGTATATCACGTCCTAAGGCTTCTCATGGTCTATTTATAGAGTTAGAAAACTTTGAAGTAGACTAGAAATCAAATCAGCCCTTTTTCGCAATATTTTCGGTTCTCTCGTCCTGCCTCCATTTCCGTCCTGGCCCCCGTGCTTCCGTCAATATTTTCGCACAGGGACTCTGTCCGGTCAGAAAGTGGTGTCCGGTCAGTGTTTGCGAAGATTTCAAATATCAAACTTACTGACTCCGGACAGAAGGTGGTGTCCGGTCAGGGTTTAAGCTTTCGCAACAAAACAAGCTTACTGAGACCGGACAGTACCTACGGTCCGGACAGAAACCATCTAAAAATAGTTTTTGTAAAAACAATATTTTAAAGATTTTTAAAGTCTTCTAACTACTATATCCATATTGTTAATCACCATAAATGATCTTAAAAGCATACCTGAGGTGTTGAGCTTCTTCAACGAGTCCTGGAGCCTCCGTCTTCATCTTGATTGACTTGATCTCTTCAAGACTCCGACTCGTCCACGAAATTCGCCAACCTATAAAATCCTTAACAATCTCCCCCTTTGGCGATTTCGTGACAAAACATAATACATGCCTTTACAACCTCAAATACTGAAAAAAAAAAAATTGAGACTTATCGCAATCACCAAACGATAACTCTCAAGCATGATCAATCCAATAAACTCAAAATTACAAGTTAGAACTTATCCTATACAAACTCTATGACTTAGACAATGGAGTCTTGAAGTCTTGAATGTTCCTGCAAAAGAAATCTCAAAACACACACATTCAAGCATCAAGAAAGTACACGAGTTCATAAGTCTAAGTAACAAACTAACTATCAAAGTTAACTAACTAACTAACTAACAACGTTTAGTCATAGTAAGTTAGACATATTAACATCTCATTTTCACCATCTCCATCTCCCCTTATCGTCTTCATCTCCCCGCACATCTCCATCACTTCATCTCCCCTTTTTGTCACAAAAACCGCCAAAACAACACAAGGAGGAGGATAGCCATGGATCACCCGGAATCACGGCCGGGAGGTGGCATCTCGGCGCTTCCACACCCAACTTTCTCGCAAAGGAGCCGCAAGAAGCGAGAAATACGCCCGTATTTCTTGTTTAGCTTGGCAACGTCTTGCTTGATCTCTGCAATCTCGCCAGATAGACGGCGTTGCTCGCGATAAACAGAAGTCATAGATGCCTCGGTGTCAGACTCTTGTGGAGAAGAAGGTGCGGGAGCATCAGTTCGAGGTGGAGAGTGCCCGTGAAGCTGAACATGTGACTTGACCATCGTCGTGTCACTGATCGGGCCGAGAGAGTGCTCATAAGATGTACAAAAAAATGTCTACATCATGCATTCGCAGAATCCTCATGATAATCAGAGGGAATGGAAGACGATCCTTCTGATTAGCCGTCTTGATCTCCCGTGCCATTCGCTTCCAGATTAGGAATGGGATGTTAATGTTGATGTTCTTCTTCTTGACTAGCTCAGGATGCCCCAGAAGATACATAAACATAACCCGATCCCAACGAATCACCTTGGTGTTAGCAAGAGGCATGATGTTATAGCATACTATAAAGTTCAAATACCGATACTCTAATCTCAAATCCGTCGAGAGTATGGCGTAACCATTGTTTTCCGCTCCCGGAACAGAGAGTATTTAAAATCCGTCTCCAATCAACAAGAGACTCTAGCTCGGCATTCATGTAGTCCACTCCGTCAGTCCGAGCTTGCATATCCAACACTGATGCAACAGTATCAGGAGTGATCGACATCTCAGTCCCCCTAACTGAAGTAGTAAATACATAAGGGCCTCCATCAGATTCGAGCAAATTTCCACCTCGCATGTAGAATTCCCTGATGAGTTCAAGTCCATATCCAGTGCGCTCTTTAATCTCACAAATCTCATGTAAGTTTCCATTTTCAAACAACGCTTGAAAAGCAGGAGCTCTCTTGATCAAGTTTGTAACTCCAACCAGTCGCTCTCCAACGCAATGTTTCGAAGCATAGAACTGATATCTCTAGGGATCAACAGGAGGCTGATCTACTCGAGGTGCCCGAGGAGCTTGAGCAGGTGCTGCAGATTGAGGCTCGTCAATAGTAATCCCAACTGTCTTCTTCCTGGTTCGCTTAGAGCGATGTTCCTTAGACGGTTCGTCATCTCGGGCTTTAGCCTTTCCTTTTCCCTTTCCTTTTGTTTTCTCCTTGGATTTTCCTTTGGAAGTTCTTTGAACTGCAGCGAGTTGGGACTCAGCCAGTACCGTGTCCCAATCCCCCTCGTGAGACTCACGGTCTGAGTCCTCCGCTGGATTGTACTCACTCCCAATATCCTCAGCGGGTTGATCCTCCCTCTGTTGTGTGGAGTGAGCGCCTGTCCCTTCACGCCCCGACCCCCTCGTGCCATTAAGAACACCAACACAAGCGGCCACGAGTACATTTTTGCAACTAATATCTGTTCAAAAACTCAAGAACAACAATATTGATCATAATATAGCAAAAATTACGAAAGATTGATCGCAAATTTTTAACAAAATTAGCATCATCCTAGAGCCATTAGAAACACATTTGATATAGAGATAATGCATGAAAAATGATCAAATAATAAAGAAATTTCGAAAAACCTCAGTGAACAGTGCAAAAACTAGGGTTAATCCAAAATGCGTGTAGATCAGTTGATTAAGATGAAAAATAATCACATGGAACAGCAGATGAGACATGTTTAAGCAAGATTGAAGCAACAAAACCAGTTCAAAAAACTTAAACAAGGTTTAATCCGAAAAACCCTAAAATCTGAGAAAATCGGGCAAAAATCGAAAAATTCAAAATCCAAACCTTGAATCCGAGTAATAAGTGAGGAAATATGAGGGCAAAGATCAAGGAATCACTCTAGAGACTTTTAGAGAGAGAAACTGGCGAAAACGAGAGACATTGGAAGCGTTTGAAGCATCCTGCCGCGCATGCTATATTCGCGCCGCCACTCGAGACCGATGCACTGTATTCTCGTCCGGATGGCACCAAAAATGCACTATATAGTAAGTGCTGTCCGGACAGGGGTTAGTGACCGGTCCCAGCAAGCAAAATTTTTAAAACATGGAATTTTTCAGTACAAACCAGGTGCCCACATGAATTACATGAGATATAATAACAAAAACTAATCCGAACCAAATCAAGGATGTCAAAAATATTGAACCTTACATTAATCAAAAATTGAACTTCATATACTGTGAATTTAGACACATCCGTCGAGAACTAATCAACGTAGTACTAAGTTTAAGTTCAAATTCACATTAATAAAGATTAATGTATATCCCATAAACTGAAATAAGCACAAGAATATAATCCAATTGAGTTAAGCACATGTCAATTTAAAGAAGTGGCCCTTTGAGCATCTTTTAAATTCCACCTTATATCGTTCAATTAAAAAGAGAAACCACCGAACACCTCAAATATAAGAAATAAGATTATATATAGAAATTTTTCCGAGATGTAAACATTCATTCATGTGGTAGCTTCACTCACTTACCGGACGACAGGGGTGGTAGCTCTTGCCTACATGTTGTGGTAGTTTTCACACTCTTTTAGAAAAAGATGTAACTCTTTCCACATCTTAAATAGGTGGTAGTTTTCACACTCCTATAAAAGGATGTAACTCTTTCCACATCTTTTAATATGGATATTACTCCCCTCAACTAGTGCAACCCCAACGGGACATGCTATTGTGATTTCAAAGAAATAGGATCACATATCACCCATCATGCAAATAATCAATTAAAATAATCTACTTTTGCTAGTTCAAGAGAGATGTATTTAAATTAACCAATAGATGTAAGAACAATTTCTAACGGATGTGGAGGTTCAAAACCAATGACATAGAAGAGTTAAATTGGATTAAAAAGTGTTAAAAATAACTTATGCAAGCAGTGAGATCACATCGTGAAGAACAAAGGAAACTTTTCAAAATAAGATAAAACACTTCGCGTTCCAAAGATCAAGCAAACAATGCACAAGAACAAATAATGCATAATTGTCCATTTTTAAATATTGGCTCATAGAAAATGTCTAGATAAATAAAATCCTTTGAAATAAACGCGACCAATCCTCCCAAGTAATGATATATTAGCTCAACACGTTTGGTTCAAGAAAATAGAACACCTTTTTTTTAAAAAAATATTCATGGCACAAGTGTTCGAATAGATATAGTGCGAGAGAGAGGTCGGTACCCACTAGACGCTTAATAAGAAAAGATTTCACCTTTGCGCACCCAAACCTTACGAATCTTAGGGTGCGTCATTTGGCTTGTACGCGTCTTGTGAAGCTTGTCGACGAGTTCGAATTTCTTGTTCTTTTGACCCTTTACTTTCGGCCTCCAAGCTTGTTTAGTTCTAATTCTTGAATCATCCTTTGTTGGCTTTGATTCCACTCTTGGAACATTCTTCTTGGACTTGATTTGAGACCATTGGTTCACGTGTGTCACGGAGTTCTTCTTTTGTGTACAATTTCTCCTCACATGACCTAGAACTCCACATTGGTGACAAATTTTGTTAGTAAACAAATTTCTAGTTGAAACGAACTTACTTTGAACTTTTGGTTTTGACTTAGTCGAATTCACGCCCACTTGCTTAGCGACTTGATCAACATAAGTCCTCTCATATCCAAGACCAAGTTTAGATGTTTGTCCAAGCCCTAGCATCTTGTCAAGTTTCGTCGTTCCGGAGGAGAATTTGTTCAAATCCAATCTTAGTTGGAAGATAGTCTTTGTGGATTCCAAGTTTGCTTCCTTTGCCTCCCTTAGTTGCTCATTGAGAAACTGTACATTTTCTTCATTTGTTCCTCTTTCGTTCTCAAGCATGCCAACTTTTTCAACAATAGATTGATAGGCTCTAGATAATCCATCCTTCTCTTTCTCCAAATCTCTCAACAAAGTTGTTAAGCTTGTGTTCTTCCCGTCTAGATCCATGATCCTTTGTTGTAGCTTCTTATTGTGCTTGGCGATCTTCTTCGATTCTACGATCAATTGACGATAAGCGTCAATCATGTCACCGCCATCCGAATCGTCATCCGTCAAGTTCTCCTGTGTGGATTGTTCATGCAATAAAGTCACGGAGATTGAGTCAATGGAGGATAAGCACATAATATTAGAATCGTATGCCAAAAGAGCCGTGGCATTTTCTTCCTCATCACTTGAGGTTGACTCCTCATCGGAAGGATCATCCCAAGTAATGGCTTGCATTGCCTTCTTCTTATTAGAAGACTTTGTCAGACAATCCGATGCTATGTGTCCAAAACCCCGACACTTATAGCATTGAATCTCTCCACTTTTCTTTTCCTTAGATGACTCTTTTGAAAAATTTTCAGAATTTTTATTCTTAGCAGAAGAAGAAGTAGTAGTCCCCTTTGATTTGTTGAATTTGGAGGAGGAAGTCTTTGAAGGAAATTTTTTCTTAAAGTTGCGTCGAAACTTCCTAGTTAGAAGCGCAAGTTGCTTCTCGAAGTCCTCCAAAGTTACGTCCGAATCCGTCTCTGATGAGGATGAGTCTCCGTTGCCTCCTTTGGTAGATTTAAGTGCCATATCTGTAGACTTTGAAGACAACTTTGAAGAAGATGAGTTAGTAGGAAAAGTCATTTCATAAGTTTGAAGAGCACCTACTAGTTCATCTACTTTCATCTCATCGGGATGTTTAACCGTCTCTATGGCAGCAACTTTCGGACGAAAACGCTCGGGGAGGGTTCTTAGAATCTTCCGAATTATCTTGGTTTCGGGAATTTTCTCACCCAAGTTGGAACAAGTGTTGACTATATCTTGAAGACGAGTATAATAATCAGTAAAAGTCTCGTTTTCATCCATATGAATAGAATCAAAACGACTAGTCAACATTTGTAACTTTTGAACTTTGACAAGACTAGTTCCCTCGTGGGTGGTTTTAAGGGTATCCCAAATTTGTTTAGCAGCTTCACATGCTGAAACCCGTGAGCATTCAGTTTGATTCCAAGAATTAAATAAAGCGTTACCTCCCTTCCCATTAAACGATGAGCGTTCGTTCTCATCCTTCGTCCACTTAGTTCTAGCCTTGGGGACGGAATAGCATCGACAACCTCGGTGGGATGAGTCCAACCAAACTCCACCGCTTGCCAAACTCTCTCGTCGATTGCAATTAGAAACGCCCTCATGCGGACTTTCCAATAGGCATAGTTAGTACCATCGAAGAGAGGAGGTCGATTGATATTACCACCATCGGCCATTGATAACAACCTAAACCCGCTCTGATACCAATTGTTGGTTATAGGTCTCAAGGATCTAAAGGTAATCTACACCTAGAGGGGGGTGAATAGGTGTACAACGGCCAATTAAAAATCTCGATGCGATTTTAAAGTAAATGCGGAAAATAAAATCAAACACACCAAGATATACGTGGGAAAACTCCACAAGGAGTAAATAACCCACGGGACCGATCACACGAAACTCCACTAAGAAACTATTGAGTACAAGGCGATTCACCCACTCGCTTTACCCAATTTACCGAATCTTCTATGTGGATCCCTTTCGTCGGTCCTCGATCGCTTGAAATCCTTCAACCGATCACGTCGCAACTCGCCGCGACCACGCTTCGATTCTCCAAAGCTTTCACCGAATCTCCTCCACACGCGATCCTCGCGCAACCTCTTCGTCCGAAGAGAGAACAACGATGATTGATGATAATTAACTCTTTAAACACCGTGGACCATGAGAATCCTTTCTAGTTATTCATCGAGTCGATTCAAAGAAGAAGCATCAAAGCAACATCAACTCAATGAACTACTAGTATCTTACTCTCTCTTAGGTTTAGAAGGAAAAAGCTTAGAAGAGAGTATCTAGGGTTTTGAATGAAGCGTATTCAGGTATATCACGTCCTAAGGCTTCTCATGGTCTATTTATAGAGTTAGAAGACTTTGAAGTAGACTAGAAATCAAATCAACCCTTTTTGGAAATATTTTCGGGTTCTCTGTCCGGTCTCCATTTCCTGTCCGGTCCCCGTGCTTCCGTCAATATTTTCGCACAGTGGACTCGTCCGGCCGTAAAGTGGTGTCCTGGGCCGTTGTTTGCGAAGATTTCAAATATCAAACTTATCGACTCCTACGTAAGGTGGTGTCCTGGTCAGTGTTTAAGCTTTCGCAACAAAACAAGCTTATCGAGACCGGACAAGACCTACGGTCCGGACAGAAAGCATCGAAAAACATTTTTTCTAAAAACAATATTTTAAAGCTTTTTAAAGTCTTCTAACTTCTATATCCATATTGTTAATCACCATAAATAATCTTAAAAGCATACCTGAGGTGTTGAGCTTCTTCAACGAGTCCTGAGCCTCCGTCTTCATCTTGATTGACTTGATCTCTTCAAGACTCCGACTCGTCCACGAAATTCGCCAACCTATAAAATCCTTAACAGGCGCAGGTTCGTCCGGCGAGGACCGCGGCAAGGGCATCGCCCCCGACCAGTGAGGACTTGGTAGTTACATTAGTAGCTTTCCTTTTATGCATTAGATTACACCCTTTTGTATCTAGATGCTTTACCTCTGGAGAGCTATGTATTTTGGAAAGATGATCATGTATTCTTTTTGGAAGAAAATGATGTAAACTGTAAATGATTACAAAGTTGTAATAGCTACGTAGTATTCTCTCTTTATTTCACTTGTGTATTACTCGTGGATTACTTGCTCTTGTCGTTGTTGGCACTGTTTGTGCCCTCGTTGATTGTGTATGTTTAGAATTTAGTATTTCCTGGGTAAATTCTCGTACACGATCTGTTATGGAGCCTTGGGCGGGCGGGAGAGGTGCCGCCCGTCCGGTGTCCGCTCGGCGCGCCCGAAACGGACCAAATCGGTAGCGGTCTTCGGGGCGGGGGCGTGACAGTAGGCATGTCCTATAGTTTGTATTCAACTTTTGTATGTTGAACTTAGTGATGTAAAGTGATGTAAATGAATGAAAGGAGTGAATGTAATAGATCAGTTTACTTGTATTTGGTTTAAAAGGAATCAAATGACATGTGATGGTTGTATGTTTTAGTATAGTAGTAGAACTTTCACTACTTGTTGTTGCTTGCCCTCGTGCAAGCCATGTACATTGATTATTCTGCTGCGTTGAATTGTTTGATTGTACATGTTGGTTAGAGCCTTGGGCGGATAGGGGAGGTACTGTCCGTCCGGCGCCTGTTCATGTGAGCCGGAACCGACCAAATAGGCGGGTTCGGGGCGTGACATAATTAATCTATGGATTCTTCAGTTTTAACCCTCTTATTACATGTAGGTCGATGCTGTAATATCTGTTTGTTCTTATTTGATCAATTGGAGGTCTTACCAGGAAATAGTTGTTTTCGTTTTTTTTTCCCTCTCTTAACTATACCTGGCATTTTTATAGCTCCTTCAAAATGCGCAATATGGAATGTTTGTAGCCATCTATGTGTTTTATGCAACAATTAACACTTCTTTATTACATAATTTTGATTTTCATTCTGCTTGTATGTCCACAAGGCGCGAGTTCTAAATTTAAGCTCATACGCAAGCTTAAACTTTGATCTTGCAATTAGCGTGCGGGCATCTAACCATTAAACTACTTATCTTTTTAGTAATAAAAAAATAAGTTAGAAAAGAAGAGTAAGATTATTTTAATTTTATTTGGTTGAAAATACTAGAAGAGAATGAAGGACAAAATAGGAGAAAAGGTAGAGAGTATTCATTTCTCTTCTAAAATTTATAATTTATATTCTCTTTGTTCATTTTCCCTCATTCCTTTTCTTTTCTCGACTCTCCAGTTTGCTTCATCCAAAAAAGTGCATGTTTGGCCTCGATTGTAGTTTGATAAAAGTGATAATTTGAATAGAGTTATTTGAATAAATTTTTCTCACTTACATGAAATGGTATATAAGTATGCATGCCATTAACTAGTCCAACAGTGATGCCAATATATCATGCCATTGCACCATGTCTCTCTACATTATATTTGTTATATGAGCTTTTAGAACAGGGATAATATTGCTTTCTTTAAAAGATGTATACGGCATGCATCATATCAAAAAGAATGAAGAGCTAATAAAGTGCTTAGCTAATTGCACCATAAAAAGTGTACTGTTAGTCACCGTGAGAATTTAGAAAGCTAAAGGGTGTATCGTATGGATGCTGCAATTCTTGTTCTAGATTGGAGTAAATAATGGAACCCTTTCTTTGATGCATGCTAATCAATCAAGCACTATTGTGGAAATACTAGCCAAGGATCGAAAACCAATTAGTGTGGGCACGGTAAATCTCTTTGCAATGCCTCTCTCTCTCTCTCTCTCTCTCTCTCTCTCTCTCTCTCTCTCTCTCTCTCCATATATATATATATCTCTCTCCATATATATATATATATATATATATATATATATATATATATATATATATATATATATATATATATAGCCAAGGATCGGAAACAATTAGTGTGGACACGGTAAATCTCTTTGCAATGCCTCTCTCTCTCTCTCTCTCCATATATATATATATATATATATATATATATATATATATATATATATATATATATATATATATATATATATATATATATATATATATATATATATATATATATATATATATATATATATATATATGGTGTGTGTGTGTGTGTGTGTGTGTGTGTGTGTGTGTGTGTGTGTGTGTGTGTGTGTGTGTAAATTCTACTCTGAAATGCTTATCTTTTTACCGTGCAGCCTTTAATGTTAATTCAGCCGTAAAGGCCGCAGATCGGTTTCTAATGCAGGTTAGAAAAACGCTATATAGGATGTCTTGTTAGCCTATTAAATTTCCATGTGTACTTATCAACTCTCTTCTTTGGGTGGCAAGTAAGGAATAAACATTCTTAAATTCTCAAAAAATAAGTTATGCAGTGAGTAAAGAAGAAGAGGGGTAGAACTAGGAGTATATATGAAACAAAGATGATATGATATATATAGAGAGAGAGAGAACGACAAAATTCTCTGAATCTGATAGGATTCGAGTTGGGTATGAGAAGGAAGAAGAGCAGTAGAACTAGGAGTATATGAAACAAAGATGATATGGACATGAAATTCTCTAGAAATTTGTTAGGGCCAAGTTGGGCATGAAAGAAATATTTATATTTATCGATAAAAAATTTAAAGTTAGTTTTCAGCAAACCGGATTGTAATAATATTTATATAACATAGAGATTATTTAATCTTTAGAAAATATATAAAAAATTTTAATCCAAATGGCAGGTTTAGATAGATAAAATCTAATCCATTCATTTAATTTGTTTGTTATTGGTTAAAACGCTATATCTATTATGGTTGGAATAATATATTATATTTTTGTTTCTTCAAGGTGATGGTGAAGCTTCAACATTATGTACTACGGTGGGTTCAAGCGCCTCTTCGTCATGGACAACGACAACACCAAGTCATGTTGGGCCATCTTCAATTGGGTCTGATTTATCTTCATCACCTCCTGATACAGCTGGTAAGAGAATCACTTTTTATGAGGTGTATTATTTTATTTTGTTTGTCAACTGTCGAAAAACATTAGTGACAGTTAGTTAGCTATGGAAAAACATTATGTTGCTATTTACTAATGTTTAGTTTCTCTTTTTCAATTTCGTGCTTTTTCTTTTTTATATATATCTCGAGTGATGGTGTTTTAGTAGGCTTTGTTTTACTTTATTGTAATGTTTACTTTGTGCGTGGCTTTGTGTTGTTGTAACTCACAAAGAATGTGTGTCATCTTGGGATGAAAATCTACCGAGTTTTCTTGACGATGTGGGCATTTCATGCATCCATATTTTACTTGTTTTTGCGCATGGAAAACCTTCCAGATCTTAGTTACTACAATGCACTTCACTCACCAAGAACTCTCTCTGCTTCTCTAGGCACCACTTTTGGAGTGCTTCTTGTGTTCACTCTCCTGCCTCTCCCCCTTCTCCAAAGTCCAAAGGTGCCTGCTTTCTCTTCTTCTTCTTCTTCTTCTTCTTCTTCTTCTTCTTCTTCTTCTTCTTCTTCTTACTTCAAACTTAACGTTTGTGATTGTTCCATCAAATTGGGTTGGAGCTGTAATTTTGTAATGCTGTAGCTGTAAGGGGTTTGTTTGCTTGATTATAACCTCGTCTTCAAAAAGTGTTTTTTACATAGAGCTATTTAGTTAGACAAAAGTTGTATGAATGAGAAATTTTGAGTCGCGCCTTATCATAACATGCTATTGAATGATTTTTCTTTTTGGTAATGTATCTTGCTATAAGATCACTTTGATGATGCATAGTTATGTTAAACATAAGAGGGGCTTAGTTGGTGCTTTATGCTGTTAAATGCTCCAAAGCATTTTAGAATGTTACTTATACTCTTTTCATCATATTTCTTCTGTACTTACCTATATTGTAGTATAAATATGAAGGTCGTGTTGTTGTGACTCTTATTGACCAACTGCAATGCCACTATCAGACCGCATATTCTCCAATTCTTATTGACCAACTGCAATTCTTATTGATTTTACTACCTAATCTTTCAATTTGTTTGATTTAGAGCTCGACTTTCTGTGTTAGTATTGTTCATAATTCACATGATGTCAAAGTAGCTTTTTCTTTTATCACATTTTTATTAGCTATTTTCTGTTTGTTCTCCTTCAATTGTATATGGCACTTGTTCGATTTAATTCATGCACTTTTAAAGAATAATATATATCACAATTTTGACAATTGTTTATTTTGTTAATAATCCATTAAATCAAAAATTCAAAAGGACAAATTATTTGTGTACCCAACTATGCAAAAAATACTCCTACTTTTGTTGTATATTGTTTAATTTACACAATTTGCTTTTCTCTTCTTTGTTTGTTGCAGGAAATGAATTGCTGTTGAAATAGGAGTTGAAGCAATTTTTTATCGTTTTTAAGTATTTTCTATTTTCAAAGTTGAGAGAGTCAGGAATGATGTTGAACTGTATATCGAATATTATTACTCTATTGCTTTTAAATTGATTTTGCTATTATTTTGTTTTTAAGCTGTTGTAGATCAGAAGACAATTAGCCTTTTAAATTGTTGTTAAAAAAATAATTTTGTTTGTTATTTTGTATATGTTCTGTTTATAAAATATAAGCTGTATATTTTTATATTTAGTTTATTATATTTTTATTATTGGTGGCCATTTATCGTACAGTTGGTGGCGACAAAAAGTTGCCTTTTTATCTTCAACTAAGATGGCGACTGTGATGGTTGCCACATAAGGTATATATTTGGTGGCAAAAATGTATTGCCACCTTGTCTCCATAAAAAGTGGCGACTAATAAGGGCCACTAAAAAATCGTATTTGATGGCGACAAAACATCGCCACGCTATCTTTAATAAGATAGCGACTAATAGTTTCCACTAAAAGTTATATTTGGTGGCGATAAAATATCTCCACGCTATCTTTAATAAGGTGGTGATAAAAAATGGCCACTAAAAGTCATATTTGGTGGCGACAAAATGTCGCCACATTATTTTAAAAAAGGTGGCGATTTTTTATACTTTGCCACAATTTCATTTAACGGCAACACTTTCGGTGGCAACTTGTGGCGACTTTAAAAGTCGCCACCTTTTGAAAAGGTGGCAATTTTTTATATATATGGTGGCGACATTACTCGCCACCAATATATAATATTCTTGTAGTGATGCCTTACAATATGCGATATGAATATATGCAACAACTAGTAGATCTATTGATTCTACTCTAAACTTTGCTATCTTTAGCCCATATCATTCTATTTTAAGGTTTCCGCCACCTTAGTTTCACAACGCAAGCTCTACTTGCTTCTAAGGTCACCATTACCTTAGTTCTCGCCTCTATCACTAGCTTATAAGGTTCCTGTTACCTTATCCAAGCTATCCACTCGACTCGGCTTCGAGTCAATCATCCGCGAACTATCGCGTACGGCTGCTCAACAAGCAAAAATGAAGCTCCCTTTAGCCCGTATCTTCGCGTAGGCTCGACGGATCGCCGAACCGATTTCGCCAACGCGTTCGTACACCTAACAATTAGATTTACATGGGGTTAAACGAGATCAAACCCATCTATTAACAAAAATCCCATTTTGGAGCCCTAATATGCCATTGTTGCAAAATCCACCATTAAGGCTTTAGATTCTTGCAATAATCATCCATCTAGTACCATTAGGTTCCACTAAAACCATTCTTAGAGTATATAAACCAAACCCTAAGAAATCACCATTAAAGAGCTTCAAGAAGCTTACCTCCCAAAGCTTTGGAAGAAGATGAAGATGAAGCTTCACTTCTTGCTTCCTTCTCCACCAAATCCCTCTCCTAAATCCACCCTTGTAGAGAGAGAGAAGAGACATCTAGAGAGGCTGAGGAGCTTCTCTCTCTAGCTCATGTGTGTGTGTGTGTGTTGTTGGGTTGAGAAAGGAAGAAGAAGGGTTTAAGCCCTTCTTCTAGAAGCAACCCCACCACTTTACAATATTGCCCCTTTTCAAACTGGGCATTTTTCGAGCTCGGGGACCGGTCTCTCCAGCCAAGGACCGGTCCCCGAGAGAACTGCTCCTGCCTTTTGCACACGCAGACCGGTCTCTCCCTAGAGGGATTGGTCCCCGAGAGCAGATCTCGCAGAACAACTCCAGCCTCAATTCTCTCGCTCACGGGAACCGGTCCTTGCTCAAGAGACCGGACCCCGGAGGACAGGTCCTTCCTGAGAGACCGGTCCCCGAGAGCAGTCTCAGCACAGAATGGGCATTTGCCCAGTCTGCACGCGTACGGGAACCGGTCCTCCGACTGAGGGATCGGTCCCCGAGGGCATAAAAGCTGCAGTCCTGCAGACTTGCTCCAGCTTTCTCTCGAAGAACCTCTGCAATGCACTTTATGCATTTTTGACGCTTTCGGCCTTTCTGAAGCATCCCGAACTCACCCTCGATCATTTCGGATTGTGGTTCGGATTCATGCATCGAGGATTCAGGTCCTTACATCCTCCCATCCATAAAAAGAGTTTCGTTTTCGAAACTCAAATCACTTCAACACCCACATCCCAACTCAGCTTATTGGGAAACCGGGGACTCTAATGCACTTTTCAACTCCGGAGTGGCCTTTCTCTCATCGGAACTATCCAAAGGCCCATTTCGGAGGATGTAAGACTAATCTCACCTACATTTACCAAGCGCGACACCGAAAGTGCATTACGACTCGCGAGTTTCGGTGGTAGTGTAAGTCAATACTCAACGACTCCACATGCTCCAACACCACTCGCCAACGGCACACTAAGGCCAACTCACTTCCTTCGAGATCGAGACAACCCGCCATCCTCGTGGTGTGGATCCAGCAAAATGCAGCAAGGGTCATATAGTCCACCACCACGACACAATTCACACGGGTAAATCCTCTCGAATCACTTGAGCATACAGAAAGCGGCATTCCACCACTTTGGGCATCCAAGAGTCTGACACAACTCTTCCTAGCAATTATACTCTCTTTCGGGAACACACTCTGATTCGATTACCGGTATTGCTTAAAGGCAATATCAGGGGTGCATCGACCATTGGCGAGTGTTCCAATCACAATTGGATTCAGCTTTATCGCGAGATGGCTCACTTCGGCATATCTCCAACTCAATCCTCAAAAGAGCCTAAATTCCAATTCTCACGTGGCTTCCACTATCCAAGTGTCTTTTAGAGACCACTTTACTTCAGCTCCAATTGCCACGGCCAATTCGGCTTCGTCGCCGCAATCAACTCACACGAGCACTCCATTCATGAACCTAAGCCAACTCTTCGACAGAGTTATCGGCCAAGCCGCTCACCCGTCGAAGTCCGTTGGGAACTTGAATGACCACCGAATCCACTCGCTGGCCGTCCTTTCCCTTTTTCCCTATAATACGCCTCGCACTCCTCCCACAGGGATGCATTGCCATGCTCTATCCACAAGGCTCGATCCAGAACATGGGCAAAAGTCTACAACTTAAGTATGAGCACAGTCTTATAAAGATCCAGCCGAAGTCCACGCACAAAGCAGTCAGCTTTATCTTTGTCATCCCGTACCACATTCGGGACACAATGCACGATACGAGAAAACTCCCGCTCGTATTGTCTGACTGAGCGATCTCCTTGCCGCAGCTTCCGGAACCTTTCCTGAAACTTTCTTTTCTCACTGTCAGGAAAATAAGCCGAGAATAGCATTCCCCGAAACTCCTCCCAAGCCATAGGCGGGAGACTAGGCGATCGGTCCCGCCGAATGCCCTTCCACAACACCTTTGCTGACTGCTTTAAGCAATGCACAACCAGGGGCACCTTGTCCCGCTCCAAGGTGTACAGCTCCTCGAAGAAGGTTTCCATGGAATCAATCGCTATCTCCACGATCAACACGATCAACGAATCTGTATCCTCTCCATCAAAGGTAGGCGGATCGAACTTCTTGAAAGCCATGAGGGCCGCCAAAGCTCGCTCATTCTCCGTCCCCACCAGTGCACTTTTGGGAGTCGGATCACCCGACCCCAACGGAAACATCTCAGCCGCGACTCCCGGTCGCTCTTGACGAGTCGCAGCTGGTGCAGCCACCAGCTGATCCACCGTTTCTTGGAGCCTTTTCATTCGCTCCTTCTGGTGCATTGCGGCCTACTACTGCCGCTGCACCAAATCGACTTATTGCCTCACTACTCCCACGAGTGTGGCCAACTGATCGCGAAGTTCTAAGTCTCCGCTCGCGTCAGCTTGCTCAGGGACACCACTTGTCCCGTCTCGCGTCGATCCGGATGAAGATCACCTCCGCGGTGCCATCGTTTCTTGAAACACGACAACTCGATTAGTTCTCGACCATCTTGGGTCGAACACGAGACCATTAATACCGGCTCAAGAGCCAATCAGGCGAAAGTCATGCAAGGGTGTCTATTCTCATCACTAGGTTTCATGTTGTCGCGCGCCAACATGAACACACCTGATCGAGAATAAACGACACCTCGAGTCTACCTCTAATATTCGTCTTAGAGGTTTACGACACAACCCAATCGATTTATTTTTCGCCACAAATCTCAAGTCATCGTCTCTCACGAGCCTTAACCTCTATGGTTCATACTATTCTAGGGTCTTGTGAGACCCCAGTTAGTCCTATATATAAGATATAATAGGGCTAAAACTCTTAACCCGGCTTAAGCATTTTGGGTGGTGGCAAGACCCAAGAGGTTAAGAGAGTTAAGCGTGCTAGGACGGGAGTAGTCCTAGGATGGGTGACCCCCTGGGAAGTTGGGGCGTCACAGATGGTATCAGAGCCAATTACCAGCCGGAAGTGTGAGATGAGTCTCGGCTGAGCCAGGGTCTGGATGACGGGCTAGCGAGACGAGTCTCACATCGCCTGGTACTTGTGAGTCTGAGCCTGACGAGGACGTCAGGGCTTAAAGGAGGGACCCCAGATAGTCCTATATATAAGATATAATAGGGCTAAAACTCTTAACCCGGCTTAAGCATTTTGGGTGGTGGCAAGACCCAAGAGGTTAAGAGAGTTAAGCGTGCTAGGACGGGAGTAGTCCTAGGATGGGTGACCCCCTGGGAAGTTGGGGCGTCACAGGTCTCCTAGGTTTGCCTAAACTATTTCCCATTCTCTACTTTATGCTCTGATACCTCTTTATCTGTCACGCCCCGAGCCCGCCTATTTGGTCGATTTCGGGCACACCGACAGACCGCCGAACGGACAGAGTTTTCCCTATACGTCCAAGGCGTCGCAATCAATATAATTACAAGAGGTTTCAAACAGGAACATACACCAGTCAGAGATTGCATAAGGAAGTATCAAAAATATAAATACATCTACAACTATTACAAGCATTCATCTCAATTTCATTTTACATTTACATTCAACTTCCAAGTGCAATTAAGTTATTACAAGTTTTAATATATCTTGTTCCTCTCATTTTCCTCTACCCCTAGGCTATGCCGACTCGGGGTACTGCTATCTCTGATCTCTGAGGTAGGGCGCTATCTATGGAGCTACGTCCTTGTCTCGCGCCGCCGCGCCGCTCACGTGCGAACCTATAACACTCCAAAATAACGTGGGGTGAGAACCAACTCCATGGTTCCTAGTAGGTACGGCCACCCAAGGGAAAAACTCGACCAATAGGTCCAAGGAGGCACTGCAATCATGTTAGTCCAAAAATATCTACAGATATGTAATTATGCAACTAACAGATAACATGCCTCACAATATGCGATATGAATATATGCAACAACTAGTAGATCTATTGATTCTACTCTGAATTTTGCTATCTTTAGCCCATATCATTCTATTATAAGGCTTCCGCTACCTTAGTTTCACAATGCAAGCTCTACTTGCTTCTAAGGTCACCATTATCTAAGTTCTCGCCTCTTCTCGCGCATCCCGTTCGTCGTTGTGACGGGCAAGATTCACCTTGAACTGCTCCAAATGATGGCGGAATGTTGCCATAGCTGCAACAATATCCTTCTCCACCAAATGAAACCCCTCCTCCAACATCCCCACATGTTGGGATAGGTCGGAGTAGCGCTCCTCCACTCTCGCAGCAGAGTCCTCCAGCACGCCTACGCGGTCGTCAAGCAAGACGAACTCTCTCGCCAGAGTCCTCGGCTCCTTGCTCTTGCCGCGCTTGGTAGCCCTGGGCTCAGGCACAACATCAACGACGACAGCTTCCGACGAATACATGGTTCCTCCTCGAACCGGCTCTGATACTAACTGTCACGGCCTTAGCGTTTCTATTCACAAAGGCTCTGCGACGCCCGCCTTTCTGCTCAAAGATTGGCAAGCCTTCGTCCCTGTTGCTAGTTCGAACCTTCGCGTCCTACGACTAGCTATGCAAAGGGAAATGACAAAGAGAAAGATGCAGAGGTTCTCTCAAAAAGCTAAGTACTACACTACTTAGAAAATGAGAATTACAACTCACATACACATTCTTTCTTGTGTGTTTTGGCCTTAGCCAAACACACTACTTATAGGCTCCTGGATACAATGAACCTAGCCACACACTAACTCACACATTATGACATATATTAACTCACCCACTAACTCAAAATAATGAGCCCTAATAAAAGCCAAAAGCCCAAGAGTCACCCCATAACTCCTATGAGTTTCATAACCCTTGAGTTACCCAAGCGGGTTGGGTTTGGGTTTACTTGACAACCCGATTCGACCCGTTTTCAACCCGAAATCGCTAGCAGACTTGGGCCATTGTCAAGGAGAAATCAGCGCGGAATCAGAGCCGGTTCGAGGAGGAACCATGCCGTCATCGACGAGCCTTCGATGCAAACCGTGCGAGAAAGGAGCAAGGAATCGCAGGCACTCGCTTAGGAGTCCTGAATCCTTGAAGTACCGTGCGGGGCGACAGAAGGATGTTATGACGGGCAGAGTTGGGTGTGCGTGTCGCGGAGAACATGCACACCCTGGGCGTTCTGCTGCTTGGCGGAGGGCGCGTGCGTGTCGCAGGGGACATGCACACTCAGGAAGTTCTGCTACTAGGCGGAGAGCACGTGCGTGTCGCGGAGGACATGCACCCCCTGGGAGTTCCGCAGTGTGGCGGAGTGCGCGTGCGTGTCGCGGAGGACATGCACCCCCTTGGCGTTCTGCAGCGTGGCGGAGTGCGCGTGCGTGTCGCGGAGGACATGCACCCCCTGGGCGTTCTGCAGCGTGGCGGAGTGCGCATGCGTGTCGCGGAGGACATGCACCCCCTGAGAGCTCTGCAGCTTGGCGCAGTACGCGTGTCTGTCGCGGAGGACATGCACACTCGGGGCGTTCTACAGCTTGGCAGAGTGCGCGTGTGTGTCGTGGAGGACATGCACATCCGGCGAACTCTTCGCACAGCAGGCTCACTGGTGCACTTGCTCAGAGAGGTAAGACACTAAGCGCTGGTGCGGGGACAGATGCAGACATTGGGTGCAAGGCACCGGGCCGATCGCGCGCGAAGGCACGACAGACCGCGCGGAAGGCTATGCAGACCGGGAGCGACTCGGCGCGCGATGAGGGCGTCTGCGCGATAGGTGGGGGAGAATGTCACGGACAAAATATTTTTCGTTGACTTCTCCTTGACAGTGGCCCAAATCTGCTAGCGAAAACGGGTTGAATGTATCTAGGAGCTTATATATAGTGGGGTTCTAAGGTCAAAACACACAAGAGGTAGTGTGTATGTGAGTTGTAATTCTCATTTTCTAAGTAGTGTAGTACTTGGCTTTTTGAAAGAATCTCTGCCTCTTTTTCTTTGTCATTCCCTTTGCATATTTAGTCGTAGGATGCGAAGGTCCGGGCTAGCAATAGGGATGAAGGCTTGCCCTTCTTCGAGCAGGAAGGCGGGCGCCGCACGGCCTTTGCGAACAGAAACGCTAAGGTCGTGACAGTTGGTAACAGAGCTGGTTCGAGGAGGAACCATGCCATCATCGACGAGCCTTCGATGTAAACCGTACGAGAAAGGATCAAGGAACTGCAGGCGCTCGCGTAAGAGTCCTGAATCCTTGAAGTACCGTGCGGGGCGACAGAAGGATGTTACGACGGGCAGAGTTGGGTGTGCGGGTCGCGGAGGACATGCACCCCCTAAGCGTTCTGCAGCGTGGCGGAGTGCGCGTGCGTGTCGCGGAGGACATGCACCCCTGAGAGTTCTGCAGCTTGGCGGAGTACACGTGCGTGTCGCGGAGGACATGCACACTAGGGGCGTTCTACAGCTTGGCAGAGTGCGCGTGTGTGTCGTGAAGGACATGCACATCTGGCGAACTCTTTGCACAGCAGGCTCGCTGGTGCACTTGCTCAGAGAGGCAAGACACTAGGTGCTGGTACGGGGACAGATGCAGACATTGGGAGCAAGTCACGGGGCCGATCGCGAGCGAAGGCACGGCGGACCGCGCGAAAGGCTATGCGGACAGAGAGCGACTCGACCCGCGACGAGGGCGTCTGCGCGTTAGGTGGGGGAGAATGTCACGGACAAAATATTTCCCGCTGACTTCTCCTTGACAGTGGCCCAAATCTACTAGCGAAAACGGGTTGAATCGGGTGTTAGAGAGACCCAAACCCAACCCGCTATGGGAAACTCAAGGGTTATGAAACTCATAGGAGTTATGGGGTGACTTTTGGGCTTTTGGCTTTTATGAGGGCTCATTATGAGAGTGTGTATGTGAGTTGTAATTCTTATTTTCTAAGTAATGGAGTACTTAATTTTTTGAGAGAATCTCTGCCTCTTTCTCTTTGTCATTTTCCTTTGCAAACATAGTCGTAGGACGCGAAGGTCCGAACTAGCAATAGGGACGAAGGCTTGCCCATCTTCGAGTAGGAAGACAGGCGACGCACGGCCTTTTGCGAACAGAAACGCTAAGGTCGTGACAGTTGGTATCAGAGCCGGTTCGAGGAGGAACCATTTCTTCGTCGGAAGCTGTTGACGTTGTGCCTCAGCCCAGGGCGACCAAGTGCGACAAGAGTAATGAGCCGCAGACTCTGGCGAGAGAGTCTGTCTGGCTTGACGATTGCGTAGGCGTGTTGGAGGACTCTGCTGTGGGAGCGGAGGAGCGCTACTCCGCTCTATCCCAACATGTGCCGATGTTGGAGGAAGGGTTTCATTTGATGGAGAAGGATATTGTTGCAGCTATGGCAACATTCCGCCATCGTTTGGAGCAGTTCAAGGTGAATCTTGCCCGTCACAACAACGAGCGGAATGCGCGAGATATGCTACTTCAGGACATCGGTGCCAAGGTCAAGAAGGTCGATGACCTCAAGACGAGAGAGGCACTACTTGAGCGAACCGAGGGCGATCGAGGTGAACCACCAAAGACGAGCGAGGCCAAAGGTAGGGGAGAGCACCGCAATCCAGGCGACGCAAAAGAGCTCAACGAAAGTTCAACCCTTACTGCCCTGCAGCTCTGCTAGGAGGTGAAGCACGGGAAGGCTGAGAACCTCGAGGAGGAGGGCCTGAGCAGTGGCAAGACTGTCAAGTCTCTTGCGGTGCTGAAACGGCTAGCGTCCAACCAACATGCAAGTCATTCTGCCGAGGAGCCTGCGATGACCAAAAGGCGTTCTGCAGCTTGGCAGAGTGCGCGTGCGTGTCACGGAGGACATGCACACTCAGGGCGTTCTTCAGCTTGCCAGAGTGCGCGTGTGTGTCGTGGAGGACATGCACATCCGGCAAACTCTTCGCACAGCAGGCTTGCTGGTGCACTTGCTCAGAGGGGCAAGACACTAGGTGCTGGTGCGGGGATAGATGCAGAGATTGGGAGCATGGCACTGGGCCGATTACGCGCGAAGGCACGACGGACCGCGCGGAAGGCTATGCGGACCGGGAGCGACTCGGCGCGCGACAAGGGCGCTGATTTCTCCTTGTAAGTTATGGAACCCTAGGACCTAAAAGGTAATTAACACCTAGAGGGGGGTGAATAGGTGCACAATGGCTAATTTAAAATCTTAATGCGATTTTAATGAAAATGCGGAAATTAAAATCAACACACCAAGATTTTTACGTGGAAAAACTCCAAATTGGAGAGAAAAACCCACGGGACTGATCACACGAAAAATCCACTAAGAAACAAAGTGATTACAAGGTGATATACCGATTACCCTACCCGACTTTACCTAATCTCCAACGTGGATCTCCTTCGCTGGTCCTCAATCGCTTGAAATCCTCCAAACGATCACGCCGCAACTCCTTGCCGCGCCAACGCCTTGAATCCTCAAAGCCTCCACCGAATCCTCGGCCTCCACACGCGATCCCCGCGCAAGCTCTCCGTCCGGGGAGAGAACAAAGATGGTTTATGGTGATTTCAACTTTGTAATACCATAGACTATGGGAAGTCCCTTCTAATTAACCATCGAGTTGATTCACAAAGGAAGAATCATAAGAAAGAAACTAGAATCAACTCAACGATCAATTAGAAAAGAACTCTCTCTAAGAATTAGGTCATCAAGCACAAAAGAGAGTTTCTAGGGTTTAGAATTGATCTAAGATCTGAAGCGTATAGTCCTTGGACCTCCCATGGTCTATATATAGAGTTAGAAGACTTTGAAATAGAGTAGGATTCAAATCAGCCTTTTTTGAAAATATTTCGTGTCCAATGTCCGGTCTTATAATGAATGTCCGGTCCATCCTTCCGTCAATATTTTCGCAATGAGCTAGGTCCGGACAATGCCTGAGGATGTCCGGTCTTACTTTGCGTAGCATGAAAACTCAGCTTACTGAGACCGGACATAGGCAGGATGTCCGGACATAATTAAAGGATATGCAATGTGAAGCCTACGGGATCTGGACATTGACCATTGTCCGGACATTGACCATATATATTCAGTTTATTGCAAATTTATCAATTTTAAAGCCTTTTAAAGTCTTCTAACTACTATAATGTTAATGTAAATCATCATAAATGATCTTTAAGATCTACCTGAGGTGTTGAGCTTCTCTGACGAGTCCTGGATCATCCAACTTCATCTTGATACTCTTGATCTCTTCAAGACTCTGACAAGATCACGAAATCCGCCAACCAATAAAATCCTTAACAATCTCCCCCTTTAGCGATTTCATGACAAAATATATTACAAGCCCGTACATACCTCAAAACATAAAAAGACAAGAATTATCGCAATCACCAAACGATAACTGTCTGCATGATCGATCCAATAAGAAACATAGTTACAAGTTTAAACTCAAACTCATCCTATACAGACTCTATGACTTAGACACTGGAGTCTTGAAGTCTTGAATGTTCCTGCAAAAGAAATCTCAACACACACATTCAAGCATCAAGATTTTCATTCAACATGAAAAGCAAAAAGTCGTAAGTACAAGAGTTCAAAGCATGAGCAACGTCAAGTAAACTATGCAAATTAAGTCAAGCTAGTCAAGCTAACTAACTAAGCTATCTAAGCAAAGCAGCTATCAAAGCAAAGCAGCATCATCAAAGTTTTCAAAAAAAAATATCATCATCACCACCAAACCCACCACCAAACCACATCCACATCATCTCCCTCTTTTTGTCACAAAACGCCAAAACGACAAAAGAAGGAACCAGACGCAGATCACCCGGAGTCGCTATCCGGCGGAGGCATCTCTGAGCTCCCACAACCCATCTTCTCACAAAGAAGCCTCATGAAGCGAGAGATGCGACCATACTTTTTGTTAAGTTTAGCAACATCCTTCTTGATTTCTGCGAGCTCCCTAGATAAGCGTTGTTGCTCTCGGTAAACGGAAGATATAGATGCTTCAGTATCAGAACTTTTCTCAGCATGTGCAGAAGGAGGAGCAGGAGCCTCAGCACGTGGTGGAGAGTGACCGTGGAGCTGAACATGAGATTTAACCATAGTGGTGTCGCTGATTAGACCCAGAGAATACTCATAAGATGAACATGTCACATTGACTTCATGTAGCCGAAGAATCCTCATAATCAGTAAAGGAAATGGTAGGCGATCCTTCTGGCTTGCTGTCTTGATCTCTCGTGCCATTCTCTTTCAGATGAGAAAATGAACATTCAAGTTGATGTTCCGCTCTTGAACTAAATCTGGATGGCCCAACAGATACATATATAGAACTCGATCCCATCGAATCACCTTTGTATTTGCTAGAGGCATAATGTTGTAGCAAACTACAAATTTCAAGAATCGATATTCTAACCTTAAATCCTTTGACAGAATAGCATTTCCATTGTTCTCAGCACCTGGGACACAAAGTGCATTCAAGACTCTTCTCCAATCACCAACCGAATCAAACCCAGCGTTCAAATAATCCACGCCATCAATCCGAGCAGCCATCTCGAGTACTGATGCAATAATATCGGGAGTGATCGTCATCTCAACTCCGCGGACTGACGTAGTAAAAACGAACGGACCCCCATCTGTCTCGACTAAATGGCCTGCTCGCATGTAAAATTCCCTGACAAGTTCAAGTCCATAGCCTGTACGTTCAGTAAATTCGCAAATCTCGTGTAGATTCCCATTCTCAAATAAAGCTTGAAATCCAGGGGCTCTCTTAATCAAGTTTGCTACCCCAACAAGTCGCTCTCCGACACATTGCTTTGAAGAGTACAACCGTAGGCGCTTAGGGTCAACAGGAACTGGAGGTGCCCTAGCAGGCGATTCGGCTGCGGATCTAGGCTCACCTATGGTAATACCTCCTGTCCTTTTACGTCGTCCAGAAGATCGTTGCTCCTGAACTTTCTCCTTGCCTTTCCCTTTTTCTTTGGACTTCCCTTTTTCTGTTTCCGTCGCCTTTTCCTTTCCTTTGTCTTTAGACTTTCCTTTTTCTTTCTCGTGCTCACCTTGCGTCAAAAGAGCCTCAGCCAAAACAGTCTCCCAATCCCCTTCCTGTGACTCACGATCGGAGTCTTCGGCCGGATTGTACTCGCTCCCGACGTCCTCGGCCGGTTGTTCCTCCTGTTGTTGTGCGGAGGAGCGTCTACGCTTAGCACCGGGGCCTCCTCGTGCCATCAAAAAGACAAGAACTAGTAGCGAGGAGTACATGATGTCAAAAAGTTTCTGTTCATACATGCAAAGATAGACACATTGATCATAATATATCATAATATAAGAAAAATTGGCCGTAAATTGGAAAATTAATCTAGAGCATCCCAGAGCCATAAGGAACAAATTTAATGTAGACAATATGCATGAAAAATGAGCAAAAACCAAGAAAAATCGAAAAATCCCCTGTGAACAGTGAAAACCTAGGTTTGATCCAAAATGCACACAGATCTGTTGATGAAACTTGAAATAAAGCTTGTAGAAATGAATTAGAGACATGTCTAAGCATGATTGAAGCAACAAATCTGATTCAAAACAACAAAAACAAGATCACACACCATAAAAATCAAAAACCCTAGTTTTTGGGAAAAATAAACAATAAAACGAAAAATGTGGAATCCATACCTCAAATCCGAAGAAGAATGGGAAGAAGTTGATGCAAATGAGCAAGGAACACACCCTAGAGCTTCTAGTGAGAGAAACAGCAGAGAAAAATCGAAAACATGATGTTTTGAAAACGGTTCGGTCGAGCAGGTATATAGTCACGCCGCTCCAGCTGAGACTGGACATTGCTTGCAATGTCCGGTTGTCACACAGGGTTGCTCCCCCTGCGAGCGTGCAGTTCGGACATCCAACCGAGACCGGTCTCAGCAAGCAATTTTTCAAAAACAATGGAGTTTTACTTAATAATCGGTTTCCAACATTAATTACATGAAATATAATAACAAAATCTAATCCAATACAAATCAAAGGTGTCATAAATGTTGAACCGTTCATCAATCAAAAATTAAACTTCATATATTGTGAATTTAGGCACATCTTTCGAGATCTAAACAACAATTGTACTAAGTTTAAATTTCAAATCCACATAGATAAAGATTAATGTATATCCCATAAACTGAAATAAGCACAAGAATATAGTCCAATTGAGTTATGCACACATCGAATTCAAGGAGTGACTCTTCGAGCATCTTTTAACGGCCACCTTATATCGTTCAATTAAAATAGAAAATCCACCAAACACCTCAATTAAAATTATGATCATTCTTTTAGAGATGTATACTTACATTCATGTGGTAGCTTCACACACTTACCGGACGACCGGGGTGGCAGCTCTTTCCTACATGTGGTGGTAGTTTTCACACTCCTTTGGAAGGATGTAACTCTTTCCACATCTTGAATTGGTGGTAGTTTTCACACTCCCAAAAGGGATGTAACTCTTTCCACTTCTTTTAACTTTGAAACTACTCCCCCTCAATTAGTGCAACCCCCAATGAGAATATATTATTGTGATTTCAGAAAATAAGGAAAACATGTCACTCATCATGCAAATAATCAATTAAATTCAATCTACTTTTGATAGTTCAAGAGAGAGGTACTTAATTTAACGAATATATAAAGGCAATTTCTAAAAGATGTTGAGGTTCAAAAGAGATGACATAGAAGAGTTAAATTGGATAAGATAGTGTTAAAACAACTCATGCAAGTAATGAGGTCCAGTTAAGAATGTCAAACTCATTCCGAAAACAAGACAAAACACAACACGTCCATAAAATCAAGCAAGCAATGCAAAAGAATGATGCATAATTGTCCATTTTAAATATTGGCTCATAGAATGTGTCTAGATGGGAGGATTCATACCGATAGCCTTTCTTAAATGTAGAAAACGCTTTTGATCTAAAGGCTTAGTTAAAATATCAGCAAGTTGATTATCGGTATGAATATATTCGAGTTGAAGTATATTTGATTCGACCAATTCCCTTAAGAAATGATATCGTAGTTCAATATGTTTAGTTCGAGAATGTAGAACAGGGTTTTTAGAAATATTTATGGCACTAGTATTATCACAAAGAATAGTGAGGCGAGGAGGTAGGTGGCCAAAAGTCTCTTAGTAGGGAAAGATTTCACCTTTGCGCACCCAAATCTTACGAATTTTAGGATGCGTTGGTTGGCTTGAAAGCGTCTTGTGTAGCTTGTCGACGAATTGTGTATTCATATTCTTTGACTCAACCGATTTCGACCTCCATACTTGCTTGGTTTTTAGGTCTTTATTCTTAGGTTTCCATGCTTGTTTCGACCTCGATTTTGGAACTTCTCTCTTGGGCTTAGATTGCACCCCTCGGTTCATGTGTGCCCCAGAGTTCTTCTTTTGTGTACAACGTTTCTTCACATGACCTAGAACTCCACACGAATGACAAACTTTATTAGCAAAAGGGTTAGTAGCGCGAGTAAAGTTACCTTGAACCTTGGGAGTCGATTTGTTCAAGCCCATTTGCTTAGTAACTTGGTCCACATACGTCCTCTCATATCCGAGACCAACCTTGTTGGTTTGACCAAGTCCAAGCATCCTATCGAGTTTCGTCGAACCGGAGGAGAACTTGTTCAAGTCCGATCGAAGTTGTATGATAGTCTTCGTGAATTCCAAGTTCGCCTCCTTTGTTTCCGTCAATTGCTTATTGAAAAACTTTAAGTTTTCTTCATATGTCTCCTTCTCTTTCTCAAGAGTAGCTACCTTTTCTACTATCGAATTGTAGGCCCTTGACAATCCGTCATTCTCTTGCTCCAAGCTTTTGGTAGATGTGATCAAGCTTGAGTTCTCTCCTTCTAGATCAATGATTCTCCGCCGCAACCTTTTGTTGAGTTTTGCCATCTTCCTTGACTCATCAACCAATTGATGATACGCGGCGGCCATATCATCTCCATCCGATTCTTCGTGTAATAACCAACATTTTCATCATAATAAATAAACCCTTTTGTTGATGATGTTATTGTGTGTAATTAAATTACAAGAGCACACGTCAAATTTCAGGTCAAAACGAGCTAAAACGAAAAAATTACGCGACCCGGAAAAATGACTTAAGTGAATAGTAACTCTAGTTTTCCGGATGAGCCGAGAATAGAGGATGGGTTCAGGTGTGTACAGAACTCCGATAATATGTCTTCAATAGCTCGGTTCGAACGGCTCGACTATTCTCGGGAACCAATGGCACTGACGGAATTGGATTCTGATGCACGGATATCGAGAAAAAGGGTTTTGAACGATTTGACCTAAATAATTAAATAAATGGATATTATGGAGAAAGAAGAGGGGAATTGATACTTCGCGAATCCGAGACCAAATCAAACGAAGTAAAAGGCTAGATTCGATGTTCTCGACGCGCTGAACGCGCTGGCGCGATCCGATCGTGAATCCGACGGACGGATCTCCGGGAATCGCGAAAAGAACGCGAAGAGGTTAAAATCGCATAACGGCGGAATGCGAAGAGTCGCTATATTTTATGCGCCGAATTGCGTGATTTTGAACGTGGAGGGTCTTATGCGCAAGATTCAACTAGTGACAGGGACTAAAGTGTGAATTGTAGGCTTGTGAGGGCTAAATTGCAAATGAGCCCTAGGTGTATATAGTGGATTTTAGGGTTTCTTCCACCAAACCCTAACCCTAGAGCTTTTCACCTCCCCTCAGCCACCCAAAACGCCTCCACACCCTCCCTGCCTCCCTCTGCGCACGCCCCTGCCGTCCCCAGCCGCCGGCAGCCGTCGCCGTCGCTCGAAAACCACCACCTCCATCTTCTTCTTCTTCTTTTCCCTAGGCCGCACCACCACCAACTTGATCTAGAAAGCTTTGGAAGGCTTGTTGAGCCGGATCTGGCATCCCTGGACCAGATCCAACCCGAGGCTCTCATCTCTGGCCATCCCCGCCGTCGCCGAGCGCCGCCGGAGCCGCGGGAAGAAGCTGCGGCCAACTTGGTGCGGATCCGGCCGAGCTCGGGAAGAGAGAAAACCGCGCACCTCCGTCGGTATTTGAGGCTTGCATCCTCCTTCCCCGGCCACGAGACGTCTCCGGCGCGCCTTCCCCGCCTCCCCGCCGCCGAGCAACCCGGCCGCCGCTCGGTTTTGGTGCAAACCGAGGGTGGTGGCCCTGTTTCCAAGCGCCTCCACCGCCCGAGGAGGGAGCACGGTGGTCCCCTTGACCTCGGGCCGACCCGTGGCCGTCCCGACCGCCTCCGGCCGCCGCCGCGCCGGAGGCCACCCAACCCGAGAGCAAGGAGGCTTTTGATCGCCGCCGCCGCGCTCCGGCCACCCTCACCGGCGTCACCGCCCGCCGCCCGAGCAACCGCCCGCCGCTCGGTTTTGGTGCACCGAGGGTGGTGGCCCTCGGTTTCCAAGTGCCTCCACCGCCGGGGAGGAGCACGGTGGTGCCCTTGACCTCCGGCGCCGACCCGTGGCCGTCCCGACCGCCTCCCGGCGCCGCCGCGCGGAGGCCACCCAACCCGAGAGCAAAGAGGCTTTTGATCGCCGCCGCCGCGCCTCCGGCCACCCTCACCGGCGTCACCGCCCGCCGCCGGCCGCCGCTTCACCTTCCTGCGGCCGCACAGACCCGGAGCAGACCGAGGCTGTGACCCCTCGGCTTCCGGTCATCCTCGCCGCCTTCCGAGGGGAGCATCGGCTTCCCTCGGCCTCCGTGCCGAACCATCGCCGTCCCGCATCACCGCCGCCGCCTCGCCGTCGGCGCCACCTAACCCGAGAGCAAGTGGGAAGGGCGGATCTCCTCCGCCGCGCCACCGGCCGTCTCCCGCCGCCGGCCAGACCTTCCCGGGACCTCTCCGACCCGGCGCCCCCGTCCCCGGCCGGACCGACCGCCGCCGTGCCGCCGTCGGCCAACCCTAGCTCCCTCGGGTCAGGTGAGCAGTGTTTTCAATAACATCATGTTGGCTAGAGTTTAAGCACGATTCCCGAGGCTACTATTGGTCTTTTTGACCAAGTGAGGTGAGCACGGTCATCGCCTTTTCGTGTTGAACACGATGCTTACCTCCGCTTAGGCATTTGATGCCTCGATTAGCGGGAAAAGTGTACCTTTCCCGCTGTGTGCGCTGTTTACAGAACTTCGCGTCGCTCGTGCGAGTTCTACAGTGACCGAAAGTGCTCCGAAAGACGAGCACGATCTTCAGCATGTCGAAGACTTACAACGAGTGCGATTTCAGAATTTACGGTGCACTGGTTTGCGTGCACGGCCCATAATAGCCCTAAATCGCATGAAATAATGCGATTTTATGGAGCTTCAGGAACTTTTATGCAATTTAGAATTTCGTGGTCGCTGTAGACAGCGTAGGAATGTTGCGGGTAACCTCTGGACTGATCGTCCAAGGTCCTAAATATTTACAGAAAATCAGAAGTGATTTTTGGAGCGTTTTTCGGCAAAATTCGCCGACGGAAACGTGTTTACGGTTCGGATTTCTTCCGACTACTCTTAGCGGTTATTTACGGTGTCGCTGAGCCTTGTTGGCTGGTCACCCGCGTCGTTTCGAAGGTTTTAAAACGACGGGTGAGCGACGGTGGGATTCCGATACAGTTTTCGAGACTTCCGGGTGTTTCGGCAATCGGTTTTGGGAAACCGATTCCCGTGGGTTCCTTAGTGGGGCTTTGTGAGTAGTAGTACTTGTGTTGGTGGGTTAGACGCTAACCCAGTGGACCTTTTCGTAGGTCTGGTTTCTTCGTTTCCACAGACGACAGATCTGATCTTCTACAGTCGTACAGGTGGGTACTTCGATCCGACGTCCGTACAGTGGTACACGCTGGTGACGTTCCTTCCACCTTACTGTTCATATCTTTTATCTTTGCTATATCTATTGAGCCTGCACCTTTATGTTACAGTATTACTCTACTCAGTGTTTCTATGTTTAGTATCATGTGTAGGAGTAGAATAGATTACTTCTTGTCAGCCTATGACATCAGTGACCTGTTCGGTCAGTTTACTTCAGTATACTCGGTGACCATATTGTTCGGTTGGTCAGTTCTCGTGTTTCCTTCAGTAGTACTTGCATATAGTTGAGAGGATGTTGAGTTGTTCCATACTAGTTGACCTGATTGGTCGGTTCTGTTACTTTCTTACAGTTTTCTAGTGACCTATTCGGTCGGCTTGTTTCAGTTTCTCAGTGACCTGTTCGGTCAGTTTGCTTCAGTTTAAGTGACCTGTTCGGTCGGCTTGTTTCAGTGCTTCTGTGACCTACGTGGTCGGCGAGTTTACTTAATGACCCAAAGGGTTCGATGTCCCTTTAGGGACGGGATTGTCAGCTAGTAGCTGACGTCTGGTTTTTGAGCATAACAGCATCGATTGCCCAGGACTCTAGCGCATTTCACGAACACAGGCGGTCTGATCCACCGTGCCAGGGTGTTCTTTTCCGAAAAAGTGGTTGGATGTGTTAAGGATTTTATAAGTTGGCGAATTTCGTGAAGTTATTGGAGTCTTGAAGAAGTCAAGAGCACAATGGTGAAGATTGATGATCCAAGACTCAACGGAGAAGCTCGGCACCTCAGGTATGATTTAACGAACATTTATGGTGATTTAAACTAAGATAATAGTGGTTAAAAGACTTGAAATACTTTTAATTTGACAAATTTTCAAAACTATGGTTTATGAGGTCAATGTCCGGACCTTGGTCAATGTCCGGATCCCGTGGGCTTGACATTGCATAACTCTTATGTAAGTCCGGACATCCTGGCATTGTCCGGTTTCAGTACAATGAGTTTCAATGTTACGCAAGGTAAGACCGGACATCCTCAGGCATTGTCCGGACTCAGTACTCTGCGAAATTATTGACGGAAGGGTAGACCGGTCAAGGAGCTAAGACCGGACAGCATCAAGACCGGACATTCCTATTAAGACCGAACATTGGACACGAAAATTTCCATAAAAGGCTGATTTCAATCCTAATCTATTTCAAAAAAGGCTGATTTCAATCCTAATCTATTTCTAAGTCTTCTAACACTATATATAGACCATGGGGGGTTCATTATTGATATGCTTAGAATTCTTAGATTATAGATCCTCTTAAAACCCTAGAAACTCCTTTTAAGCTTTATGATTCAATTCTAAAAGCGAGTTTCGTTTTTGTTGATCGTCGAGTTGATTCTAGGTTTTTCTTTGAATGTTCCTTTATGAATCAACTTGATGATTGACTAAAAGGGTTCCCCCATAGTCTATGGTATTTTAACGTTAAGATCACCACAAATCATCGTTACTATCTCTCCGGACGGAGAATTTGCGCGAGGATCGCGTGTGAAGGCGAGGACTCGGTGGACGCTTTGAGAGTCAAGGCGTTGGCGCGGCAAGGAGTTGCGGCGTGATCGGTTGTAGGATTTCAAGCGATCAAGGACCAGCGAGGGAGATCAACGTTGAAGATTCGGTAAAATTGGGTAAAGTCGTGGGTAAATCGCCTTGTACTCAATTGTTTCTTAGAGGATAGTTCGTGTGATCGGTCCCGTGGGTTTTTCACTCCGGTTTGGAGTTTTCCCACGTAAAATCTTGGTGTGTTGATTTTATTTTCCGCATTTACTTTAAAATCGCATCGAGATTTTTAATTAGCCATTGTACACCTATTCACCCCCCTCTAGGTGTTGATTACCTTTTAGATCCTAGGGTTTCATAATTTTCAAGTGGTATCAGAGCGGGTATAGGTTGCATACAATGGCCGAGGGCGGTAATATTAATCGACCTCCTTTCTTCGATGGCACTAACTATACTTATTGGAAAGTCCGCATGAGGGCGTTTCTAATTGCCATCGATGAAAGAGTTTAGCAAGCGGTGGAATTTGGTTGGACACACCCCACCGAGGTTGTCGATACTATCACCGTCCCCAAGCCTAGAACCAAGTGGAGTAAGGATGAAAATGAACGTTCTTCATTCAACGGGAAGGGGATTAATGCCTTATTTAATGCCTTAAACCAAACCGAATTTTCTCGGGTTTCGGCGTGTGAAACCGCCAAGGAAATATGGGATACTCTTAAAACCACCCACGAGGGAACTAGTCTTGTTAAAGTTCAAAAGTTACAAATGTTGATTAGTCGTTTTGATTCTATTCATATGGAAGAAAACGAGACTTTTACCGAATACTATACTCGTCTTCAAGACATAGTCAACACTTGTTCCAACTTGGGTGAGAAAATTCCCGAAACCAAGATTATTCGTAAGATTCTAAGGACTCTTCCCGAGCGCTTTCGTCCGAAAGTCGCGGCAATTGAAACCGTTAAACATCCCGATGAGATGAAAGTAGATGAATTAGTAGGTGCTCTTCAAACTTATGAGATGACTTTTCCCGCTAACTCATCTTCTTCCAAGTTGTCTTCAAAGTCTACAGGGATGGCGCTCAAATCGACTAAAGGAGGCAACTCGGACTCTACTTCCTCCGACACGGACTCAGACACGACGTTAGAGGATTTTGAGAGACAACTAGCTCTTCTAACAAGGAAGTTCCGACGGAACTTTAAGAAGAAGTTTCCTGCAAAGTCCACTTCTTCCAAATTCAACAAATCGAAAGGGAGTTCTTCTTCTTCTTCTTCTAAGTTTAAAAATTCTGAAAATTTGTCTAAAGAATCTTCCAAAGATAAGAAAAGTGGAGAAGGACAAATCCAATGCTATAAGTGTCGGGGATTTGGACATATAGCATCGGATTGTCCGACTAAGAATTCTAATAAGAAAAAGGCTATGCAAGCCATCACTGGGATGACCCTTCCGATTTATGAGTCAACCTCAAGCGATGAGGAAATAAATGCCACTGCTTTATTGGCACATGATTCTACTTTTATGTGTTTGTCCTCTATTGACTCAATCTCCGTGTCTTCTATGCATGAACAATCTACACCGGAGAGCTCGACGGACGAAGAATCGGATGGAGATGATATGATCGCCGCTTATCATCAATTGGTCGTTGAGTCAAAGAAGATGGCCAAGCAAAACAAGAAGCTTCGACGAAGAATCATTGATCTAGAAGGAGAAAATGCTAAACTAATCACATCGACAAGAAGCATGGAGCAAGAGAAGGACGGATTGTCGAGGGCCTACAATTCCATTGTAGAGAAGGTTGCTATGCTCGAGAACGAAAGAGAGACGAGCGAAGAAAACTTGAAATTTCTCAACAAGCAACTTTCGGAGGCAAATGAGGCAAATTTGGAGTTCACAAAGACTATCATTCAACTTAGATCCGATATGAACAAGTTCTCCTCCGGTTCTACCAAACTCGACAAGATGCTAGGACTTGGTCAAACATCTAAGCTTGGACTTGGATATGAAAGGAGATATTTTGACCAAGTTTCTAAGCAAGTGGGCGTGAACTCGACTAAGTCAATGCCTAAGGTTCAAGGTAAATTCGATTCTTCTAGAAAATCTTTTGCTGATAAAGTTTGTCACTTGTGTGGAGTTCTAGGTCATGTGAAGAGAGCTTGCACACAAAAGAAGAACTCCACAACTCCCTTGAACCAACGGACATTATCAAAGCCAACAAAGGAAGATCCGAAAGTGAAGGCTAATCAAACGTGGACGAAAAAGAAGGATGATCCAAAACTAAGGACTAAACAAGCTTGGAGGCCGAAAGTGAATGGTCGAAAGAACAAGAAAATTCAAATTGTCGACAAGCTTCACAAGACGCTTACAAACCAACAAACACATCCCAAAATTCGTAAGGTTTGGGTGCGCAAAGGTGAAATCTTTCCTTACTAAGCAACTATCGGATACCTACCTCCTCCCACTATCTTTTACGAGAACTTTAGTGCCATACATACTTCTAAAACCTTGTTCCATACTGGAATTTGTCATATTGAACTAAGATATCATTTATTAAGAGAATTGGTCGAATCAATCCTCCTTTCTAGATACATTCTATGGGCCATTATGTACATACTGTCAATTTTGCATCACTCATTATTTTGCATGGATGTTTTGACTTAATCTAAATTTTTGCATGATTTATTTTAACATTCTTCAATTCATTTGAATTCTTCTATGTCATTGTATTTTGAACCTCAACATCATCTAGAAATTGCTTCTATATACTTGCTAAATTAGTACATCACTCTTGAACTTTCTAAAGTGTATTGAGATTATTTGATTGTTTGCATTATTAGAAAAATAATTTCACCATTTTATGAAATCACAATACTATTTTCTCATTGAGGGTTGCACTATTTGAGGGGGAGTAATCTTAAAGTTGAAAGATGTGGAAAGAGTTACATCCCTTTGGGAGTGTGAAAACTACCACCAATAAAAGATGTGGAAAGAGTTACATACCTTCAAGGGAGTGTGAAAACTACCACCACATGTAGGAAAGAGCTACCACCCCGGTCGTCCGGTAAGTATGTGAAGCTACCACATGAATATAAGTGTACATCTCTAAGAAAAGAAAAGAAATCAAGTTTTTTTGAGGTGTTTGGTGGATGTTTTATTATTGAATGACATAAGGTGGAAGTTATGATAAAGATGCTCAAAGAGCCACTCCTTAATTTAGATGTGTGCATAACTCAATTAGACAATATTCTTGTGTTTATTTCATTTAATGTGATCTTTTTGATCTTAATCGATGCATACTTGTCAAGTAAAATTGGCGCATTTAATGATTAGATCTTGATTGATGTGCTTGTTTAGCGATATATATTATTAAATTCGGTTGATGTACGATTCAACATGTATGACATCTTTGAATTCTATTGACTAGAGGTTTGTTACTATATATTTCATGTCAAACCTCCGTTGGAAACAAATTTTTCCGAAAATTTTAATATCTTTGCGAAATTGCCTTGAGACCGGTTCTTCATCGCCATGTCCTGGACATCACACAAGCAACCGTACAGACATTGTGGCATCCGGACATTGGAAGCTATGTCCGGTCTTGGCTAAGAATTTTGTTGCTTTTTGAAATTAACTGTATTTTGCAACACTTATATGCATGATTGTCAGTATTAAACTTGATGTGCATGGCCCTAGGAAGTTCTAGAGATTATTTTTCAAGTTTTCTTAATTATTGATATGTTTATGTTCAATATGTATAAACTTATATGTGAACAGCGGATTTTAATCTCCATATCATGTATTTTTGTTATTTTGGCGTTTTCGGACAAAAAGGGGGAGATGAATATGATGATAGGGGGAGATGAGATGATGATTATGAGATATGATGATAGGGGGAGATGAGATGATGATTAGACTTTATGTGATGCTTACTTTGCTTACTTAGTTGCATGTATCTATGATTAGAACTTGACTCGACTAAGGATGACTCGACTTAGGACTTTTATGCTTAATGAAAATCTTGAGGCTTGAATGTGTGTTGAGTTTTCTTTGCAGGGACGTTCAAGACTACAAGACTCCAATGTCAAAGTCATAGAGTCTCGACTTAGGATGACTCGACTTAGGACTTTTATGCTTAATGAAAATCTTGAGGCTTGAATGTGTGTTGAGTTTTCTTTGCAGGGACGTTCAAGACTTCAAGACTCCAATGTCAAAGTCATAGAGTCTGTAGTAGGTTGAGTTTGAACTTGTAATTTTGTTTTTATTGGATCGGTCATGCATGGGATTATCGTTTGGTGATTGCGATAATTCTCATTTTTTTATGTTTGAGGTTTGTACGAGCTTGTAATATGTTTTGTCACGAAATCGCCAAAGGGGGAGATTGTTAAGGATTTTATAAGTTGGCGAATTTCGTGAAGTTATTGGAGTCTTGAAGAAGTCAAGAGCACAATGGTGAAGATTGATGATCCAAGACTCAACGGAGAAGCTCGGCACCTCAGGTATGATTTAACGAACATTTATGGTGATTTAAACTAAGATAATAGTGGTTAAAAGACTTGAAATATTTTTAATTTGACAAATTTTCAAAACTATGGTTTATGAGGTCAATGTCCGGACCTTGGTCAATGTCCGGATCCCGTGGGCTTGACATTGCATAACTCTTATGTAAGTCCGGACATCCTGGCATTGTCCGGTCTCAGTACAATGAGTTTCAATGTTACGCAAGGTAAGACCGGACATCCTCAGGCATTGTCCGGACTCAGTACTCTGCGAAAATATTGACGGAAGGGTGGACCGGTCAAGGAGCTAAGACCGGACAGCATCAAGACCGGACATTCCTATTAAGGCTAGGACATTGGACACGAAAATTTCCATAAAAGGTGATTTCAATCCTAATCTATTTCAAAAATATGCTGATTTCAATCCAAAGCTATTTCCAAGTCTTCTAGCAAGATATATAGACCATGGGGGGTTCATTATTGATATGCTTAGAATTCTTAGATTATAGATCCTCTTAAAACCCTAGAAACTCCTTTTAAGCTTTATGATTCAATTCTAAAAGCGAGTTTCTTTTTTGTTGATCGTCGAGTTGATTCTAGGTTTTTCTTTGAATGTTCCTTTATGAATCAACTTGATGATTGACTAAAAGGGTTCCCCCATAGTCTATGGTATTTTAACGTTAAGATCACCACAAATCATCGTTACTATCTCTCCGGACGGAGAATTTGCGCGGGGATCGCGTGTGAAGGCCGAGGACTCGGTGGACGCTTTGAGGAGTCAAGGCGTTGGCCCGGCAAGGAGTTGTGGCGTGATCGGTTGAAGGATTTCAAGCGATCGAGGACCAGCGAAGGAGATCCACGTTGAAGATTCGGTAAAATTGGGTAAAGTCGTAGGTAAATCGCCTTGTACTCAATTGTTTCTTAGAGGATAGTTCGTGTGATCGGTCCCGTGGGTTTTTCACTCCGGTTTGGAGTTTTCCCATGTAAAATATTGGTGTGTTGATTTTATTTTCCGCATTTACTTTAAAATCGCATCGAGATTTTTAATTAGCCATTGTACACCTATTCACCCCCCTCTAGGTGTTGATTACCTTTTAGATCCTAGGGTTTCATAACTTTCAGGATGTGCCAACCCGTGAGCCCATAGGCGACCTTGGGTTGAATGCAGGCTTAGAGATACAGGGGGCATTGCCTGAGGTCTGCGGACCAATATTGGCGGTTATGGATTCGGTATTTTACTTTATCAGCTTTTCGACGCATACTTACAGTAGCTGTTGTTTCATATCTATATATATATCTCTCCCGTTTATTTGTTTATCATAGCTACTGTACTACTATCATCTCCTCTTGTGTCTATCTCCGCGAGGTATCCACTGGGAGGGGGAGACATGTTTACATGTTCTCACCCCTCGCCTTCTTTTCAGGTGACGTTGCAGGTCTTAGTGGGACAGCTGGTGAGGAGCGAGTCTAGTACGCGACATAGCTCCGTCCCTTCGTTGGTTATTTCTTACCTTATCCTTTGCTTGACTTAGACTTATATTATGGTTCAGTTCAGTATTTACTTTTGAATATGAGATGTTTTATAATGTAATAAAGATTGTGGATTTTATGTGATAAAATGGTCTTCTGCCCCTCGTGGTAGCGTGTTTTCAAAATAAAAGGCTTTCATGTGGTTTTATCAACTTATTTATATCTCGAAAGTGAACCTGTGGTGAATGGTGTATGAATTGATATAACTGTTGGATGTTGTATGTTCATTATTGTGGTTGCTTCCTGGTAGTTTACTATACTCTGTACATGTGCGACGCCGTGCAAATGGGGAGACTCGTCGTGTGTACGTGGACTCCCTGTATTTGTGGCGGATCTGGCATACCTTGGGGTCAGGTTTAAAAAAAAAAAAAAAAAAAAAATTCCGCTGTGTTTATGTACCAAAGGGACCCCGGGGCGTGACACTTCGTCCGTAGAGTTCTCCGGCGTATTTGGTTCATGCAAAAAAGACACGGAGATAGAGTCAATAGAAGATAAACACATAAAAGTAGAGTCTCGTGCCATAAGTGTCGTGGCAACTTCTTCCTCATCACTTGAGGTTGACTCCTCGGCGGCAGAGTCATCCCAAGTGATGGCTTGCATAGATTTCTTTTTCAAAGCCTTTTTATTTGGACAATCCGATGCTATATGTCCGAAACCACGACATTTATAACATTGGATTTGTCCTTCTTCCTTTTTCTTATCTCTAGAAAAGTCTTTAGAAGAATTTTCGTTTCGCTTTGACTTATAAGATGAAGAAGAAGTACTCCCTTTTGATTTGCTCGAATTTGAAGACGAAAAGGACTTTGAGGGAAATTTCTTCTTAAAATTCCGACGGAACTTTCTTGTTAGAAGAGCTAGTTGTTTTTCAAAATCCTCCAAAGTCGTGTCAGAGTTCATTTCGGAGGAAGTAGAGTCCGCGTTGCCTCCTTTAGTCGATTTGAGCGCCATCCCTGTAGACTTTGAAGACAACTTGGAAGAAGATGACTTAGCGGGAAAAGTCATTTCATAAGTTTGAAGAGCACCTACTAATTCATCTACTTTCATCTCATCGGGATGTTTTACGGTTTCAATTGCCGCGACTTTCGGACGAAAACGCTCGGGAAGGGTTCTTAAAATTTTACGAATGATCTTGGTTTCGGGAATCTTCTCACCCAAGTTGGAACAAGTGTTGATTATGTCTTGAAGACGAGTGTAGTAATCGGTAAAGTTTTCGTTCTCTTCCATATGAATAGAATCGAACCGACTAGTCAACATTTGTAATTTTTGAACTTTTACAAGACTTGTTCCCTCGTGGGTGGTTTTAAGAGTATCCCATATTTCCTTTGCGGTTTCACACGCCGAAACCCGAGAGAATTCGGTTTGATTCAAGGCATTAAACAAAGCATTGATCCCCTTCCCGTTGTAAGAAGAACGTTCATTTTCATCCTTAGTCCACTTGGTTCTAGGCTTGGGGACGGTGATAGTATCAACAACCTCGGTGGGGTGTGTCCAACCAAATTCCACCGCTTGCCATACTCTCTCGTCGATGGCAATTAGAAACGCCCTCATGCGGACTTTCCAATAAGCATAGTTTGTGCCATCGAAGAGAGGAGGTCGATTGATATTACCACCTTCGGCCATTGTATTACAACCTATACCCGCTCTGATACCACTTGTAAGTTATGGAACCCTAGGATCTAAAAGGTAATTAACATCTAGAGGGGGATGAATAGGTGCACAATGGCTAATTAAAAATCTTAATGCGATTTTAATGAAAATGCGAAAATTAAAATCAACACACCAAGATTTTTACGTGGGAAAACTCCAAATCGGAGAGAAAAACCCACGGGACCGATCACACGAAAAATCCACTAAGAAACAAAGTGAGTACAAGGTGATATACCGATTACCCTACCTGACTTTACCTAATCTCCAATGTGGATCTCCTTCGCTGGTCCTCAATCGCTTGAAATCCTCCAAACGATCACGCCGCAACTCCTTGCCGCGCCAACGCCTTGAATCCTCAAAGCGTCCACCGAATCCTCGGCCTCCACACGCGATCCCCGCGCAAGCTCTCCGTCCGGAGAGAGAACAAAGATGGTTTATGGTGATTTCAACTTTGTAATACCATAGACTATGGGAAATCCCTTCTAATTAACCATCGAGTTGATTCATAAAGGAAGAATCATAAGAAAGAAACTAGAATCAACTCAACGATCAATTAGAAAAGAACTCTCTCTAAGAATTAGGTCATCAAGCACAAAAGAGAGTTTCTAGGGTTTAGAATTGATCTAAGATCTGAAGCGTATAGTCCTTGGACCTCCCATGGTCTATATATAGAGTTAGAAGACTTTGAAATAGAGTAGGATTCAAATCAGCCTTTTTTGGAAATATTTCGTGTCCAATGTCCGGTCTTATAATGAATGTTCGGTCCATCCTTCCGGCAATATTTTCGCAATGAGCTAGGTCCGGACAATGCCTGAGGATGTCCGGTCTTACTTTGCGTAGCATGAAAACTCGGCTTACTGAGACCGGACATAGGCAGGATGTCCGGACATGATTAAAGGATATGCAATGTGAAGCCTACGGGATCTGGACATTGACCATTGTCCGGACATTGACCATATATATTCAGTTTATTGCAAATTTATCAATTTTAAAGCCTTTTAGAGTCTTCTAACTACTATAATGTTAATGTAAATCATCATAAATGATCTTTAAGATCTACTTGAGGTGTTGAGCTTCTCTGACGAGTCCTGGATCATCCTACTTCATCTTGATACTCTTGATCTCTTCAAGACTCCGACAAGATCACGAAATCCGCCAATCTATAAAATCCTTAACACTATGTTCACTAACATTAGGTTCATGGTCATTATTGTTCAATCTATGTCCTTGACACTAGGTTCAATGCCACACACCTAGGTCCATTTGACTCTTGGTTTACTATAACCTATGTTATTTAACACTAGGTTAAATGCCACTTGATCTATTCGACATCCTAATTGTCCAATCGAGCATTCCACTATCGAGTTCTCTACTCACTCTAGAGTTATCGATTCATTTACATGCATTTATCCATATACATCTAGCATGTATTCACTATGCTAAGCATGCATTCATGCAACATCTAGCATTTATCCATTATGCTTATCATATGCATCTACTTACATTTTACTTTATGTTACTAACATGCATCATTTGGAATTGATATGCATCAACACGAACTTATGTCATTCTTAGACATACAGGCGACCTAGTCGCTTCGGTAAACACAACCCACTTGTTTTGCTGTCCAATTGCTCGTCGACACTTGCAATCGGCCGCCCGCGGCACCCGTGACCCGGTTCGGCCCGAACTCTTGCGCGACCAACCGAACGGCCACCAATTCGTGATTCGAGATTTCCTAGCGTTATTCCACGACTTCACGATGCCCCGGATCCGATCTCACGATTTTTGGACTTTTATTTCGCGTGTTGCAACTATCTGTTAAAAATATACTATTTTGTCAATAACTTTGCGTCCGCTCGTCGGATCACCGAACCGAGCACGCCAACGCGTTCGTTACACCCCTAATTAGGTTTACATGGAGTCAAATGAGATCAATCTCATCTATTTACAAAAATCCCCTTTTGAACCCTAGGTTTGCATCTATGCAAAACCCACCAATAAATCCGTAAATTTAGGCCTTGATGCTCTATTTAGCATCAAGGGGTTCCATTCAAACCACTTATAGAGTTAGATCATCAAAACCCTAGAATCTACCATGAGAGAGCTCAAGCTTACCTCTCAAGAGCTTGCTCTCAGCACAAGGAAGAAGAAGAAGATGACCATGGTGACCTTCTCCTTCGTCTTCCCCTACTTCTCCTTCTTTTTCTTCATTTTCTTCTCTTTTCTCTTTCTCTTTTTCTTTTCTTCTTCCTTCTCTTCTTTCGGTTGACAGAGAGGGAGAGAGAGAGAGAGATCTGAGTGAGGGAGAGAGAAAGAGAGAAAGTGAGTTTATCCCTCTCTTTACACTTAACCCCTGGCCATTTTGCACTTTAGCCCCCTCAACAATGTACCCAGTGCACTGCCCTGACTGGGCAGTTTTCGGGCTCGGGGACCGGTCTCTCCAGCCAGGGACCGGTCCATGAGAGCTTTGCTCCACCACTGCGCGCACAGGGACTGGTCTCTCCCCCGAAAGGACTGGTCCCCGAGAGCTTGCTCTGTCAATGCGCATACGGGGACCGGTTTCTTCCCACAAGGGACCGGTCCCCGAGAGAAAATCTCTCGCATGACTCCTCTGCTCTAATTTTCACGCATACGGGAACCTGTCTCTCCCCAAGGGACCGGACCCTGGAGGACCGGTCATTGCTGAAGGGACCGGATCTCACAGGTCCTCCCAGCCAACACTCCAGGGATTTAGCCATTTCTCCGGCTTCGTCCATTTCTTCTCCGTTCCAACTCACTTTTGGCTCCGTGGGTCTTCGATTCACTTGAAATTGCACCGAGACTCCTCACGCATGACTTTGATCATGTCCACATTATCACCACACCCGCGCTAGTGCCGGATTTAACTCGCGGCCCAACATAGCCTCTCGGGCTCCGTTTTCGCACCCACGTGTACCGAAAACACACGAAAGCTTCCGGACTTCACCGAAACCATTCCAAAGGCCTTGTAAGCCAACATACCCCGTAACTTCAAGACTTTAGAAGTTCGGTATGCTACATATCGCGTACGGCTGCTCAACAGCCTACCGCCCTTCGTAACTTAGCCCCATAGCGGCGAAATCGTCGCACACGCTGAACAGGCTCAAGTTACCTGGCGGCGTGATCCTCAACTGGCTTAACTATCTGGCGGCGAAATCGTCGCACACACCCAACCATGGTTCAAGCCTCCGGGTGGCGAACTCTGTACACGCACCCAATCCTCTTTGGTATCAATCTCGACGGCGAAATCGTCGCACTCGCCTTAGCCTTGATACCAAGGTCATCTTAAGTCCTGGGATTTCGGAATCCACTTCCACAGGTCAAGGGTCCATAGCCAACCCTGCCCTGTCGACCTTTCTAGGTTCGACCCCACATCCTAGTGGCTGCTACCACTATGCTAAACAACCTAGGTTCCACACCACTCTAGGTTTACTACATGTCATAACCTAGGTTCGATGCCACTCTAGGTTCCATATCTCTATCACATAACCTAGGTTCAATCGCTAGGTTCTATGTCATCTCTACCTAGATCACAATCTCTAGGATCACTTATTCAACCTATGTTTGCTAACATTAGGTTGGATGCCACTCACCTAGGTCCATTTGACTCTAGGTTTACTACAATCTATGTTCTTTAACACTAGGTTAGATGTCACTCGCCTAGGTCCATTTAACTCTAGGTTTACTACAACCTATGTTCTTTAACTCTAGGTTAGATGTCACTCGATCTACTCGACATCCTAGTTGTCCAATCGAGCCTTTCACTTGCATGTCCTCACAATGCTAATTATGCACTTATGCAACTATCTAGCATTTACATAACATGCTTATCATGTATTCTAGGATAATCATTCAATAACATTTATTTTTACATTATGTCATCAACATGCATTACCTACATATATGCATCATCTAGCATTTATATGAATCAACATGAATTTACATTTCTCTTAGACATAACGGCGACCTAGTCATTTCGGTAAACACAACCCACCTTAATTTACTCTCCGATTGCTCGCAGTCACTTGCAATCGGCTGCCCGCGGCACCTGGTATCTGGCTCGGCCCGAACTTACAATCGCACACCAACTGTGTGCCGCTTCGCAGCCCCGAAAATTATAGGTCTTTGGTTATGTGTTACGGTGCTCGGGATCCAATTTCATCGTGTTCCGACGTCGCCTTGGCCCTCCAGGCGAAAACGAAGCTCCGTTTAACTCGTATCTTTGCGTAGGCTCGATGGATCGCTGAACCAACTTCGCCAACGCGTTCGTATAGTTAACAATTAGGTTTACATGGGGTTAAACGAGATCAAACCCATCTATTAACAAAAGCCCCGTTTTGGAGCCCTAATATGCCATTATTGCAAAATCCACCATTAAGGCTTTAGATTCTTACAATAATTATCCATCTAGCACCATTAGGTTCCACTAAAACCATTCTTAGAGTATATAAACCAAACCCTAAGAAATTACCATTAAAGAGCTTCAAGAAGCTTACCTCCCAAAGTTTTGGAAGAAGATGAAGATGAAGCTTCACTTCTTGCTTCCTTCTCCACCAAATTCCTCTCCTAAATTCACCCTTGTAGAGAGAGAGAAGAGAAATATAGAGAGAAGGAGGAGCTTCTCTCTCTAGATCATGCATGTGTGTGTGTGTTGTTGGGTTGAGAAAGGAAGAAGAAGGGTTAAAGCCCTTCTTCTAGAAGCAACCCTACCACTTTACAATATTGCCCCTGTTCAAACTGGACATTTTTCGGGCTCAGGGACCGGTCCCCGAGAGAACTACTCCTGCCTTTTGCACACGGGGACCGGTCTCTCCCCAGAACGACCGGTCCCCGAGAGCAGCTGTCGCAGGACAACTCCAGTCTCAATTCTCTCGCTCACGGGAACCGGTCCTTGCTCAAGAGACCGGACCCCGAAGGATCGGTCCTTCCTGAGAGACCGGTTCCCGAGAGCAGTCTCCGCACAGAATGGGCATTTGCCCAGTCTGCACGCGTACGGGGACCGGTCCTCCCAGTAAGGGACCGATCCCCGAGGGTATAAAAGTTGCAGTCTTGCAGACTTGCTCCAGCTTGCTATTGAAGGTCCTTTGCAATGCACTTTATGCATTTTTGACGTCTTCGGCCTTTCCGAAGCATCCCGAACTCACCCTCGATAATTTCGGATCGAGGTTCGGATTCATGCATCGAAGATTCAGGTCCTTACAGTATTGATATAATATCCATGGGTCTCAATTGTGATTCGGCTCAACCAATCTCACGCCACTTTGATCATGACTCGATCCAACCCGTCTTCCCACCATCAGGCCAAGATGCTGGCTCCTTTAAACTAAAAAATTTACAATACGTCGGAATTGTACTCCTGACTTTTGCATTTCATATCTTGTTGGATTGTTGGTGTTAATCATTAATTGCAAAATTTTAAATTAGCTATTAAAACGATATAACCAATTCACTTACAGCGTACATATACAGCACCCATGGATCTCCCAACTCAGCCCAAGCCAACTTCTCGCATTTCAAATGTTGACCTTTCGCAATATGGTAGGATACTAGCTCCATTGAGCCAACAGGTGTTGTTGGAGGGGCGGTGCGGGAGAAAAAGAGGAGGAGGGTGCATCGCGTCGTCATTTTGGAACTGTACTTGTGGCGCACTGAACTTTCGCAAATTAATAGCAAGGTTCGAGTGTTGGATGTGAGACCTGAGATTTTCCAGACTTTCTGGAGGGTCGTTGACTGTGTTCCGACCTATGGCACGAGTTCCGAGATTAGTGGTTGAAATCTTAGCACCAAAGTCCAAAAAGTTGGATTTTGGGTAGCTCTCGGATTGCCATTTCGGGCATCTGTACCGGTACAGACTAGATGGTTGTACCGGTATAGGCATGGTGGCTACACCGGTACAAACCGGGATTTGTATCGGTATACATGGCAGGACTTGGCAAACCCGAGGCTCGGGTTTGGCTGTTTCGTGGGACTTGTACCGGTATAAATGAGATTTGTACCGGTACACTTTGACAGATTGCGAGCTGCGCGAACTGCAGGGGGGCTTTTGCATTTGTCGCCTCTTATATCAGCACCCCACGCCCCTAGGGCTCATTTTGAGCCCCTCCACTGCAGCAAAAGAGGTAAGAGAGCTTCTCCCTCCCCTCCCTTGTATTTTTTGGAATTTTTGGGTGGATTTCTTAGGATTGATCTCTCTTTTCTCCCTCTTTCGCTTCTTGGTGCATTCTCCACCATGAGGGAAGGTTGGAAGCTTGGATTTGGAGTTTGTTGAAGGGAAGATCTTCAACTTTGAGGGTAGTTGAGCCTTGATTTGAGCTTCTAGAAGGTAAGCAACATGTTTCTTTCTTCTAGATTTGATTTTTGTTGCCTCTTTGTAAATGAAACCCTAGATTGAGGACTTAGGGTTTATTTTGGGCATTTTGAATCTAGGGCTTTTAGATCCCTTTTAATTGGTTTAGAATCTTTGCTTAGGTTGCTTTGGGAGGGATCTAGCTTCCTTTTGGATTTTCTAAGAAGATTTTTGCTCTTTAGGTGAGTATTTTCTTACCTTAACCTTGTTGCTTAAAGTTTGAGCTCAAGGCTCATCTTTTGAGGTTGTAACTTCTATGGCATGTCTTGTAGGGTGCTAGGAGAAGAAATATAAGCTTAATTAGCGGTTCGGATCGTCGCTTGGAGTATCGGTGGGTTTGGCCTCACCTAGCACAATGAGAAATTCTCATTGGTGCTTATTTGTTTACGGTTAATTGGAAATTCATGCAGTTTCATGTTATTTATATTATTTGTGAATTTTAGAATGCTTAATACATTTATGTTATGTATAATGCAATTTTACCTCTATATAGTAGAGAAGTGTGCATGTGAGAACTAAGTAGTTATTAGCATTCTAGTTGAGACTTGAACTATATGTTTAAGTGATTTTGAGACATGTTTGTGGATATAGAAACTATGCATGACATATAAGAAAAGCTAATGTCATTAAGCGGCATTAGGTTTGACATTTACTTGTGAATTATTGAGCTAATGTCATCAAGCGGCATTAGGCTCGTGGTGAAACTTTGACATAATAAATTCTAGTGCCATGAGAGATATTGTATTAGCTCTTAGGGTTGCCAGTGACATTTGCCATGTGAGAGACATGAGGGTTGGATACTTGAGACTTAACTGTGCTTGCTTGCCATTTGTGCTCATTCGCACATGCTTGTGAGGGTTGCTCCCTATAAGCCGGCACTCCGGAGTTGGGCTTTGCGATTCGTCGCGCGTGCGGTATTGAGAAACCTATGGGGGCGAATTGGTTAGACTCATTCCTTACGGGGGATGTTGGGGCTACCACGACACTAAGGTGGTACAAGCTGGATTACCTTGTGTAGATCCCAAAAAGAGATTGAATATTGACATTCAACAATAAATGACAATCACTACTAGATAGGACTTAGTAGTTGGATTATGTGGATATGCTTAGGGCATTACTTGGGTTATGTAGTATACGTGATAGTTCTTATTTATATCATAGTGTACTTGTTTGCTACTGTAGAATATATTCCTTATATGTTGCTATATCGGGTTTGGTTAGTTTATACTTTTATTTTGTATACTTGTGGTACGGTAGTATAGCATCTTTTTATGCTTTTATGTCAGCAGTTCATATTACTTTATATTGCACTTACAGCTTTCCTTTTTGGGCCTAGTGGTGCATGCAGCTGAGGTCAGTAATTGCCCACTGGGAATTATAAATTATAGTTCTCATGCCCTCTGTTTTCTGACTCTTTTTAGTGCCTTCTGTATCGGGGGAGGTCGGGGACCGCGGCAAAGGAGTTGCCTCGGGTTAACGTTTTCGGCAGAGCGTTCGATAGGTGGTTCATTTTTCTTGTATCTTATTTTGGAGAGGTTTTAAGTGTTGTACCTTGTAGAGAGACCACCATATTTTGTGGATTCATGTGATAGATGTTGTATAAACTTATACTTCTATTTTATTTGCTAAGTTTATTATCCCTCCTACTTGTTGTAGATTTAGTTGTTTGTGGCTCTGATATACTTAGTTATAGTCTATTGTTGTTTTAATTCCGCTGTTTTTGATAAACGCCGTATATGTGCTGACATGTGGCGGGTCTGGACACGCTACTGGAAAGATTCTACCGGTCCCGGGACGTGACAGTACTGCATGTAGGTTCCTATTCATGCCGCCGGCCTCAAACTGCGCTCACCTTCGGTAATCTGTACAGCATCCGAGTCAGTGCTAATAGAGAAATCTTCCTATTACATAGAGTTGAAAAAGAGAAGAGCGACTGCATGGGGATGGTAGAGGAGGTGAGCGAAGATGCAGGAGTAGAGAGCGAGCGGACGGAGCGGCGAAGGCGAAGAGAGCAGAGGAAACAACGGAGATGAAAAAGAAAATGTAGAAGAATTAAAATTTATAGCAGAGCAGCATAGGGATAACGAAGGAGGAGGAAGACTAATTTGGAGGAAAAAAAAAGAAAAAAAAAATAATTTAGTCAGTTTATTAAAACTTTGTACAAATTAATTTTTTTTTTTTTTGTAATAATAAATTTTCCCTTGCAGTTTGGCGCGACATGAACGCGCGCTGTCGGAGCGCCGATGCCAGAAGAAAAGACAAGTGGAAGAACAAGCGCCCAAGAAATCGACGACGTGAGACACGTCACTGCGCTCCGCACATTGACTTGTGATCTACAAAAAAAAAAGTGTGCCCTCTCTCTCTCTCTCTCTCCTTCATTCTCAATCTCATCCCGTAATAAAGGTTTCTCAAACTCCAATTTCCTCTATAGAGGAAAAAAAAAAAGAAAAAGGAAAAAAAAAGGGTTGCGGAGGGGGGGGTATGGAGGGGGGGGGGGAAGTGGGAGAAGAGACGGCGAGGCCTCTCATGGAGGCAAAGGGCGGCAGGCGGCCTCCGTCGCAGCCGTCGATTTTGGTGGTGGTGGCGAGCACCGCCGTCGCCGTCGCCGGCTCCTTCGTGTTCGGGATGTCGGTAGGTGCGACCTTATTCAGATCTCTCTTCGTAGATAATCATCTCATCTCTACTCTTTACAGTCTTACCTAGCTGTTTGCCCTTGTATTTTTATTTTTATTTATTTAAATTTTACTAATTAACCATCTAGATTTGTATTTTATTAATTTAAAAAGTAAAGTAACTACTGTGAACCAAATTGTCAGAAACTAGTTAACTACAATTATAGCATCTAATTTTAGCCACAAACTAAGTTTACTAAATAATTTTTGTCTTTCTATATTGTTAGCTCGCAATTTCTATTAGTGCTCGACTTTAATTGTAAGTATAAAGTTCGGATGTCAAATTTACAAGTTTTAAATCTAAGTGCCTATGTCTAAATAGGCAAAAGCTCTGGTTATCCACGAAGCTGTTAGCTTCCGTCTACAGGTCTATTGCTTATAGTGTAGAGTTTGACAGAAGAAGATAGTTCGATGGTGCCTTAGAGAGCGAAATATAGTACACTGTTGGAAGTATAAAAGAAAAAAACCTGATAGGAGAATGTAATATAGTGTAATTAAGCTTCTTTTGTTTAAAATCATGTTATTTTACCTTGAAAGTTGTAGGGGCGATTTTAGAATGCCCTATAGGTGAAAGGGTTGTGAGGAAGAAGATTGTATAAAAAATTTAGGGTGCTTGTGAGGTGAGTGAATTAAAATATTATATGTTGGAAAACCAAGATTAAGCTTTGCTCCCTAGAAATCACAAAAATCTTTAATTAATTACGCCTATTTTTATTTAGAAACTTGCGAATAAGCTAGCCAAATAAGATAATTAGTAGATAGAAATAAAGAAATACAATTCTTCTATTTCATTATCTTGTATATCGATTTACAAGAATAAGTACAAGAGAAAATTATTAAATTTGGTTTAGATTTGTAGTTATCTAAATTGAAGTTAAATCCTAATCTAGTTGGGATAAGATATAATTTAGATTAGTTTGGCTTATATAGATTATAAGTAGGAGTCAGAATTAGACTTGTGTTTAGGAGCTATGTAGTATATATACATGCTACGGCCAAACTAATGATGCTGCGACTCTAATTAAGCCATGCTAATTATTACCTGTTGGTGGACGTCCGTACAGAAGAAGCAACATCATCAAGCAGTGCACTATTGGAGAGAGCCGAGCCCATGTTATGTTGGTCCGTGTTCGTATGGTTAATGAATTAGCTGGATCAGATATTAGAAGCCATGCACTAATTAAGCCTATGTTGTTATTGGGTGGTCCGTACGGTTGAGGGATTCTTGCTGTTGCTCTAAACCACTTTGGAGGCCGTACGGTGAGAGTGAGCCGCGTAGAGTCCGGTGCTTTCGATCTAATTAAAGGTTTGGTCTTTTGAGAGATTTCTTTGTACTCCGCGTTTCGACATTAATAAAGTCTTTGCTCCGTCTTCGTCCATGAACGTAGACTGTTGGCCGAACCACGTTAATTTTCTATGCGCTCTTTCTTTATCTTTTCTTTTCCTGCATTGAGTATTTTTTTTGGATCTATTTTTCTCCGTTTCGATTTTAACAAAAATAAAAAGAGAAAAATGATCATTTTTTCTCTCCCTCTCTTTTATGAAGGCAACCGCGAGCATAGTATACTTTGCTTCTAGTCCGAAAAAGCGTCTTGTTCTTGACATGTGTATTTCATTGAGCATTTGGCACACAAGCTGTCTTTCTTTAGCATTTCATTGAATACTTTGCATGTGCATGTAAGCTATACATCACGTACTTCTGTCGAACACTTGACATGCGCTTTTTTATGAGCCATGTTTACGCACAAGTTAAGTTTGACATTCCGTTGAATATTTAGCGCACACATATGAGCTATGCATCAGGCACAAGTTATCTTAGGCATTCTGCCGAACAATTGGCATGTGAATATGAACCATACTTGTGCACAAGCTGAGTTAGACAAAAAGACAATCAGAAAGAGTGCGATCAATAATTCAATTGAAGTTTTCCGCCTCTTAGAAATATAGGACAAATAATGTGGAAATATATCTTCTTTGCCTTCTTTCCCAATATAGGACAATCAAGGTAGGAAAATCCTTTTCGTGCCTCCTTTCTTAGTATAGAACAATTCAGGAGAAAAATTTCCTTCCTTGTCTCCGTTTTGATTGAAGATGTCAGGGCGATGCATTGGTGACAATTTAATGATGGTTATGGTGGCTCGGTGGCGAGGGAGCTTTTCCTTCTCAATCGAAGACGGTGTGGGTGGGCATCACTCTTCGATCGAAGATGGTGTGGCGGCGGCTGACTATCACCACTTCTCTTTCTCAGTCGACAGTGACATTGCGGCAATAGGCAGCCACTACCTTCAATAAAAGACTTTGTGGTAGTGGCTGATGCTCACCATTTCTCCATCTTAAATAACGGCATGGCAGCGGTGAGTTGTTGCCACTTTCTTCGACATCGGTGGGCAATGACAGTTTTTTGATTATTGACAACGGTCAGGTGGTGAACAATTGCTGCTTTTTCTCAATCCAAGACGGGCGAACAATGACATGGAGGCAATGGCCGGCCACTACCTTTCTTCAATCGACGGCTGCTCAGCAGTGGACGACAACTACTTTATTGTTGATGGCGGTGTGGCGCCGATAAAGATTGGCAAAGAAGCACATGTATAGGTGGAGCGTCATTGTGCTAGGAAGTGATGATGGAGGGCTCATATATAGTCAAGGCATAGCGATGCCAATGACGTGATCGTGCATGGTGATGATGTAGTAGCATCGGTGATAGAAGTGTATAGCTACAACATTGTTGCCGATGTGGTCATGCATGACTGCAGCAAAGTCCACATTACAAGCAGTGGAAAAGAGGCGTAAAATTTTATTTCTTCTTTAATTTCATATCTACCACGGAGAGAGAGAGAGAGAGAGAGAGAAGGAAATTCACCCTTTTTTCCTTGTGAGTAATCTTTTATTCTGACTAGTCTCTACCAAGCTTTCTTCTTTTGCTCTTTCTTATTTACAGAGAGAGAGGAAGAGATGGTGGTGAATGGAGTCACATAGTGAAGAGAAAACATTGGGCGGTAGGTAAGTGGTTTGGTTGGTAGATAACTATAGCACTGCGGGTAAGTGGTCTAGTTGGAGCAAAATAGGCTGAGTGGGGGAGATGGTAGAGAGATCGGTTTAGTGGAGAAGTGGGAGGGAAAAGTGGGGGAGTCTCTTAACTGGTGTCTTTATACATTTTTTTACTCTTTGAAATATATTTTGTAGGGCATTTGAAAATATACTCTTTAACTTTGTTTTTTGTTTACTGCTTTCATTTATTTTTATTTGACTTATTTTTGTCACTTTGAATTGGAAATTTTTTAGATTTGACTGCTTATTAGCTATCCATCATTGTTTTTTTTTTTTTTTTTTGAGAAACTAGATTGTACCTATTTTGTATTATAAGAAGAAAGTTTAACAATAAAAGCTAAAATTTACCCAAGAAAACACCCTAAAGAAGGTGAAACTAGCTTAAGAGTGTAGAATTTCTAAATTACGTTACACATACAACCTCGTTTTGTACATCCTTAAGACGAGTATCCAAAAAAAAATCTATCAATAAAAGGACTCACAACAAGACCCAAAATCAGAAAGCTTTTTAAAAATTCAAAACTCAAGATGCTACTTGGCCTGTCATTATTGCCTAACAAAACATCTTTGGCTGGGAGACATAGGAAACCAATAAAACATGCCAAAGTAGATCGTCCATAAGAGTTAACCAGGTTTAAGAAAGGGACCGATGTGATGATGATTTCATATTCCCTCGCAATCTTTTGAAGGTGGTCCTTTGTCAAGTAGTTCAACGAGGTAGTTGAATCCAAAGTGCAACTCTGGGAGAGGATAGCCTAACAATAGCTTGCTAGGTGAAACAAGGGGGAAGAGGAGGTTGACGTTAATGGCGTAGAAGAGGTTACAAGAGCCTTCACTTTCTTCTGCTTAACGTCTCGAGCCTTATTCAGCATTATCCAGAATGAGCTATAGCAACAAGAGAGTAGGTCGACATCCTTGATGGCCAGTGGCAGGTCTAGCTTAGGAGTGGGGTCAATTGATCTCTCTTATTTTTTCCACAAAAAGTCCCCACATCTCTAAAAGTGGGATACATTTTATAATTAACTTTATTTTGTTGACTAATTGACCTTATTTTATTTTAATAAATAAATAAAGACTATCTTTTGCTCCCATGTGGCACCTTTTCCAATTTTATAAATTTGAATCCCAATTTTAAAAAGCACCCATAAAATATAAAAAAAATTATTTTACACTTCTTTCAAAATAATAATGGTTTGGGTGAAAAAATAATTCTATCTGCTGATGCCATCATACATTATTTCCAAAATATAAAAGTACATCGAAACCAATTATAATTCACAACTAGTGTAGTGGCCCGCGTGTTGCAACAGGTAGATATTGATGAAGTGAGAATTCAAAATAATGTCCTACAATATTATAAAAAACAGAAGGGATTAGATACATATTCTTTTCAAATTCATTTAGTAGATATAGTGCAGTGGCACGAACTTTATAGTGAGTAGATGCTAGTATAAAACTAAAGATACGTAATCTACTAAGCAAACAGGAAATAAAATGTAAGAAAATTTTAATATTTTTTTACTTGATGTACAAATTCAGTCCATATTCAAACCATGAGCAACATTCATAGGTAGAAGAAACGGCAAAACGATAACGCATCAGGCAATGGGAAGCATTCATAACAATAACGGTCCATCTTCAGTCAATAGAAAAGAAAATAGAGAAAAAGAAAAAAACCAGCCAATTTGTGAAAAGGTAATTAAAAAGATCGGTGGGGAATATTACTTTCATATATTGTTGATGAAATGAAATAGCTTATTTATTGTGAATAAAGTATATTATATATTATAATCAATATAAGAGTTTTCAAAGTATTTCTCTTTTTCTAAAAACTCAATCTACTATAATGCATTTCTCAAACTATTTCTCTGTTCATTTTTTCTTTTAAAAAAACTCAAACCACTATAATAACGCATTTTACGTTTAATAATTAAATAAGAAACGAGAAAGAGAAAAATAAACATACATGCACCTAGGTAGAGGATGGCAGGTGTTGTAGGTACGGAGAGCTCAAGACCCTGCTCAAAGAGAGAAAATGAAAGCACGTGAGAAAAAAATCTAAAAAAACTAAAAGAGAACAATAACATGAAAAGAAGAGAGAAATGAAGAGAGAGATATAGCAAAAAAAATAAAGAGATAGAGATGACGGTCCATCTTCTTAGTGCGGCCCATAATACCAAATTAAAGAGATGACGATCCATCTTCTCGGTGGAGCCCACACACCCAAATGTAAAGAAATTACTGTTCATCTTTCCAAAAGAAAATGGAGAAAAAAAAAAGAAAAAAAAGGAATCTAGTCAATTTAAAAAAAATAAGTATAAAAATCAGTAGGACCCACACCCTGAAATTAAAGGGTTTGGGCCACATCATCACAAAGCTATGGGACTTAATAATTTTTTATAGATTAAAAAGATGACAATCTATCTTCTCAGTAGGGCCTACACGCTCAAATGTAAAGAGATGACTGTCCATCTTCCCAAAAGAAAATTGAGGAAAAAAATCTACTTATTTTTTAAAAATAATTATAAATATCAATGGGACCCACGCCCCAAAATTAAGGGTGTAGGGTCACATCATCATAAGGCGATAGGAATTAATAGTTTTTTATGGATTAAAAAGATGATAGTCTATTTTTTCTGTGGGGCTCACGCCCAAATGTAAAGAGATGACTATCCATCTTCCCAAAAGAAAATGGAGAAAAAAAAGAAAAAAGAGGAATCTAGTCAAAATTTAAAAAATAATTATAAAAATTAGTAGGACCTATATCCTAAGATTAAGGGTGTTGTGCCACATCAGCAGAAGGCCATGAGAATTAGTAGTTTTTTTGTAGATTGTAGATGATACATGTTCTATTCTCACCAAATATTTCTTAACAATTGTATTTAATAATTTTTTATATTTATTTTTCATATTATACTTGATCTCACTAAAAAATATTTTTAGATCCGCCACTGTTGACGGTACGGCGAAGCTATAAGTAGCGGTAGTTAAGGAGGTAGAAAACACTGGGTAAAGTATGGACTGATAATTCTATGATCGGTCATCAGTAGGGGTGGAAACGAGCCGAGCTTGAGCGAGCTTACCTCAGCTCAAGCTTGGCTTGAAATTAATTTCGAGCCTAAATTTAGGCTCAAGCTCGGCTTGAAATTAATTGAGCTTGAGCGAGCCTAACTTCTAATGAAAGCTCAGCTCCCAAAACTTGAAATTTTTAACATCGTGCTATCTATAATTTAATTTTTATAAAACATTATCTCAAATTTGATACAAAAAATATCTAATAGTTCAATATATAAAATGAATGCATAAAATAAGATATTATAATATTATAAAAATTAGGAAAAATAATTCTGCGAGCAAGTGAAAAAGAGAGAGAGAAAGCAATTAGAGTAGAATTTTATTGATTTAATTTTGTGGGCCCAATAATCTAAATTCTATATAGATATAATTAAAATACATAATATACATTATTTTATATAATTAAAGTATATATTATATATAATTATATATAGAGAGAGTTCGGCTGCTATATTGTTTTGAGTATAGATCCATTTATACTCATCAGTTTTCGATCGTTGGATTTATTCTTTTAACTATTTCAATCCTAGGGGACCACTATCATCCTAATCGCACATCCAACGACTGAAAATTTATAAGTATAAAGAGATCTATACTTATAAGAGTATAGTAGCCCTATACTATATTATAATATTATTATACATATATTTAAACTACTATATTATATTAATAGTGCAAATGGCTTGCTATTAGGTTTTCGGCCCTTGTATGAAGGGATGGGCGGTCAGGATGATAGTAGCCCACTAGGGTTCAGTAGGTGGCTAGTTGAATAGTGTGATCTAACAGATGAAATTGGCCAAAGGGGTAGATCTAACGGAAGAAACTCGAGAATACCAAATGCTTGGTACTATCGGTAGTACAGTAGCTGAACTCTATATATATAGGTAAATCTAACGATAGAAAACTCGATTGCACAAAATGCTCAGTACTATCAATAGTATAGATAGTATAGTAGCTAGAATATATAGAGAGAGAGAGAGTCTGGCTACTATATTATCGATAGTACAAAATGCTTAGTGTTATCGAATTTTGTAGTTAGATCTAACCCTCTGACCATTTTCACCTATTAGATTATACTATTCAACTAATCTCCCACTCAATTCTAGAGAATCACTATCATCCTAACTACACATCTCATCATCCAATGACTGAAAATCTAACAGCAAGTGGTTGGTACTATTAATGATATTGTAGACTATATATATATATTCGAGCTTTCGAGCTTTTCGAGCCTAATTCGAACGAGCCTAGTAATACTCAAGCTCGGCTTGAAATTAATTTCGAACCGAGATTTAGGCTCAAGCTCAGCTTGGAATTAATTCGAGCCGAGCTCGAGCGAGCCAAATATCGAGCCGAACGCGAGTCGAACACGAGCCGGCTCGCTCGTTTGCCAGCCCTAGTCATCAGCGGAAAAGCGAAGGAGAAAACCATAGGATCAAAATTGGAGGAAGAATAGAAAAGGGTCGAAAATGGAGAGGTGTAACAAAAAGAGAGACATGGCCTTCTAGAATCCCATCTCTTGCAATAGAGGATCCACAAAATTTGGAAGTGTGTCCAGAGCACGAGCATCAAAGGCAACACTATAGTACACGACAATTGGAAGTGTGGTGGCCAATCCAAAAATTATTGTAGGAACGATTTTTGGTTGAGATGACGAAAAAAGGTGCATGATGAGTTGTCAGAGAGGAGTTAGGAAGTTGGGCCTCTCATCGAGGAGAGGAGCTCCGAGGAGTCCCTCCCCCAAAACAAAAGATTTTCAAATTGAACGATGCCTTCTACAGGATCACTATTGTTGGCAATGAAAATGGTCTTCTCATCATCTTTCGCCATTACCGCCACTACAAAGATGGGCCAAAGAGGAAGGATGGGGACCATAAGACTAAGAAGAAGAGGCAGGCTTCTTCCTCTTATTTTTCTTCCTCAACTTCTAAAGTTCTTTCAAAATCGTCTCTACTTTCTTTTCTTCATCTCTTTGCTGGCTGTCATTAACTAGTGATGAAAACTAAATTTTTCTTGAGCTAAATGCAATTGAAACTGTAAAATGTTAGGATTTGGTTAGAATAAAGATTTAAACTTGTATTAGATAAATCAAGTCGGATTTTAACTGAAAGTAGAGTACAAATCTAATTGTACTAGGATTGGGTATGTTTTGAGTGTGCATTATATAAGCACAATTATGGCCATGTTGTGGGTGCTCTTGATGGGCCATACGTCTTAGTCGGAAGCCATGTCGTGTATGGCCCAAAGTGTCACGCCCCAAATCTGACTGCTCGGATCCGAACCGCAACAATTGGCCACGAATTCAAAGGAAGAACCTCCGAAAACGGAAGGCCTTAAATTAATCCAAAGCCACCATCTCAGTTAAAGACTAAATAATTTATTAATTAAAACAAAATTAAACAATAACTCCTAAATGTCCAAATTATCAACCTCAAGTCCAAAAAAATAAATCATATGTCCAAAAATTGAAATCTATCTAACGAGTTCTCGCCGGTCAAATATCTCACACACCCCGACTCTCGGTACCTTAAACGGTAGACAACAAAAGTAAGCGCAATGCTTAACAAGAATTCTACTTCAAGGATAACGATAAATTTTAAATTCGAAATCACAAAGGTCATAATTTGGAGCATCTCCACTCCGTCGCTCTAACCACGAGAGCTACAATTACGCGCTGTTTATCCTCGGAAACCGCGTACTGGATAAATCCTTCAACTCCGAGGAATCCGACCGCAACAGTCATAATCAACAATAGCTCATGATAATAATAATATGCAAAATAAACAAACCATGCCAGTCAATAATAACTATAAAATCCACTCGGATGTATCAAACAACTGGTAAACAAAACAGATAATAATCATGTCTCGAACACACTCGGATCCGCATATTTTCTACCGTTTGCAGAACAGTAGCTATTTACTTGCTTCTATTAATGCTCACAAATTCGTCACATTTTAAGATTGAGGTTTTACGGCTGTCTCAGCACCTGCAACGACGAAAAGACCCAAATAAAATATATTTTCAAACAAGCCCTTTAACTATTAAAAATTCTGCGACAATTATACAGTAAATCAGGATAATTAGATTACACGATCTTATCCGTATTTTTAAGACGAGTCCAATAGCGCTTGAATCGCAAAATTCCGCCTTACGAACAAAAAGTTATGCCCCTTTTACGGATCAGTCCCTACAACCAAACTGCTATTTACAGATTGGTCCCTGGCTGATCTTTTAAGCCATTATAAGCACCAAAATTTCACTGCACCCGATCCAACTTCAGCAGCGTGCACCAAAAGCTTTTCTAGTTAATTATAATGCAACCAACATACGAAAAACACTCTAATTAACAACTTAATCACGACTAATATCGCTACGATAAATTGAAACCTAAACGTAAAAATAAACCATGCAAAAATTAACGTGGTCCATCGTGGATCGGGTCTAGCCAAATCCAAAATAATCCCATCTCCTCTCTTATTCTTCCCAACTCAAATAAAGAAGTTCTCTCGTAGCCCTCTCATGGCCAACCATGGTCACCCTATACGGGGATCACCCCAACCCGTCCGTAGGTGGCCGGCGACCACTCCGGCGATGGCGGCGGCGGTGCAACGAGGAGGGAGGATAAGATTGGGAGATAGAAGAAGAAAGAAAAAAGAGAAACAAACAAGAAAACTAATTATTGGAGACTCACCTCGCTCTCGTTATTTTTCCTCTCACCCAAGATTTGTTGGTGGGAAAATATATATAAATGAACTACAAAGTTTTTATCACTAGAATAACAAACTTTTATTAATATAACTAAACTTCAGTACACTATTACTAAACAATACAATTTGATCCACACCTCACAACTCTCACCAAACAAATTACATGCCCTCTATTTATAGAGCATGAAAGGACGCAACTCTTCACGAAACAAAACAACCTTTCATAAAAGGACATGATCCTAAACGAGAAGACACAACTCTTACAAAAGGACACACCCTTTCACAAGAGATACAACTCTAAAAATAAACAAATAAAACAAGCTTATAAACTAACACCCCCCCTTAAGCTTGTTTATGCAAAGCTATCCACATCTTCTTCGATTGGGTCTTCATAATCTTGGAGCCTTTCCTGTAAGACTATCTTCCCTGAAATCAAACTCCTAATTTTAGAGGCCTGCTCATTGATTACGTTTTCCAGGGATTTATTCTCCAAATTCACTGCCATGTTTTCTTTTCCCAAATTTTTTTTGCAAGTTTCTCTAAATACAAATTTCTTTGATCAAGAGAAACTATACCTGTGGTACTCATAAAAGCAAAATGAGCCACATCTTGTTCCGCATCCTTCTTTGATTTTTTCACATTGCCTATATAAGTGGAATTTCCGAATTCGACAAACGAATAAAATTCTAGAATGTGAATAGGTCCTTGATAAGTGCGATATTGTGGCAGCGTCATCTTCATCTTTTGACAGTATTCTTGAAGTAGATTTTTGTAGGACACTCTTACTATCACTTTATTCTCCATGTTTCTCGTTTCTTTAATGTTAAGATGATTTAAAAAAAAAAAAAATCAACTACACATTCACTATTTATAGGCATGAAAAACAACCAAATGACACATCCCTTTAAATTTGAAATATCTTTTTTTTTTCTTAAACAAAGAGACATGTCTTTTCATATTTCACACAAGTATCCATTTTTTTTTAAAATCCAAGATACGTCTTTTCAAAAAATAGTTAATTATGTTAACTACTTCATGGATTGGTCAACAAGTCAACACCATATATTTCATAACTACCGTCGGTCAACAAGTCAACTCTCCAATCATTACATTCAACCAAATGCATCCATAATGTTAATTATTTTCTTCCAATAATTATTACTTGTTTGAAAAGCTTGGATGGTTAGAGGGAGCAGCTATTGCAAGAATAAGTCGCACTGTATCAAGTCGGGCTACTGGCGCAAATACTTCTTCATAGTCTACACCTTTTTCTTGTTTATATCCCTTTGCGACTAGTCGCGTCTTATATTGTATTATTTGTCCATCAACACTATGCTTGATCTTATATATCCACCTCACTCCAATAGCTTTATGTCCTATAGGAAGTGAAGTTAGTTCCCACGTCTTATTTTTCTCTATTGCCTTAATTTCTTCATTCATTGCAGTGCGCCAAACATCCTTTTGTATAGCCTCTTCAACAGTTAATGGTTCTTCGTTGAGATGTAAACAAAGTAAATCCGTTTCATTGTATATATCTTCAAGTCTTCTTAATCTGACTGGACTTGATGAACTTGAAGGAGTGGATGATGAAGGACCAGGTAATGCTAATGCTGGAGTCATTGGTGATGGAGTGTCATTATCAGTTGGCACATTGTCGTTTTCTTCAATTTCCTGATCTATTAATCCTTTTCCTTTTTCTTCTGTATTCCAATTCCATGTACCATTTTCGTCGAATATAACATCTCTACTTATAATTACTTTATTGGTAATTGGATTATAGAGTTTGTAAGCTTTAGAATGCTCACTATAACCAGTAAAGATACATTTTTTGCCTCGATCATCTAACTTCTTTCTTTTCTCCTTGGGAATTTGTGCGTAAGCAATGCATCCCCATATCTTGAGATGTTTAACTCCAGGTTTATATCCACTCCACCCTTCTTCTGGTGTCATATTCTTTAGACTCTTAGTTGGACTTCTATTAATTAAATATGCTGCGCATGCAACCGCTTCTGCCCAAAATGACTTAGGCAAAGCTTTTTCTTTAAGCATGCTTCTTGTCATATCTAAAATTGTTCTATTTTTCCGCTCGGCTATACCATTCTGTTGTGGACTATATGCTGTAATGAATTGCTGTTGAATACCTTCTTTATGGCGATAATCTTTAAATTCATTTGAAGTGTATTCTCCTCCTCTGTTGGATCTCAATATTTTTATTTTGTTTCCACTTTCCCTTTCTACCAAGGCTTTATATTTTTTGAAAGTAGAAAATGCAGCAGATTTCTCTTTAATAAAGTAAATCCATATCTTTCTAGTGCAATCATCAATAAAAGTAATAAAATACTTATTTCCTCCATGAGACTCAGGAAGAGGACCACATATATCAGTATGCACTAAATTTAGAGGTTTCGTTGCAAATTTTGTTTTGCTACTAATAAAAGGAAGTCTTGTTTGTTTTCCAATTATACAGCCTTCACATATTGCATTTGAGTGTTTGATAACGGGAAGACCATGTACCAATCTTTTAGATGATAATAATTTTAAACTATTGTAATTTAAATGCCCGTACCTCAAATGCCATAATTCTGATTCTTCTTTAAATTTAGAGTAGTAGCTCCTTTCAATTTCAAACTTTATGTTTATAGGAAACATTCGATTCTTCGACATATGCACATTCGCAATCATTTTGCCTTTCTTATCCTTCAAAGTCAGAGTAGAGCCTTCTATATGAACGATATATCCTTTCTCCACAAGCTGTCTGATACTCTATATGTGTTGGAACAAATTCCGCACATAAATCTGATTGTGATCAAATCTAACTAATTTTGTGATAACAATAAATAAATAAACTTACAGATAAACGCTAAAATCCAAATAAAAATATTGATTGATTCGGAAGCGTGCGAGGCACTGCCCTAAGGCGTATTCCCGTCCTTACGTGCGGGATTAACCGGGAACAACACCCCAAGATACGACCGGAATTCCTCCTCATGCGAGCACGATCGTGAAGGAGGTTGACGGTGACTCTTTCAACACCCGATGATAAAAAGATCAAATCAAATAGATAAAAAACAATTAAAATTAAATAACTCAAGTATTTTTCTCTATAAATTATTTAGAGAAGCTCTCTGCCATGTTTTTCGATATGTCTGTATACTTCTCATGAACAGTAGAATCCTTTTATATAAAAGCTAGGAAGCAACGTTCCATTGTGGAACCTTGGAACGTACCCGCACACAGCGCGTGCGTGCGCGAGCAAAGCAGCCGGGCCGTACCAGGCGCGCACAAACCGGAATAAAATAATTAAATAATAAAATAAATTAAATAATAAAATAAATTAAATAATAAAATAATTAATATATTAGGAAATTTTGGATTTGCACCAACAATATGTTGCTCTTTAATTCGGGCACATAATATACATTGGAGATGAATTCTTCTTCACCATTTTTTGATGTAAACATAATTTTTCCTTTTCCTTTAACAGGTACTTTGGATGAATCACCAAACTTCACATTGCCATCAACATTTTCATCCATTTCAACCAAGGATTAAAGTGCCGCGCGTCGCGTCAGCGCGTACCGTGCCCCCGAGATAGGGGCACGGCATGCGGGGGTCTCGGACCCCCGGGGTGCCGCGGCACCCCGTGCCGCTCGAGACGGAGCGGCACGCTGGGGTGCCGCACCGTGCCGCCCTCTTTTTTTTTTTTTTTTTTCTTTTTTTTTTTCTTTCTTTTTTTGCTTTTGGTTTTTTTTTTGGTCCCCCCTTCCCCCATGATGCTTTTTCTTGTTTATTTCTTTTTTCTTTTCCTTTTTTTTGTTTTTTTGCCACATATGCTTTTCCTTCTTATTTTTTGGCTTTTTTTGGCTTTTTTTTTGTTTTTTTTTTTTTTGTTTTCTGAGTATCAAGCCCCCCGGCCACCTATATTGTCTTTTTTTAACTTTTTTTTTGCTTTTTGGCGGATGCCTTTTTTTAACTTCTCATTTATCAAAAAAAATTTTCCTATATTGTCCATTTTTTCTTCGCAAAAAATTTTGGCAAAAATTGTCGCACCGCGAATTTTTCGGTGATTCAAGGGAACAAAAGTCAATCTCCTAAACAAATTTTAATCAGATATTTTAAAAAGAATAAAAGAACAAAAAATAAATTTAATATCGGGAATATATGAGTTTCTCACAATACTGGCAATACTTATATCAACATTGTCAAATAAATCTTGTATCAGCAGATGACAATATGCCATATGATTAAGCGCGACAATCTATGTAGAATTAAGCAGTCATCTCTATGTAAAGATGTAAATTTAAATAATTATTATATTTGTGAATTATTTTATTGTAATTTAATTTTTATTCTACATCAGTTATAGTTGTATCTTACTTTCCAAAAGCTTATATGCATGTTAATTGATGAGTATAGTAAGGTATATATAGCAAATATTCATAATTATTTATTTAAATATATCAAAATAACATTATAAGAGTTTATTGGAATCAAAAAAACTGGAATAAATCTGTGCTAAAGCGTGCCAGTAGGAGGTCGTGCGTATCTGTCAGCACGCCGGCGTGCCACGTGTCGCACGCAGCGTGCGTGCCGCGTGCCGCGATGCCAAGGTTGCCAGAAGCTGCATAAACCTTGATTTCAACAAATAGTTCTCTCCTTCCACACATATGATTTGAAGCACCAGAATCCAGAAACTATACATATTCTGGATCTTTAACTTCATCTTGACATGCAAGTAACAATGATGTTTCTGCAACTTCATCTTCAATTGTGCTGTCGATGTAGTGATTCAGTCCTTCAGTTTTTTGATACCAGCAATCTTTGCTGTAGTGATCATATTTTTACAATTATAGCATTGTATTTTTGATCTTGCACCACCATAAGACCCTGGGCGATTGTTATTTCGTCCGCCTCTTTTTGGTCCATATTCATGTCATGAATAGCGACCACTGTTGTTGCTATTCTGTCGGTCATTGTTATATCTCTTTTGATTCTTATATCTATTGTAATTATTTTCTCCATGACTTTTGCCTTTTCTATTATCAAGTTTCAATTTTGACTTGAGAACCTGCTCAGTCGACTATTCTTCAGACTTCTTTTGTAGTCTTTGCTCATGTACTTGGTGCGATCCTGTCAATTGGTCGATAGAAAGAGTACTGATATCTTTTGACTCTTCTATGGCGACAACAATATGCTCAAACTTTGTTGTGAGCAAATGAAGGACCTTTTCTACAACTCGTTCATCAGTTAGTTCTTCTCCATTTCGCTTCATTTGGTTGGCAATTACCAAAATGCGAGAAACATAGTCCGCGACACTTTCGGACTCCTTCATTCGGATTGCTTCGAATTCCGCACGAAGCTTTTGTAGACGAATCCGCTTTACTTTGTCATCTCCTGTAAAGACGGTGGCAAGAATATCCTATGCTGCTTTGCTCGAAGCTGCTTCGGCAATTTTCTCAAACGTCGACTTTTCTACTGCTTGGTAAAGATAAAAGAGAGCCTTTTTGTCCTTTTTTCTTAAATCCTTCAGATCATTTCTTCGGGCTATAATTAATATAGCTTCTTCTTGCTCTGTGTATTCTTGGTATCTAGTTTTAACTAATTCCCAAAGATCTAGAGAACCGAGAAGTGCTTTCATTTGAATGCACCAATTCTCATAATTATCTTTTACTAATTTTGGGATTTGATTTTGGAGAAGTTGTGTGGCCATTTTTTTTTTAACAGAGTTTCGTTCTTGCTCTGATACCAAATCTTGGTGGGCAAATATATATAAATGAACTACAAAGTTTTTATCACTAGAATAACAAACTTTTATTAATATAACTAAACTTCAGTACACTATTACTGAACAATACAATTTGATCCACACTTCACAACTCTCACCAAACAAATTACATGCCCTCTATTTATAGAGCATGAAAGGACGCAACTCTTCACGAAACAAAACAACCTTTCATAAAAGGACATGATCCTAAACGAGAAGACACAACTCTTACAAAAGGACACACCCTTTCACAAGAGACAACTCTAAAAATAAACAAATAAAACAAGCTTATAAACTAACAAGATTGTCGGATCTTCCTCCTGCCGGCGGCCAACCTTGCACAAAGAATCCGGCCACAATATATATTATTATTATTTTGGCCGTACACCCCCCCTAAATTACCTATTTATAGGTGATTAATTATGGCTAAAACTCAATCCTACTCTAACTAGTATTAGAGTATAATAAATTCGAAAATAAAACCCAATCGAATCCATTTAATCCGACGGTACAAATAAATCAAAATATTAATAACGAGTTTATCACAAAACTACAACCATGCCCACATATTTAAATTATAATTTAAATTAATTGGATACGGGTATTACACAAAGTGTTCAGGGTTTTCGGTGCATCAAGTGCATGGGTGTTAGTGGACGTGTGCGACTTTTGTGGTTGTGGATCATTGGTATATCTTGTGCATGGATTTAGAAAAAGAGAGAGTAGTCTTCAGAATTCATAGAATCAAGATCGAAGCGAAGGAGATTCAGAAAAAGGGCTTGGGTTGAAACTATTTTGTGTAAAAGAGGAGTCGAGTGTAATTCTTTTCTTAGTGAAATTTATTTCATCTATACTTTCTATTTGATTTTTCTTTTTTTGTGTTTGTATCAATTTTTGCTAAGAAGACAGGTTTATGGTAAAAATTCAATTGGACACTTTCTTCGCGTAACCAAACAATCAGTACCGGAACAAGTGCCAGATTTACAGCAATCAATATCAGAGTGGGTTGTGAATTCTCAACAATTGGTATTAGAGCAAGTACCAGAATGTTCAATATAAAATTCAATAGAATCAATAATTAATTTAATTAAGCCTTCAATTTAATCGATTGAAATGACTGAAGTACTACCTATAAATATTAAGAGGTGTCACATTGACAAAGAAGGTTTGGAACCTCTTAATATAAATTTTTTCGCATCTATCATATTAATTTGAAGGGAAAAATACATGAGAAAAAGGACAAAAAGGAGAGAAATTGGAGCTAGCAGAAGGGTGAGTTCGATATTAAAAATAAATTTCTAATTGAATCAATATGATAACGAAAGTGGTTAAATATAAAGATTGTTAAGTTTTAAGAAGGTTAAAGCGTTTTTTTAAGGCACTGTTTGGTGGGGGGATTTTTCCGAAACAAAGGGGATATCCACCAATTTGTTCCTAAAAAAAATGATGGGTATGTGATATCCCGATCAAACAGAGTTATCCTAGAACGGGTTGTTCTCCTCAAATGCTAGAATAGCTCAAAAGCTCGAGTTGTTCTACATCAATGAGGAAAAAAAATTTTCTTTTTCATCCCCAGTTTCTTACCTCTCTCATTTTCCACCATTCTTCTCCTCATCTCTCACAGCAGTCCTCTTTTCTCTACAACTCTGCCGTTGCTGATGTCACTGCCGCCTCTGCCCTTCTTCACTTTTCTCGTCCCACTTCCTTATCCTTTCCCTCTTCCCACGCCAAACCCACCAATGTTGCCTAATCTTTCTTCCCGTCGCCATTCTTGCTTTTTGTTGTCGCCCTTACCACTCCTCCACCCAGTTGACCTCACTGCCCGCTTTAGGCCGGCAACAAGTGGGACCAAATTTGATCACTTTTTTTTGGATTAATTTGACTGGTGCTAAGCAAGTAGTAAAATCACACTTCTCTTTCCTGCCATATTGGTTGGAAAATTAATACTCTAGAAAAAAAAAGTAATTTTTTTTTAAATATTAGCATATTGTAAATTTTTAATTAATTGATGTTTAACTTGATAAAAGATAATTTTTTTTATAATTAATGAATATTTTGTCAATATTGTATGCCACTTAAATGCTTAACAAAAATTTGGTCGCTTTTATAATTAAAACAACAAAATTGGTAGTTTAAAAATATAGACATTATTCCAGTATTTTTGTCCAAACGTTGTCGGAAATATCTTTTAGGAATTAGACAGAATACATCCAAATACAAAATTACTCTTGTTCTAGCTTGTTCTAGAATATCTCTTGTTCTCCTGAACAACAAAAGTTAAGTCTCGTAATTTAGTTCTCAAACCAAACGCAACCTAAGGGAATAAAGTGAAAGATGTGATATATTAAGGAGGGTTGTCTGCATTTTAGTCAGTAATGAAACCTTTTCTAGCAGCTTAAGTTTTAATAGATAAACAACTTTGAACAGATTGCACTAGATTCATGTAGATATTCTCAAACTATATAACCTTACCAATTGTAGTGTTTTTTTTTTTTTCCTTTAATAACTTTTAGGTGGGATATTCTTCTCCATCACAATCTGGAATTATGTATGATCTTGACCTTTCGTTAGCGGAGGTATGCTTTCAGTGCTTTCTTATCATTAAGAAGATACTATATGAACTGTATTTCGATACTATTAGACAAATTGAAGTGTGATTTGTTGATATTAAATTTGGTTACTAAATTCTCAGATTTTCTTTTAAGAGCCTAGATTGGATGTATGCTTTATTCTCTGATTTTATTTAAGAGCGTAGATCAGATGTAAGTTTTGTTCAGATGTTTTGTTAAAAATGTTGTTCGGAAAATGACTGGTAGACCTTTGAAAGTCACAATAAAATCTTGTTATCTGCTTAATCTTGTTATCTGCTTTAAAGCACTGGGATCTATTCTTTTTAATTTACAATAAACAACTTCACGGACAGATAGTGCAAGTATTTAGCTTTCAATACTTCAAGCTCTAAACCAAGGTTTTAAGTGCCCGTCGGCACGGGCCGTATCTACCGTGCCAATAAAATACCGGCACGATACAGACCCCGTGCCGATGGCACAGTTTAAAACCCTCTATTCTTTAAATTAGTAAGTAATTTCCTAAATAAAGTTCAAAAGATTCAATAAAAAGACATAATAAATAGTTAGAATATTTTGTTGCTAAAGAAAATAAATATTTCATGCTATTATGTGTTGGCACAAGAATTTTTTTGACCGGCATGGCTCGGCACGCACCGTGCCGTACTGTGCCGGCAAGTTTCCGGCACGACCCCGTGCCACGGCACTTAAATCCTTGCTCTAAACAAGGATTTGTCCTCAGCATATCTAAGGACATGAAATGTGAGGGCTCTTTTATACTTGCTAATTAGCTCTGAGAATTTACAAACTGTGGATAGGTCTGGGGAATACAGATTTTGAGTCTTCTCTACATGCCTAATTTACATCAGAAGCATGTTTATTATCCTTTTCTATGGAATGGAAATAAAGAATAATCAATTCTAATGTCAGCCATTATGGTATTCTCAGTAAACAGACAATAATCGCATACAACCATTGCATTATATATATATATATATTTTCCTGACACTGCGTTTGTGACAAATGTAACAATCTACCTATTTACTATTTTGTTGTACAGTATTCTGTTTTTGGTTCAATCCTGACTATTGGAGCAATGATAGGTGCCATAATAAGTGGGCATATAGCAGATGGACATGGCCGAAGATGTGTAGGCATCATGAAAATTTATTTTCCTCATCTAGAGAACTGTTTCTCAAAAACATTCTGATTAGTCCTGTGATGCAGGCAATGGCAATATCAGATCTTTTCTGCATTGCTGGATGGCTTTCTATAGTCTTCTCGAAGGTTTCAGCACCTTGTTTAACTCACTCTTGCAGTTGATTGAATGGGTTCATTGTTTAATTTAATAAGGCCTCCTTTTTTTTCTATTTTCTTGGAATCCCATTCTACATAAATGTCACGTATGCTGGTTCCAAAACAAAACTCCTCACATTTTATTCTCTATGGAATTTGTTGTCTATCTGCAGAACTTTTGGTGGCTTGATGTTGGAAGGTTCTCTGTTGGATGTGGTATTGGTGTTTTTTCTTATGTAGTAAGTAAAGCAATATTTGCAACACCCCAATAGTTCTACATGGGATTGGGAAAATGATTCTGCTTAGAATATATGAGGTCTACACACTAGTAATAAACCGGATTTAAGCATTTTGGTGGTGGTTTGTTCCGACGAGTTATTATTGCTAGCGGTTCGGGTCGTTACAATTGGTATCAGAGCTGAATACTAGCCGAAAGTGTGAGAACTAAGTGCTATGCGGGACAAAGTGCTACATCAATGGATTTGGTGGGAACCACCTCTTGAACCCGTAGGAGTCACCTTTAGAATCTCACATCGCTTGGTAATTTTGGTTTGTATCTGTGATCTGGTTTAGACCCAACGAGGACGTTAGGGCCTAATGAGTTTGTAACGCCCCGATAATCCCACAATGGATTGGGAAAATTATTCTCCTTAAAATATATGAGGCCTACACGCTAGTAATAATAACTAGGCGTAAGTATTTTGAGCCGGTGGTTTGAGCCCAACGAGTTATTATTGCTTGTTGGTCGGGTCGTTACAATATTAAGCAGCATGATGGTTTATTCTTATTTAATAAGCTTTTTTCTGACAGAAACTCTACTCTGGCTAGAAAATGTTGCATATTGTGAGACCTGCTTCTGTGATTACCTGTATATGCTAGTCTTCATGTAACAACGAGTAATGGAAGTAGTGTATCACTAGTTATATAAACGACATGAGGGTGAGATGAAGGCCTAAGATACATCTTTTGTTAGATTGTTTGATTACTAATATAAGTATACAAATAATTCTTATAAAATGTCTATACAGGTTCCTGTATATATATCTGAGATAACACCGAAGAATCTAAGAGGAGGATTTGCAACTGTGAACCAGGTATATAAAAAAGACAATAATAATAAAATAAAAAGTTGACTTCTCAAAGCTAGTTTTATGCAAATAATTTTTACCTGCTGTCCAGCTGATGATATGTTGTGGAGCATCACTTATGTATGTCGTGGGCACAGTTTTGACCTGGCGTGTCTTGGCAATAATAGGTAAGTGTCTCTCTTTAGCATTAATTGGCATGACAAAGATGACTATTATTAGATGATGAAACTACACATTGTAGATAGCAAGGATTTAAGTGTCGTGGCAGGGGGTCATGCTAAAAACTTGCTAGTACGATACGACATGATGCGTACGTGCCGTGCCGATGAGTTTCGGTCACAAAAAATACATGTGCGCCGATGCATAATGGCATGAAATATTTATTTCTTTAGCAATAAAATGCTTATTATGTATCATTATCAAATCTTTTGAACTTTATTGAGAAAATTTCTTGCTCTTTTAAAGAAAAGAGGTTTTTGAGCTGTGCTATTGGCACAGGAGCCGTATCGTGCCGTTATCTTGTTGGCACGATACGATACAGTGGATACAGCCTCGTGCCAATGGGCACTTAAATCCTTGATAGATAGTTTGATAGTGTAGTTGGAGTATCACTTTAAGAGAAATGCCTCAAACACTGTAGACACAAGTTTTCAGAAAAGAACATTGCAATGACAAGCGTTTCGAAGATGATTAGATTAGTTGTTCCTTTTATAATGTGTTGCAGATAGCCAATGAATTTCGGTTTTCCTTTCAAGCACTGATGGAAGCCTTTAATGCAAAAAAAGAAGAAATTCTTTTTGCTATTTACAATAATACGAAAGGTGTTTTCGAGACCTATATAATTATTATATCCTGAGTAGGGGCAACTTTTTTCGTGTTCATTTACATTATGTTCTTTAGCCACATTCAAATCTGACTGTAACTTTGACCTGAATTTGCAATAACTGGAAAAACGAGGAAAAGAGTTACTAGCTAATCATATCAAAAGTACTAGTAAACAACGTAGGCTTAGACAATGAGAAGCAGTGGATCCTCTCTTGTTAGCTAAGGACTGAAGGACTTAATAATGTGTTCTATATCTAAGGAAGAAAAAAGAAGAAAAAGCATTTTAATATTTCTATAGCATGACGAATTACCAAATTTGATAATTCTTTCTACAGGACTTGCGCCATGTTTACTGCAATTACTAGGCCTTATCTTGATTCCTGAGTCTCCTAGATGGCTGGTTAGTATCTCTGCTCTTCTCTGGAGCATTATAAGGGAGTACATATCTTTAATTACAAAAAAATTGACTGTGAACACCAAACTGTGTGTTTCCATAAATGTGCAAATCCATATACATTGAAGTGCATCCCTACCTTGAACATAATAAAATCTCAAATGTTCTGTGTAGGACAGAAACACTTAGCGGTGGTTACTAACAGTTTAAATCTTTGAATTGATACTCAAAGCCTAAGACATTGTCTGTCATGCAGGCTAAGGTTGGCCAGCATGAGGAGTTCGAAGCAGCGCTGAGGAGGCTAAGGGGAAAGGACGCTGATATCTGTGAGGAAGCGGAAGAAATCAAAGTATTTTATTCAAGGGATTCAACTTTTTAAAATTTCAAATATCTTTTGTGTGATATAATTGGATATAAGCTATCTATGCAGGAATTCGCTGAAAACCTTCGGCGACTTCCACAGGCCTCTCTGTTTGAACTGTTTCAGAAGAAATACCTTCACTCAGTATCTGTAAGTATCTTAACTGCTGTCATAGACTCATTAGCTAAGAGCTTCAGTAAGTTTTTTTTTTTTTTTTTTTCCTTCCAATTCTCTGGCTGGTAATCAGGTTGGAGTTGGACTAATGGTACTTCAGCAATTTGGAGGCGTTAATGCAATTGGCTTTTATGCCAGTGAGATATTCGTTTCAGCAGGTAAAGTGATAAAAGTTTCTTGCGTGCTTATCTAGTTCGTTGATGGTGACATTCATATTGATGGTTGATATCAGGGTTCTCGTCAGGCAACTCTGGAATGTTAGCGATGGTCGCAGTTCAGGTGATCATGATTTGTGCATATTATATATCGTAGTATTTATCTATGGTTTTAATGAAGAATATAAGTGTTTTGCAGATACCGATGACTACATTAGGAGTATTTCTAATGGACAAAGCAGGAAGGAGACCCCTTTTGATGGTAAGAAGTGTCAGCAGTTTGATCAAAGGATTAAAAATGAACCTACTTAGTTATTCTAAGAAGTTAGTTGATTTCCAGGTTTCTGCAGCAGGGACATGCTTGGGTTGTTTCCTAGTTGGAATGTCCTTTCTATCTAAGGTTTGTTATCCGAAACTTGGATCTCATATTCAAAGACTTGCACCTAATCTCAATGCCAAGTACTAAATTTCACTCTGAAACAGGATCAAGAATGGGTAAAAGAACTGAATATGTTGCTCGCGTTGGCAGGAATTTTGGTAACTACATACCGTAGCATTATCTATTTCTGCTTCTCTTGTCTAAATCTCTAATACTTTCTTTATTTTGCTTGCTTTCATTATTTGTGTAATCAGGTGTACACTGGATCTTTCTCACTGGGCATGGGTGGAATACCATGGGTTATAATGTCCGAGGTATAGTTTATAACAAAAATACCCGGGTATAGTTTATAACAATAATACCCAAAATTTCGAGTTGACTCACTAGAAAGACAACTGAAATGTTTTAGCAAGTCGGATAAAAACTCGTCAAAATTTAGACATAAAAAATTATATATATATATATAGAGAGAGAGAGAGAGAGAGTTCGGCTATGGTGCTTGTAAAAGCACCAAACACTTGGTGCTTGTAAATTTTTACCGTTAGATCTACTCCTTTGATCATTTTCAACCGTTAGATTATACTATTCAACCAACCACTCACTCAACCCTAGGGGGCCCACATCATCCTAACCGCACATCCCTTAATCCAATGGCTAAAAATCTATAAGCACCAATAATTTGGTACTTTTAAAAGCATCGGAGCTCAATTCTATATATATATATATATATATATATATATATATATATAACGAGTGAAAATAGTCCAAGGGGTAGATCTAACGGCGAAAAACTTATTGTGCTTTTAAAAGCACCAAGTGCTTTGTGCTTTTAAAAGCACCACCATAGCAGGACTCTCTCTTTCCCTCTCTCTATCTCTCTCTTTATTTCTTATATAGCTAGGCTCCTATGCTTTCGAATGTACAGAGGCCTCTGTATATATAAGTTGTTTTCGATGGTGGGACATCCGATTCGGCGATTGGTTCTGTTAGACATTATCTTCGATATTTGAACTATTTAAAAACCGAATTTCATAATTTTTTGACTTCATTTGCCTAGTAAATGAGTAGTCTCAAAATTAACAGTTGAAAATAAAAATCTCATAAAAAGATGATAAAACACTCAAAACTTCAAATCGAATTATTGATCTTACTATTGGTGTTAAGTAGAATTTTTTATTAAAGTTTCATATAATTTGGATTGTTCTACACTGTTGAACTTAAAAACATGCCACATCGACCGTTAAAATACTCATTTTTGAGACCTTTTGATCACTTGGTAAATGATATCGAAAAATTATGAAATTTAGTTTCTAGATAGTTCCAATAGCATAGATTATGCCTAATGGAGCCGATCGTTGAATTGGATGTCCTATTATCAAAAATAACTTAGAAACACGGAGGCCTCCATATTTTCAAAAGCATAGAAGACATACTCTCTCTCTCTCTATATATATAGAGTCCGACTATGGTGCTTTTAAAAGCATAAAGTACTTGGTGCTTGAATTTTACGCCATTAGATCTACTTTGATCATTTTCATCCGTTAGATCATACTAGTCAACCAACTACCAACTCAACCCTAGGCGACTACTATCATCTTAACCGTACATCTCTTAATTCAAGGGCCGAAAATTTACAAGCACTAATCACTTGGTACTTTTAAAAGCATAGTAGCTCAATTCTCTTTCTCGTTCTCTCTCTCTCTCTCTCTCTCTCTCTCTCTCTCTCTATATATATATATATATATATAAGTAACCCTACTATACTCTTATGAGTACGATCACCGTTGTACTCATAAGTCATTTTCAACGATAGAGCTTATGAGTCGACAATCTATACCGTTAAACATGATAGGGCTTACCTTACGATTGGAAGATCTCAATATTGACAATTTTTAATGGCCGGTATGAGATGTTTGATAATTTAACGGTGTAAAAGAACCAAATTGTTTGAATTTTTAATAGAAAATTCTATTCACTATTTAGATAAGGATCAATAACTCCAATCTTAAATTGAAAAATCCGATCCTGTATTTTTGAGAGGTCATTCAATTTTGGTTGTTCATTTTATGCCCTATTGATGGATTTTATTAATATCGAAGAATTACAAAATTTATTTTCTTGAAGTTTTAAATGCCCTATATTATGTTTAATGGTATAGATCATCGCTTCGTAAGCTTTATCTTCGAAAACGACTTATGATGACGAAGGCCTCAACTTATAATAGTATAGTATTGTGTGTGTGTGTGTGTGTGTGTGTGTGTGTGTGTATAGAAAGAGAAATAAGGAGTAGGGCTACTATGGTATTACAGCACAATAGCCATTGTGCTCCTAATTTCCTAATTGATGGATGGTTAGGATAAAAGAAAGAAGAAAAATTGGAGAGAAATTCAAAGAGGAGAAATTGGAGAGAAATTAAAAGAGGAGAAATTAAGACACCTTTTTTTTTTTTCCAATTTCTCTTTTCTTTCTCATGCTAACCACCCATCAAAATTGATGATTGATTAAGAAGTTAGAACCTGAGAATTTCTTGAAATTTCTTATGTACAGTATATGTAATATATATATGTGTGTGTATATATATATATAGAATTGAGCTAGAATACTTTTAGAAGCACCAATCCCTTGGTGTTTCTAAATTTTTAGCCCTTGAATCTACTCCTTGATTACTAATACCCCTTAGATCAAACACCATCCTACCTACCACCACTTACCACCATCATCTCAATCCTACATCTCTATCCAATGGTTAAAAACTCAAAAGCACCACCCACTTGGTGCTTTTGAGAGTATTCTAGCTCAACTCTCTCTCTCTCTCTCTCTCTCTCTCTCTCTCTCTCTCTCTCTCTCTCTATATATATATATATATATATATATATATATATATATATAACGGAGTTGAGCTAGAATACTCTCGATAGTAAACGGAGTATTTTACTATCGAGTTGTTTTCGATGATAGAACTTCCAAATTGACGATCGGCTCCGTTAAATATGATCTAAACCATTTAAACTACCTAGAAATCAATATCACGCACTTTCGATATTGTTCTTTTATCCATCTAGTGAACGAGAAAATGAATGGTTGAAAATGAATATTCTTTAAAAAATGATGATAGAGTCTTGTAATCAAGATCAAGAGTATAGATCTTGTTTTAAATAGTTTAAAGAATTTTCTAACAAAAATTCAATTGATTTGGATATCTTTACACCGTTAAACAAGAAAACGTCTCTTATCCACCATTAAAATTACAAATTTTGAAACCCTTTGTGTTTGAAGGAAAAAAAAAATTAAAATTCAAAACTCAATTGGGAAATATAGAAGGAAAAAAGAGAGACGGAAAGTATTCAAAATAAAAAAAAAGGTATAATTAGTTGATTGAGGTTTGTTTCCTCAATAAACCAAATTTTGATTTATTCCCAAATGGGAATCATCTTAGAATATCATATAAAATAAGATCCAAAGCTTAAAAGAGGGGGAGATTTTTCTTGAACAAAAAAAAAAAAGGAAGAAAAAGATCGGAAGAAAAAGAAGAAGAAGAAGAAGAAGAAGAAGAAAAAGAAGAAGAAAGAAGAAAAAAAAGGTAAAAAAAAAAGAGTTTGTTTTTTTTTAATCTCTCCCTCTCTCTCTCTCTCTCTCTCTTTTTCTCTCTCTCGGGTACAAGAGAAAAGGCCCCTTTTGGGGCCTGCTGCCAGAGAGGGGTGCCATGTGCACCCCCCTCCAACCCGAAACAAAAAAAAAAAACGAAAAGAAGAAAAAGAACGACGACGAGACGGCGACGACTTCAACGACGGCGCGACAACGACAACTTCTACGACGATAAAAGATACCATGCATACGAACATCATAAGTACGATTCGTTTGTTGGTTTGATCAACCCGACCATCTTCGTGATAGGTTTCGAACCGATCAAATCTAACATCGAATCGTTACTTTCGCCGTACGTATACATGATCAATCTCTAAACCGTGCGGCCATCTTCGTGATAGGCTCGACACAGTCGAACAAGCATCGGATACATTGTTAACTAAACCGTGCGGCCATCTTCGTGATAGGCTCGACATGGATAAAAATAAAAAAAAAGAAATCGTGCGGCCATCTTCGCGATAGGCTCGATGGTCGAAAAAGAAAATCGTGCGGCCATCTTCGCGATAGGCTCGACATGATCGAAAGGATAAAATCGTGCGGCCATCTTCGTGATAGGCTCGACACGATTAAAATTTTGCGTATTTAAATACAACGCGAAAATGATAATAAAAAAACGGATGGGTTCCGATTCGTCGCCTTCGACGTGATTTGATCTTGTGCACTTGGACAAAAATAAATAAATAAATAAATAAAACAGTAAAAGAAAAAGAAAAGAAAAAAAAAAGAGTTGTTGGATAACAAAAATCTCCCTCCCTTTCTCTCTCTGTCAGCAAAAAAAAAAAAAAAAAAAGAAGAAAACAAAAACAAAAAAAGAATAGGAGAGGGAACACCTCTCCCTCTCTCTCTCTCGGTTTCGTACGGAGAGAAAGAGAGGGAGTTGACCCCTCCCTCAAACAGCAAAAAAAAAGAAAAGAAGAAAAAAAAGAAAAGAAGAAAGAGAGAGAGAGGAACTAGAGTTCCTCTCTGGCAGTGAACAAAAAAAAAGGAAGAAAAGAAAAGAAAATGGAAAAGAAAAGAAAAAAAAATTGAGATTTGTTTTGAAAGTGGTTTAATTCATGGGCCCAATTTCATAAGCAATTAAAAAAAATGATGGAGAGCCCACATGCATTGGACCCAAATTCAAACATGTACAATTAATTTCGGGTCCGAACACTAAGGCCCAACCGTCTCACCCACATGTAGAATTGGGCCCAGACTCAAGATTTATTTCACCACTTGCAGATTTTGGTCCAAGGCCCAAAACGTGTAGAGATCCAAAACCAAAATTTCAAAGTCACAAAACCCACAAACCAAGCGTTTAAAGCCGCCGCAAGACGGCGTGCTGCCATCGCCCCCGCACGCACGCACGGCACGTCCACAGGCTGACACGTGGCACGCTTATGCGTCGGCTGCATACGCACGACTCTCCCACCGGCGTTTGGCACGGATTTAAATTAGTTTTTTTGATTCCAATAAGCTCTTATAATGTTATTTTGATAGAGTTAAATAAATAATTATGAATATTGGCTAGATATAGCTTACTATACTCATCAATTAACATATTTGTAAATTTTTACGTATGTAAAGTATAATTATATCACGATGTAGAATAGAAATTATTATAGGTTAGAATTTTTAAAATGCAAAGACATCTTTTTTATTTTTTTTTACCATATTATCTTTCTTTTATAAAATACAAAAAAATAATTTTAAAAATAATTTTTCAAATAATTTTTAAAATTATTTTTTTCAAAAGATAGTAGATCTATCAATATACTTAAGCAATAAATTATATGACAAATAAATTAAATAAATTTAAGTATCAATTGATTTAATTTAGATTTTAATTTTATCAGTATTTTCAATCTTTTAGCACAAAAATAAAATTGTATATTTGATGTGGCTCAAATTTGTTTATAGAAGCAAAAAGTTCGGACAAATCTTGTCCGTAAATTGATAAACAAAAAAAATTAAATTATAATTTTTTTGACTTACCTTATAAGTAATTTTAGATTTGCAATGTCTTTGTGAAGGGGCATGAGGTATCTAGAATGTTTTGGATACCCCAAAGAACAAAATAAAAGGAAAAAAAAACAAAAAGTAAAAAAAAAAAGCAAAAAAAAAAAAAATTTGTAAGGACTGAGATTTTTGCAGTGTAGATAAACTCTCAGTTGACGATGTTTTTGTGTGTAATTTAATTACAAAAGCACTCGTCAAGTTTCGGGCGAAATCGAGTTAAAACGGAGATTCTACGCGATTTCCAAGTTCGACTTAAGTGAATAGTAACTCGGTTTTCCGGAGAAGTCACGGTGCGAAGTTGACTTCTGGCTCGTATTGGACTCCGTTCATAGCAGTCCAATAGCTCGTTTCGAACGTTTCAGCTATTCTGGGACTAGTGGCACTGATGGATTTTGGGTTTGACGCACGGATTTTAAGAAAATCTGAGAATACATGTTTTATATGTAAATGCGTCATTTTGGCCCTTCGAGAGAAAGCGGATTTCGTCGTAAATCCGTAATCGATCGAGGCGAACCAAAATCGTAGCTTTGTTCTTTTCGTTGTGCTGATCGCACTGGCGCGATCCGTTCGCAAATCTGACGGACGGATCTACCGAGATTGCGCGTTGATCGAGGAGAGGTTGTGAAGGGCAATTCTGTAATTTCGCAAAAGTTGCGACATTTTATGTACCGTTTCGCTTGAGATCTTCCGTGGAGGGGTATTCGTGCGTTTTACTCTAGTTGTGAGAGTCTCAGTTTGAAATGCTGAGATTGGAGGGACTTATGCGCGATTTGTCGCCCTATGTATACGGTCCTCTAGGGTTCCACTTTGGAACCCTAAACCTAGCCAGCCCCCTGCTACCCGTACACCCCCTAGCCACCTTTTCTCTGCTCTCCTGCCTTACCCTTTCACCTCCGGCCGCCGCCCGCCGCCGTCGCCGCTCGCGCCGCCGTCGTCTCGCCGCCGCTTGTCGCTTGGCCGAGCCTGTGCCGAGAGGCTCGCGGCCTCGCGCGCGCCCGCCGCCTCCCTCCTCCTTCTCCGACTTCGACCGTCGCCGCCGCCCCAACCCGCCGTGAGCGCCGCCGTACCCGCCGCTTGTCTTCGCAGCCCGCCTGCACCCAAGTCCGGCCGAGGTCCAGGTGCGCCACCCCCGCGCGTCGCCGCCTTCCCATCGGCCGCGCCGCCTTTCCCGAGCCCCGGCGACCCCGCGTGCCGACGCCGCCGTCCCGAGCTCCCCGACCGCCGCCGTGGCCGCGCCAAGCCCCTGGAGCCCGAACTCCTTTCGTGCGGTCTTCACTTGATCCGCCGCCGCCGCCACCGCACCCAGCCATCTTCTGAGGTGAGCATCACACTCCTCACCTCCCCCGCACCCATTCCTGGCCGCCACGCACCTCGCCGTGCCGCCGGCCGGAGCAACCTTGCTCCCGCCAAGCCCGAAATAGGGCTATCCTTGGCCATCTTGTGTTCCGAGGCCTGCGATCTCCACGGAAGGGAGCACGATGATCGTGAGTCATCGCCGATCATCGTGCTCACCTTAGTTTCGTCGGGGAGGTTTCGTTCGCCGTTGCGGCGTTGTCGACCCGATTGAGCCCGTTTGGTCGTTCCGGTTCGCGCGCATTTTTCCGCTATCCGAGGTCGTTCGATGCCTCCGGAGGTGAGCACGGTGATCGTGAGTCAGTGCCGATCACCGTGATCATCTCAGTGTGGATCAACAGTGTCCGGTTAGTTCTGTTCGGCACGTTTTTCCCCGACTGCGCGTTGTTCGCAGAATTTTGGGTTGCTCCTGCGCTCTCCACAGTGGACGGCAGTGCTCCGAAAGGTGAGCACGGCCTCCGGCACGCTGAGACCTAGTAGTACGTGTCTCGGCAGACCCTGGAAATTCTCGGTTTGCGTGTACGAGCGCCTTGATCGCTCTAATTACATAAAATGATGGTATTTTATGTAATTAGAGGGACTTTTGTGTAATTGTACATCGTGTGGCTATCGTGAGCAGCATGTTTGAGTGTGTTTGACCTCTGGACTGACTGTCCATGATTCTGTAGCTTTCGCGAAAATCAAGAAGTCGGTTTCGGCGCGTTTTTCGGCAAAACTTGCCGAAAGAACGCGGTTTCGGTCGGATTTCTTCCGACGTAGTTGGTTACTTTGTGTTGCTGCCAAAACATCCCAATTGGAGTGTTTTGGGGCAGCGGGTGACTCGTGGCACGAGTCGGTGAGTTTCGGGACACTTAGTGGGTCCCGACGGCATCCCGGTGTGGTTTTCGGGACTCCCGGTGAGTTACGGTGATCGGTTTTGGGAAACCGATCAGGGGACTTGTGTGGGAGTTTGTGAGTCTTGTGTTTTGAGTTGTGGGTTGGTTACTGACTCGGTGGATCTTCGTAGGTCCGGTCGACTTGGGCGTACCCAGTGTTCCGTCTCGGCTTTGACAGGTGGGTGCTTCGAGTTGGTAGTCGGTGAGAGCGTTTCGCCTCCTTCTCCTGTTTTTTTTCTATTCCAGCATTATAGTCTCTACATGTCATTGCTTATTTATCGTTTGATTATCGTATTCCGTTGATTGCATATTATTAGTGGTTGATAGACATGTAGAACAGGTTGGCATTTGTGTTTCAGTATCTCTGTGGACTTTGGGTCCAGGCAACACATTGACTCTCTCGTCATGTGTTTCGATCTGGTTGATCGAGGTTCGGCGTTGTACGCCCTAGCATTTGCACAGTTCGGCGATGTACGCCATTGTTGTTGGCTTCGGCCTAGGCACCGGCTTCAGCCGGGTTTCTTGTTTAAGCATACCAGCATGACTTAGTCACAGAACTTGGGGGTATTCATGACACCGGATCGGTTTGGCCACCGATCGGAGGTGTACTTATCCGGATGGGTCGTCCTTTGGGGCGGATGGATCAGGTCGGTGCAGGTTAGTGACAGGCAGCGCTTGAGGTCTGCGGACCAATATAGCAGGCACAGATTGGGTACAGTTTCTGGTTCTTTACTTTGAGGCATTATTAGCATTGTTATCTATACAGTAGCAGGTTTATTTATTGCTTCTTATTATCTGTCGTAGCTACTGTAGTTCTATTTCATATCACAGCTTATATATTGTTTATCTATCTCCTTTGATCTCCGGTGATTACGGCTTGCCTTCGTGGCTTGCGGTACCCACTGGGAGGGAGACCTGTTTACATGTTCTCACCTCCCCACTATTTTCAGTCTTGCGGGTAAGGAGATAGTGTTTGGGCGCAACGAGAGGACGACCTAGCTAGCCTCGCCATAGCGTCGTCACCTCGGTTATATTTTATTTCCTGCATTTTCTAGTTTCTAATAATTAATGGTTCAGTTAGATGATCTTACTTGTTTGTCTGAATATTGTGAGCTGAATGGTTTGGTTTTTCTTTGCATGTGATTGGAGTTTATGAGTACATGGTTTTGGTTTATGGATCTTCAGTTTTGTGATATGCATACTTTGGCTCTTGGATTGTATTCGTGGTTTTCCGAATCGTGGTTGCTACCCTCGAGGTAGTCGGCTTTCAAAATAGAGTTTCCGTGTAGGAAAAAGTTTTCAAAAGAATTTCGAATGGCTTTCTTGGGTGAATGAATAGATTTTGAAAAAAAAGCTTCCGAGTGAGGAGCACTTTTAAATAGGATGTTTGTTGTATTGTGCATTGCATCATCCAGGCGCCTAAGGAGTGTTTAGAGGCATGCATCATTCTAAGGATTGCTAGTTTGTATGGAAATGCACGGCATGATTTGCTTGTTGATTGGTGAATGTAGGTTGTGGTTGAGATCCTGTTGTATCGGTTGGTACGCCGTGCAAATACAAAGGAGACTCGGTTCGAGGGAACAGAGGGACTTTGTATTTGTGGCGGGTCTGTACGTCACGTGGGCAAGTTTTCAAAAAAAAAATTCCGCTGTGTTGCTATCGAAAAGGACCCCGGGGCGTGACAAAATGTGATAGCGCTCATTTTGATGCTCAAACAAGACGGATCAGGTCACACTGCGTCGTAAGCCGTCATTTCATAAGACTGTCAAGGTCACACACAGTGACTTAGCTCAGACCCCTTTCCAGCACCGTGCCACCTCTTGGTGAGCCGGGAGCGGTGGCACGCCCGTGAGCCGTACAGAGCAGACGGGCATGTGCACTTTAAACCTTGCCACAAACAAATGCCCAAAACCAAAATTTCAAAGTCCACAAAACCCACAAACAAATGCCCAAAACTAAAATTTCAAAGTCCACAAAATCCACAAATAAATACCCAAAACCCAAAATTCCAAAGTCCACAAAATCCACAAACAAAAAAAAACCAAAGACCCGAAATCCAAAGTCCACAAATAAAACCCAATAACCTTATGTCATCCAAATACCTTCAAACCAAACCAAATTTATGGGCTTTCTAAATGAGCCCTTTATTATGAATTAATTCTATGAATTAATTTTTTGGACTTTCCAAATGGACTCCATCATCAATTAATTCTAGAAATTAATTTCACGAGTTTGCAAAATGGGCCCCATTATCAAGAATTAATCATGAATTAATTCTATGGACCAATTTCTTGGGCTCTCCTTGAACTAATGGGCCTTCCAAATGGTTTATTATCATAAATGAATTTTATGGGCTCCCCAAATGGCCCTATCATGAATCAATTCAATGGACTTTATAAATGGGCTTCTAGCATGAATTGATTTCATGAACCAACTTTCATGAACATCTCAATTTCAGTCGACCGTAAAGTCGTTAAACTAATCCAAATTCAAACGACCGTAAAGTCGTTAAACTAAACAATCAAATCAAATGACCGCAAAGTCGCTAAACTAATTCAGTCGACCGAAACGTCGTTAAACTAGACCTAAGTCCAGAACCTTCGACCGAGACGTCGTTAAACTAAACCCAGATCCAAATTTCCAAATCCAATCTCGACCGAAACGTCGTTAAACTAGACCTAAGTCCAGAACCTTCGACCGAGACGTCGTTAAACTAAACCCAGATCCAAATTTCCAAATCCAATCTCGACCGAAACGTCGTTAAACTAGACTTAAGTCCAGAACCTTCGACCGAGACGTTGTTAAACTAAACCCAGATCCAAATTTCCAAATCCACTTCCGACCGAAACGTCGTTAAACTAAATCCAAATCCAAGTCGACCGAAACGTCGTTAAACTAAAACCCAAATCCAATTCCGACCGAAACGTCGTTAAACTAAATCCAAATCCAGTTTCGACCGAAACGTCGTTAAACTAAACCCAAATCTACCTCCGACCGAGACGTCGTTAAACTAACCCCAAATCCACTTTCGACCGAAACGTCGTTAAACTAAACCCCAAATCCACTCTCGACCGAAACGTCGTTAAACTAAACCCAAGTCCAGAACCTCTGACCGAAACGTCGTTAAACTAAACCCAAATTCAGTCGACCGAAACGTCGTTAAACTAAACTCAAGTCCAAAACCTCCAACCGAAACGTCGTTAAACTAAACACAAATTCAGTCGACCGAAACGTCGCTAAACTAAACCCAAATCCACTTTCGACCGAAACGTCGTTAAACTAAACCCCAAATCCACTCTCGACCGAAACGTCGTTAAACTAAACCCAAGTCCAGAACCTCCGACCGAAACGTCGTTAAACTAAACCCAAATTCAGTCGACCGAAACGTCGTTAAACTAAACTCAAGTCCAAAACCTCCGACCGAAACGTCGTTAAACTAAACCCAAATTCAGTCGACCGAAACGTCGCTAAACTAAACCCAAATCCACTTTCGACCGAAACGTCGTTAAACTAAAACCCAAATACACTTTCGACCGAAACGTCGTTAAACTAAACCCCAAATCCACTTCCGACCGAAACGTCGTTAAACTAAACCCAAATCCAACTCCGACCGAAACGTCGTTAAACTAAACCCAAATCCAAATGACCGAAACGTCGTTAAACTAAACTCAAACTCAAATGACCGAAACGTCGTTAAACTAAACTCAAATTCAAATCGAACTCTAACACAAATACTTAGAGTTCACTCGACTAGTCCTAACACAAATACTTAGGGCCAAGTCAACCTTTTACTCTAGCACAAATACCTAGAGTGAAAGTCAAATCAAATCCGACTAACCCTAATACAAATACTTAGGGTCTAGTCAACCTTCTGCTTTAGCACAAATACCTAGAGTGGAAGTCAAACCATGCTCGACCAGCCCTAGTACGTGTACTCAGGGTCTAGTGTGCCTCATACCCGATCGAGCTCTAATACAAATACTTAGAGTTCATCCGACTACCTCTAATACAAATACTTAGGGCTTAGTCAAACCTTCATTCTAGCACAAATAACTAGAATGATACTCGGTTAATCCTGACACAAATACTCAGGAATTAGCCACTCTCGGGTAATTCGACTCACCTCAACACAAATACTTGGGGTTCAGTCACATATTCACCTTGGAACAAATAACCAAGGTGAATCCGACCACCTCAATACAAATACTTGGGGTTTGGTCACACTTCCACTTTGGGACAAATAACCAAGGTGAATCCGACCGCTCTGTCATTAAACTGAGCATCACAACTTCTATCGACCAACAGGTCGCTAGATTGAGTATCCTAGTCTTCTGAAATTCATGTACAGTGGGGGTATGCCCCTGCTTAAGCCATGAACCTAACATCCTGATTTCAAAACAAAATTCAAACAAACTTAAACTCTACCATGAATGACCACTCGCCTACGGCGGGGCCGGTTTCGTTCGCGGCAGACACTTTGATCATTAGGCAAATGATGTCGAAAATATTTGAAATTTGATTTCTAAACACTTTAAGTGGTATAGATCATGTTCAACGGAGCCGATCGTCAATTTGGAAGCTCTATCATCGAAAACAACTCGATAGTAAAATGCCCCGTTTACTATCGAGAGTATTCTAGGTCAACTCTCTCTCTCTCTCTCTCTCTCTCTCTCTCTCTCTCTCTCTTTATATATATATATATATATATATATATATATATATATATATAGTTGAGCTAGAATACTCGATAGCAAACGGGCTTCGTTGCCACCCATTTGTTTTCGATGATAGAGCATCCAAATCGATAATCGGCACCGTTGAACATGATCTATACCACTTGAAGTATTTAGAAATCAAATTTCAAATCTTTTCGACATCATTTGCCTAATGATCAAAGGGTTTCAAAATTTATAATTTTAATGGTCGATATGAGGCGTTTTCTCGTTTAACGGCGTAGAGAAACCCAAATCAATTGAATTTTTGTTAGAAAATTCTTTAAACTATTTAAAACAAGATCTACACTCTTGATCTTGATTACAAGACTCCTATCATCATTTTTTAATGAGTATTCATTTTCAACCGTTCATTTTTGTGTCCACTCGATGGATAAGAGAACAATATCGAAAATGTATGAAATTTGATTTCTAAATACTTCAAATTGTATAGATCATGTTCACCGGTGTCGATCGTCGATTTGGAGTCTCTATCATCGAAAACAAATGGGTGGCAACAGAGCGCATTTGCTATCGATAGTATTCTAGCTCAATTCTCTCTCTCTCTCTCTCTCTCTCTCTCTCTCTCTCTCTCTAGAGAGAGAGAGAGAGAGAGAGAGAGAGAGTAGAGCTACTATGCTATCGGAAGCATAGAGAATCTGGTGCTTCCGAATTTTTGGCCCTTAGATCAACCCCTTTGATTATTTCTAACCTTTGGATTAATACTATTACCCTGTGGGGACCACTGAACCCTAGGGGTACTACTCAACCCTGGGGGGACCGCAATCATCCTAACCGTATAATTTTTAATCCAAGGGCTAAAAAATCGGAAGCATCAAATCCTCTATACTTCCGATAGTATAGTTGCTCTACACTATATATATATATATATATATATATATATATATATATATATATATATATATATAGAGTCCGACTACTATCCTATTAATAGGATAGGAGCACTTGTCCTCTAAGTTTTTTAGCCTTTGGATCAACTCTTTTCATCATTTCTAACCATTGGATTAAATATTATAACCCGTGGGGACCACTCAACCCTAAGGGGACCATTCAACTCTAACCGACTAATCTCATCATAACCCTACAATTTCTCATCCAATGGTTAAAAACTTGATAGGACAAGTACTACTATCCTATTAATAGGATAGTAGCCCTAACTATATATATATATATATATATATAGTTGAGCTAGAATACTCTTAAAATCTGAGCCCATTTTACTCTCGAGTTGTTTTCGATGATAGAGCTTCCAAATTGATGATCGGCTCCGTTAAATATGATCTAAACCATTTAAACTACCTAGAAATCAAATTTCACGCACTTTCGATATTGTTCTTGTATCCATCTAGTGAACAGAAAATGAATGGTTGAAAATGAATATTCTTTAAAAAATGATGATGGGAGTCTTGTAATCAAGATCAAGAGTATAGATCTTGTTTTAAATAGTTTAAAGAATTTTCTAACAAAAATTCAATTGATTTGGATATCTTTACACCGTTAAACGAGAAAACGTCTCTTATCCACCATTAAAATTACAAATTTTAAAACCCTTTGATCATTAGGCAAATGATGTCGAAAATATTTGAAATTTGATTTCTAAGCACTTTAAGTGGTATAGATCATGTTCAACGGAGCCGATCATCAATTTGGAAGCTCTATCATCGAAAACAACTCGAGAGTAAAATGGGCTCGGTACTCTTAAGAGTATTCTAGCTCAACTCTATATATATATATATATAGGGTCTGGCTACTATACTATTATGAGTACGATCGCCCTCGTACTCATAAGTCGTTTTCGATGATAGAGCTTTCGAATCGACGATCCATACAGTTAAACGTTATTTACAGCATTTAAAACTTCTAGAAATCAAATTTTAGAATTTTTCGACATCATTTACCTTGCGATCAAGATGTCACAAATTTGACAATTTTTAACGGCCTGTATGGGATACTTGCTAGTTTAACGGTGTAAAAGAATCGAAATTTGTTGAATTTTTGATAGAAAATTCTTCACTACCTAGATAAAGATCAATAACTCCGATCATGAATTGAAGGATCCGATCATTCTTTTTTAGGACATCGTTCGATTTTGACCGTTCATTTTATGCCCGCTTGATGGATTTTATAATGATTTCGAAAATTTACAAAATTTATTTTCTAGAAGTTTCAAATACTCTAGATCATATTTAACGGAGTGGATCGTCAATTCGGAAGCTCTATCATTGAAAACAACTTATGAGTAGTATGGCTCCAATACTCATAATAGTATCGTAGCCATGGCCTATATATATATATATATATATATATATATATATATATATATATATATACATGAGCGAAATTTCTTTGTGCTCTCAGGAGCACAGAGCCCTCCGTGCTCCTGAGTCGTTTTCGATGATGGGACTCTCGAATCGACGATCGGCTCCGCTAAACTTGATCTAGCATATTTGAAGTATGTAGAAAATAAATTTTGTGATTTTGTGATTTTTCGATATCGTTTACTTAGTGATCGAAAGGGTTCAAAATCAACGGCTGAACATAAAAATCTCATAAAAAGTGGTGATATGGTACTAAAATTTTTTATCAGAGATATTGAACTTACTGTAGATAGTATAAAGAATTTTCTATCAAAATTTCATCTGATTTGGATACTTCTACGTCGTTAAACTTGAAACGGCAGATATCAACCATTAAAATTGTTGATTTTGAATATTTTTTGGCCATTGGAACAAAAGTCAATAGTGATGTTTATTTGTGGGGGCCACCATTAATTTTGCATGATATAATATTCTTTTCTTGTTTCTTTTACTTAAAGATATGCGTATCCTTCCATTCCTATAAGTGCTACTTATATAGGTACAGTAGTCACATTAAGGTGTAGTTTGCTAAAAATAATAGGTGATTAATTATTTCGCAACAAAACTCTTCAAGTTTCTTTCTCTTGATCCGAGTTCAAATGACTTGACTGAGCCTACAAAATTTTCCAAGTCGTTGTTTGAATCTCGTGTCGCAGAGTTTTATTAGCTAAGTTGATTCAAAATCCCATCGTATTCGGGTCGACTCGGCTGAGTTTCAAAATCAAATTTGCAAAATAAAGTCATTGCTGATCAATGTAATATCGGATTCAGATATTTCCCATAAATGTGAAAGGCATCGCGGGGAGCCTCGTGACTTTAGTTAGCTGGCTTGGCTCCTGGGTTGTTTCATATGCTTTCAACTTTCTCATGATGTGGAGTTCTGCAGGTAAAGATTAAAGCATTTTGATTTATCATCTAATTAGCAGCAATCTCTTACATTAACTTGTATTATATGCAAAATTCCTTTTTTTCTTTTCCCTTGTCCACAGGTACCTTCTTCATGTTTGCATGTATTTGTGGTCTCACTGTTCTATTTGTGGAGAGGCTAGTGCCAGAGACCAAAGGGAGGACTCTAGAAGAGATACAAGCTTCATTGAACTTCTTTTAAAAATAATAATAATACAAAAAAGAAAAATGTATAAGTTCCCTAATTAAGGGCCTGTTTGGATATCATAGCAAGTTTATATATCCAGTTAGAACTTTTTTTGTGATAGAAAGCTTTTTAGTTTGCTTCTTAGCTCCTTAGAGCAAACATACTTGATATGTTTGGAAAATATATTTTACCTGTGAGATAATTTAATTATCTTATTCGGAACAAGTGAATTAGAGGGAGAATGTGGTATGTCTGTGCAGTATTAATACTCCTCATCTACCCATTGTTATATGCTTCTTTTATTTTATGCCATGTTTGGATGTCAGAATATATTGTCCAGTGAAATCATATTCGATATGAAGATTTTTCTACTATAATTGGCCTCTAGGAGTGTGTTCAAATATTTAGAATGAAAAATATATTCGGCCTTAAAGTCATTTTTCAAAATAAAATAAATTACTTTGTAGATGAAATATATGTTGGAGGTTAGAGAGTAGGGTGTTTTAGGGGCTTGAAGTATTACACCAAGAGACGTCAAGTTTGGAACGCTCAACAGTGTTACCTCCAGCGTAGAGAAACCCTAGAATTTAAAAATAAGCTATTGGGCTCCAGTTAATATGGGCCTTAATACGCTTCCACCTATTGGGCTTGTATGTGAACATAATATTTGGATTATATTATAACGGTATATCCAATAATATTATATCCAATAATAATATATCCAACAATCTCCTCCTATGTTCACCATACAGCACAATCCAATACGGTGTTCAGTGTAATGTTCAAACAAATATGAATCATTCACATTTAATCCAAAACAATCAACTCGGATTAAAACTCAATCATCAATTGCCATCCAGATAAGTGAATCAACATTATCATGAATCTGTTCTGAGATCAGTATACCCAAAATAATTCTCAAAATCAGTTCACAACCAACATATGCATAAAAGTCAAATATAAGTAGGCCAGTCAAAATAATCCAAAGCCTTACAAATGTAAGAAAAATGCATAATAATATTCACTAAATAAAGATAGCAAAAAATAAGTCTTAAGTAAATGGATTCCATCAAAAACAGTAATCGTAGGTGAATCAAGTCCCCATAAGCTCTAAATGATATATATTCATTCATCAAATAGATCATCTTGATCAGGATCCCACTCATTAAGCTCTCCTCCATACTTGCCATCCTCTGTAGAATATCAAATATAAATTTCATATTATAATGAATTTAATCATTTGAATAATCTACTTAAAATGTCTAGTTCTACTAAAAGAACTTAGCATTATAACATCAGGCTAAGAAGAACATATATTAATGTCATAAAGCATCATAATATCATGTTTATAAACATCAAGCCAGTTTCATAAATTATGAACAAAGCCTAAATAGTTTGACTAAGACCAATACCAACAGGCTTCTTATGCGAGATAGCTATTTCTATGTTTCAATTTGGAATGTCACGATTACAAATTCTTTAAAGTCAAATAATCTAGCATCAAGTTTGGAATGAGATCATTTAACAAAGAAAAGAATAGTTCAACCTAGTTGGATTGTATCATCAAGTTTGGAATGACACAAGCTTTCCAGGTAGAACATTGAATTAGGTTAAAGTCATTTTCATCAAGTTTGGAATGAAACAACTCACCCTTTTCAAATTAGTCCGCAACCATGAACATCGATGAAACATATAAATTTTGCTTGACCACCAAAGGAAGATTCGATAATTCAAAACATACACTTAGAAGGTAAGTAAATGGTAATTAAAACTAATCTATATAGTCTTTAACCCCATTTCCCCCACTGTTTTGAATAATCGATCTTTAGGCATACCTTTTGTGAGAGTATCGGCCATGTTATCCTTCGATCTCACATCAATCAAGGTGATAACTCCTTGTTCTCTCAGATAATTCAACAACGCATGTCTCAGTCTCACATGTCTTCTCTTTGAATTAAAGAAAGCATTCTTGACAACTTGGACAGCTGCTTGATTATCACAGAACAGGCTTAAAGAATTAATCTGTAGCCGAGTCAAAGGAATATCCAAAATCAGATTCTTTATCCATTCTGCTTCTTCGCCAGCTAGGTTAGAGCAAAAAGTTCCGATTCCATAGACGACAAGGCAATACAAGTCTCTTTTGGATTTCCAAGTAATAAGCGACTCCACCTAAAGTGAATACATATCCACCTGTGGACTTACTATTTCCAATTTCTGAGCACCATGAGGCATCAGAATATCCATCCACAGTTGGAGGATAACCAGAATAGCATAGAGCATAATCTTTCATACCTTTAAGGTATCTCATCAGCCTACTAAGGGCATCCCAATACTCTTTACTAGGATTACTAGTGAAACGACTCAGCATGCCAACTGTAAAGGCGATGTCGGGTCTAGTGCAACTCATAGCATACATGAGACTACCAATCAATTTTTGAATATTTTAATTGATCCACACTGGTCCCTTCATTAGGACTCAGTCTTATATTATAATCACATGGTGTCCCACTCGGTTTACAATCACTGTATCCCCAGGTAGAAAGTAACTGCTTAATATAATGAGTCTGGCTAAGGGAGATGACTTGTCTTTCAAATCTTATTTTCATACCAAGAATGGTATTAGCAATACCAAGATCTTTCATGTCAAATTCTTTAGCTAAAGTAGCTTTTACGTCACTCACTACAGAATGATCGGAGCCAAGAATTAACATGTCATCAACATATAAGCAAATGATGACTATCTTATTTGACATAGAACGATGGTAAAGGCATTTATCTGAATAGCTAGACTGAAAACCATAACTCTTTACCACTTTGTCAAATTTAAGATGCCACATCTTAGGTGCTTGTTTAAGACCGTACAAAGATTTATTCAATTTACAAACTTTGTCCTCAAGACCTTTCATGACATACCCTTCCGGTTGTTCCATGTAAATTTCTTCATTTAACTCTCCATTTAGGAAAGCTGTCTTTACATCCATTTGATGCACTACAAAGTGTTCAATAGATGCCAAAGCAAAAAGAATTCTTATAGTTGATAGATGACACACAGGTGAATAGACATCAAAATAGTCTATTCCACTGTTTATAGCCTTTAGCTACTAAACGTGCTTTGTACCTGGCTATTGATCCATCACTATTCAGTTTCTTTTTCAATACCCACTTACAGCCTATAGCCTTAGCCCCTTTTGGCAAATTGACTAGCTGCCAAGTGTGGTTCTGCAACAGAGAGCTCATTTCATCATCAATGGCTTCTGCCCACAGTAGGGATTCCCTAGATCTCATTGCTTCTTGATAAGAAAATGGATCATCCTCTAGATGGTAAGTAACAAAGTCCTCACCAAAATTTTTGAAAACTCTTTCTCTTGTAGATACTCTAACTGGAGCTGATTCAACAGCCAGTTGTGTGGGATTAGTGTCAGAAGGGCCTGCTTCAGATTCTACAGGAGATTCCGAAATCATATCTGTAGATCCAGAAACATTCAAGCCATGATCTCTGAGAAACTTATTCTCGAAGAATTCTGCATCTCTAGATTCTATCACTGTGTTAGTAGATAGATCTAAAAACCTATTTGCAGCACTATCTTCTGCACTACCTAGATATACACAGGTAACGGTTCTAGGTCCCACCTTAGGCCTCTTTGGATCTTGTATTCTTACATAAGCAATACAGCCCCAGGTCTTAAGAATATCATATCTACAAGGACGTTTATGCCATATCTCATAAGGTGTTATAGACAACTTAGAGTGTGGCAACCTATTCAGGATGTGATTAGCAGTTAGAACTGCTTCTCCCCAATAGGAGGAAGGCATGCAGCTGTAAGTAACATAGAATTTAACATTTCAGTTAATGTTCTATTCTTACGCTCAGCAACACCATTTGATTGGGGTGAGTAAGGAGCAGTGGTTTCAAGTATTATGCCCTCTGAAGCACAAAATTCCTTGAACCCTGTCATTGTATATTCTCCTCCTCTATCACTCCTAAACCTCTTAATTTTCATGTTAAGTTGATTTTCTACTCTAGATTTGAAAATCTTAAACTTTTCAAAAGCCTCATCTTTCGATTTCAACAAATAGACATGACAATATCTAGAAAAATCGTCTATGAATGTTATCAAATACTTCCGACCACCTCTAGTGATATAATTTCTAAAATCACAAAGATCAGAATGTATTAGCTCAAGAAGTTGTGTGCTTCTAGAAACAGTCTTAAAAGGTTTTCTAGTGATCTTAGCTTGTGCACACACTTCACATTTGTCAAATCGAATAGAAGTATCCAATGGAATGTTGTAAGTTTTAGCTAGATTTTGCATTTTCCTGTAGTTCACATGTCCAAGTCTATTATGCAACAACTTTGGATCAATAAGAGTAGAACTCACATGGTTTATGCTATCAGTATCTAAACTCAATCTATACATACCATTAACCATGAATGCACAACCAAAATAACATGAGTTAACGGATAAAGTTACTCTACCATTCATAGTTGAAAAGGACATACCGGCTTTATCAAGTAAGCTCATAGATATCAAATTCTTTTTAAGTAAAGGTACTACTCTAACATGTTTCAGAGTTAGTAATTTACCTGAAGAAAGCACCAAATTTGCAGTTCCAGTATGAGTTACTTCTGCCTCACCACCATTGCAATTTTCCACGGTGTCTTTTACTTCTTTGACCTCTGTGAGTAGGTTCTTGTCATTTGCAGCATGACAAGTAGCGCCGCTATCCAACCACCACTCAGAAGAAATACTAGCCTTTCCAGTTTTCATCATTCCAATAAAGGCTTGAGGCTTAGTTTCATTAATTAGCATATTAGCTTCACTTTGTGGTGTGTTATTCTTTGGCTTCTTTGGTAGTCTACACTCTGCTGCCCAGTGACCCCACTTTCCACAGTTATGGCACTTCCCTTTCTTCTTGTTTTTAGAGATAGTCTTTTTGGCCTCTAGCTTGTAGTCCGCAGAGATCACAAAGTTGAACAAAGCCCCTGATCTGAATCAAACTCGTCGCCGAAAACTGCTGAAATCTTCCGATTATCGTAACTCTGCCGTTCGACCTCCGTTTGAGACGAGTAACCACTCAAAACGTTCGTATCGACGAGTAGATCAAAACCCAAGTGGTTTCATCCTCAGTAATTGGCTATAATTTCTGGAATTTTAAACCAAAAAATTTCGGCTGCTGACTTTCAAACTTAGATCCCGGCCAATCCGACCGTCGAAATCGAAAATAAATTATGCCGGTGAGTTCGTCTTGACGAGATCTTCAAATCGACACCTTACTCGCTCAAATCCGACATAGGATGATAATACTTCAAGATTGTTGGTGGTTAGAGAGTAGGGTGTTTTAGGGGGGCTTGAAGTATTACACCAAGAGACGTCAAATTTGGAACGCTCAACAGTGTTACCTTCCAGCGTAGGAAACCCTAGAATTTAAAATAAGCTATTGGGCTCCAGTTAATATGGGCCTTAATACGCTTTCACCTATTGGGCTTGTATGTGAACATAATATTTGGATTATATTATAACGGTATATCCAATAACATTATATCCAATAATAATATATCCAACAATATATTATTCTATTAAATTATGGATCCCAAAGAGTTTTAAGTAGCAAAAATTTAACTCATAGCTTTCAAGTATACGAGAAAATTTCATATCTAAGTAGTTATGATTGGATAACTTAATTGCCACATTCAAACAATCCCACATTCAAATTTATTGTCTCTCTCTTCAAGATAGATTCAACCTTCTATAAAGCTATTTCAACTATTTTCTTCTACTATTTCCATGTGTTTTTATATCTTTTTTCTTGTCAAAATGGGTTGAATTTATACTTTTCTTGTGACACCCCAATAGTCCCACATCGGATGGGAATGGGTTTGTCATTGGGTTTATATGAGACTTGGACACTAGTAATAATAACTGGGCTTAAGCATTTTCGGCCGATGGTTGGGCCCAACGAGTTATTATTGCTAGTGGGCTGGGTCGTTACATTTGGTATCAGAGCCGGTTCACCAGCTGGACATGTGTGGCGAGTCTCGGCTGAGCTAGGTTCTGGATGACAAGGCTAGCGAGACGAGTCTCACATCGCCTGGTGTTCTTAGGCTGTGTGTGTGTGATTGGACTGACGAGGACGTCAAGGCCTTAACGGGGGGAGTCTGTGACACCCCAATAGTCCCACATCGGATGGGAATGAGTTTGTCATTGGGTTTATATGAGACTTGGACACTAGTAATAATAACTGGGCTTAAGCATTTTCGGCCGATGGTTGGGCCCAGCGAGTTATTATTGCTAGTGGGCTGGGTCGTTACACTTCTATTTTCAGCAGTGCTTCCCAATGAAGCTGTTTGCTTCCCTCTAAACTTACGAGTCTATTTCTTAGAGTGTAGAGTTTCCCATAAGAAGATAGTTCGATGGTGCCTTTAGAGAACGAAATATAGTACTGTTGTGCGCCGAAATCCGTCCTCTTCGACCCGGTCAAAGATCTTCCTTGGGAAGCGCGTCGGGATGCGTAACGGCTGCGGATAGTGACCCTCGAAGTTTGCGCCCTTCGACTGGATCAAGCGATTCGGCTGATGAGGGATCGAATCGGTCCGAAAACCTTCACTCTACAAATGGTTCGGCTCGAAGAGCGAAGTATCTGGCTTGTGCGAGGGATCAATGTCGGCAGAAGAGCCGAATGGAGGAAGTACACAATAACTGGTCGGCTGAATGAACCGAATAGATGAAAAACACGGTGATTGATCGGCCGGAAGAGCCGAATGTCTTTATATATATTAATAAAACAAAGCAGGGGAGTGATGCTCGTGGGGCAGACAGACTCCAAGTATATTCTACAAGGGAGTGATGCCCGTGGGGCAGACAGACTCCAAGTATATTCTACAAGGGAGTGATGCCCGTGGGGCAGACAGACTCCAAGTATATTCTACAACGGAGTGATGCTCATGGGGCGAACAGACTCCAGGAGTGATGCCCGAAGGGCAGACGGACTCCAAAGATCTAAGTTACAAGCTACTCCTAGGAAAGCGATAAAATGCAGAGGAAATAAGGGCGGTCTTCACATGGTGGAGAAAGACCCCTATTGTAGGCTTCAAAGTTACTATTTATAGCCCACCTTATTGGTTGGTTGAAAGTAGTTGGGGGGAGTGGTTGTAACCATTTGGAAGTTATACTAACTCCTCATGGAAGTTATGCTAACTCCTCATAGAAGTTACGCCAACTTCTCATGGAAGTTACGCCCCAATCTTCAACCGTTCCCGCCTTCGTCCTTCAGGCGCCTTATTGCCGACTCCTGGTGTACCACGTGTCCTTATTTCTTTGGCTCATACGTGGGTTAGGTCAGCTCAATTTTGGTATCAACAATGCCCCCCCAATAGTCTTTCGAATGAACATTCGGATGACTATTGGTGTCAAATCGACTGCTCAGTTGAGACCCAAACTTTACTTTCGCTGGTCTTACTCGGCTTAAAGAAAAAGGCTCTTTATAATCTCAGCCGCATATATCTCGGCTTTATCAACCGATTATTTACTTTTATTCGATCAGTTCGGCTCTTCTTGAACCGAATGTTCTTCTATCAAGGATTTCTCCTTGAAGAAAGTGGCTTATACCTAGGCTTCATCAGCCGATTCTTTACTTTTACTCCATTGGTTCGGCTCTCCTTGAACCGAATGTTCTTCTATCAAGGATTTTCTCCTTGAAGAAAGTGGCTATACCTTGGCTTCATCAGCCGATTCTTCACTTTCATTTGATTGGCTCGGCTCTTTTTGAACCGACTGTTCTTCTAGCAAGGATTTCTCCTTGCCTTTACTTTTATTTTTATATCGGCTCCATTGCAGCCGATCATCCTCACTTTTCTTTTGGAATTGCTCATATTGGGCAACTCGAACACGTAGATCAAATAAGTTAGAAAAATGCTTATCTTCAAAATGGTCTTTTATCTTAAAATGTAGACCATTTAACGCCATTTTGACGAACTCTGATTCCGACATTCTCGTAAAGCACCGGATTTTGGCTATTTTGAAACGTTTCAAATACTCTTCGACCGTTTCACCTGACATTTGTCGGTATAAGGCCAAGTTGGCGACAGATAACTGTAGCTCCAACCTATAGAATTGCTCATGAAATTTTCTTTCCAATTAGTCCCAATCTTGGATGGAATTGGCTGATAAACTTGTATACCAAGTAAACGCCGTCTTAGTTAACGACGTGTGAAATAATCGAAGTTTTAAAAATGAGTCAGAGGCCACTTCCGTACATTGGGCCGTGAACCGGGCTATATGCTCGACCGTATTCTCGGTCTCATCGCCTGAGAACTTGTCGAACTTCGGAATTTTCCAATTTGCCGGATACGGATGCACCATGTCAATGTTCGCGGGATATGGGGATCTAAATACAGGCCGCACTGTCGGCCTTGCGCCAACTCCAAAAGTATTTTGGATGGCTTTTTCAATTTGTGCGTATATTTCATTATTGTTCCCCTGCAAAGAAATATGTGCTTGTACTACATTCGGTCCTTGCGGTAGACCGAAATTGGGTATAACAGGGTTAACTCCTTGCATATTCGGAGCCTGCCCCCCAGCTCTAGCCCCTACATTTTGGGGTTGGTAAGCTGGTACAGGAGGTAAACCCGATGCAATCTCCGACTGCAGGTCGACATTTATATTTGCCGACCTATAAACAGTTTGAATCGCCGGTGTGACTGGATTTTGTTGCACCGACACATTTAGAGGCCCTTGTTGCCCCTCATAAGGTTGCTCGTTTCGGGTAAATAATTGTCTGATTCGAACAATATTTTCATTATAGGCCATGATGGCGGCCAGCACCGCGTCTAGTCTAGCGGTACTTTGATGGATATTTTGATCTAAAGTTTGCAAGACTCGGCTCATCTAGTCGAGTGCCTGAGTTAGACTCGACTCCTGATGAGCCGACTGTCCACTAGTCTCGCCTCCAACAAGTAGTACCGCCTGATTCTCATTCGCATTTTCGGCGCTACTAGCTTGGTCATTCCCTAAAGGTTTGGGAATGGCTCTATTTCGGAGGTTCATAGCGTTATCATTAACCATAAGATAAAGACTAGGTTGGAAAAACCTGAACGAGTCCCACCGGGCGTGCTCAAAATTATTGTGCACCGAAATCCGTCCTCTTCGACCCGGTCAAAGATCTTCCTCGGGAAGCGCGTCGGGATGCGGAACGGCTGCGGATAGTGACCCTCGAAGTTTGCGCCCTTCGACTGGATCAAGCGATTCGGCTGATGAGGGATCGAATCAGCCGGGTCCGAAAACCTTCACTCTACAACTGGTTCGGCTGGAAGAGCCGAATGTACGAACTGTGCAGGGATCAATGTCGGCAGAAGAGCCGAATGGAGAAAGTACACGATGGCGGTCGAATGAATGAACCGAAGATGAAAAACACAGTGATTGATCGGCCGGAAGAGCCGAATGTCTTTATATATATTAATAAAACTGAGCAGGGGAGTGATGCCCGTGGGGCAGACCGACTCCAAGTATATTCTACAAGGGAGTGATGCGGTGAGACGGACAGACTCCAAGTATATTCTACAACGGAGTGATGCCCATGGGGCAGACAGACTCCAGGAGTGATGCCCGAAGGGCAGACAGACTCCAAAGATCTAAGTTACAAGCTACTCCTAGGAAAGCGATAAAATGCAGAGGAAATAAGGCGGTGTTCTCGTTCACAGGGTGGAGAAAGACCCCTATTGTAGGCTTCAAAGTTACTATTTATAGCCCACCTTATTGGTTGGTTGAAAGTAGTTGGGGGGAGTGGTTGTCACCATGTGGAAGTTACACTAACTCCTCATGGAAGTTACGCTAACGCCTCATGAAAGTTACGCCAACTTCTCATGGAAGTTACGCCCCAATCTTCAACTGTTCCCGCCTTCGTCCTTCAGGCGCCTTATTGCCGACTCTTGGTGTACCACGTGTCCTTATTTCTTTGGCTCATACGTGGGTTAGGTCGGCTCAATTTTGGTATCAACAAGTACGCTGTAGGAAAGGGAAATGATAGTGAAGGAGATGGTGGATAGAGACGGTAGGGAGGAGATGGAGAGGGATGATTAGAGGCTAAGAGAGAGAAAAAAATAGAGAGATAGAGAGAGAGAGAGAGAGAGAGATAAGAAATTGAGAGAGAAATGATCGAAATGAGAGAATAATCTTAATCATTCATCAAAATTGATAGATGTTTAAAAACTTAGGAGCACAAGCGCTGATGTGCTTCTAATAGCATAGAAAGCATAAAAGAGTTGGTGTTTCTATATTTTTAACCCTTTGATCAACCTCTTTGACTATTTTTAGCACTTGAATTAATATTATTCTATTAGGGGGAATACTAAAAATTAGGGAGACTATTCAACCCCTAAAGGAGACCACTATCATGCCAACCCTATAGTCCTTGATCCAAGAGCGCCAAAAAGTCGGAAGCAAAAACCCTTTTATACTTTTGAAAGTATAGTAGTGCTACTATATATATATATATATATATATATATATATATATATATATATATATATATATATATATATATATATATATATATATATATATATATATATATATATATATATATATATATATATATAGGCTACTATGCTATTAATAGCACCAAGTCATTGGTCTTTATCATGGTGAGAGATATGCGATTAGGATGATGTGGGCCCTTAGGGTTAAATGGGTGGTTGGTTGAATAGTATAATCTAACGGGTGAAAATCATCAAAGGGGTGGATCTAACGGTGGAAAACTTGGTAGCACCAAGTCTTCGTACTATTGATAGTATAGCGGTAGGACTCTATATATATATGTATGTATGTATATATAGGCTAGGGCTACTATCCTATTAATAGGATAGGAGCACTTATCCTATCAAGTTTTTAATCCTTGGATGAGAAATTGTAGGGTTGTGATGATATTAGTCGGTTAGAGTTGAATGGTCACAGGGTTGAGTGGTCCCATTTGGGTTATAATATTTAATCCAATGGTTAGAAATGATGAAAAGAGTTGATCCAAAGGCTAAAAGCGATAGGACAAGTGCTCTATCCTATTAATAGGATAGTAAGCGGGACTACGTATATATATATATATATATATATATATATATATATATATATATATATATATATATATATATATATATATATATATATATATATATATATATATATATATATATATATATATATATATATATATATAATTGAGCTCCTATGCTTTTAAAAGTACCAAGTCATTGGTGCTTGTAAGTTTTAGCCCTTAGATTAATAGATGTGCGGTTAGGATGATGTGGGCCCACTTGGGTTGAGTGGATGGTTGGTTGAATAAGTATAATCTAACGAATGAAAATAATCAAAGGTGTAGATCTAACGGTAAAAAATTCACAAGCACCAAGTACTTGGTGCTTTTACAAACACCATATAGGACTCTATATATATATATATATATATATATATATATATATATATATATATATATATATATATATATATATATATATATATATATATATATATATGCTCCGCACATTGACTATGAAACTATAAAAAAAGGCAAAACTTCAAAAACCACCCATGTGCTTTTGCACTTTCTTACTTTACTATCCTGTGGTTTAAAGTGTATCAAGTTAGTGTCCTGTGGTTTCATTTTTATCTTCTCGTCAGCTTTTTCGTTAATATTTCGTTAAATTATATACAAAAAAAACTTCAGATACCCAACCTAAATTCATCAAATATTCACTTTAGTACTCTTTAGTTTTAATATTGTCAACGATTTAATGAATAAATTAGTAAAATTAATAATTGAAAGATAAAAAATAAAACTATAGGATACTAAATTGATACACTCACAAGATACTAAAGTGCGAAAGTGTGAAATTACAGGGATGGTATTTGAAGTTTTCTCTAAAAAAAAAGTATGCTTTATGATAGTGGGAAAAATATATATGAAAGGAGGCTTCAAGATAGATTCAACCTTCTATCAAACTATTTCAACTATTTTCTTCTACTATTTCCATATGTTTTTTTATTTTTTTTCTTGTCAAAATGGGTTGAATTTATTCTCTTCTATTTTCGATCAGCAGTGCTTCCCAATGAAGCTGTTTGCTTCCGTCTAAACTTTTTTTTTTTTTTGAGAAATAGGTAGCAAGCTACCTGCTTCATTCATCAAGTCAAATGAACTGAGCGTACAAAATGGAAGCAGCTTAGGCCTCCGCGAAGCCGGCAGAAAGAAGAAGAAAAAAACTTACACCTAAAAACAAAGAAAAAGTCTAGGAAGCTAAAGGAAGTAGAACACAGAGGGGGGACAGAGGAGATTTTAGAGCATAGGAGTCCAATTGCCGATTAGAAGTTTGACCCGCTCAAGAGACCAGGCGGCATTTGGCATCTTTCCTCTGAACACAGAGTTGTTTCGCTTCGTCCATACTACCCACCACGTCGCCGCTAGTAGGATCAACCCTTGCTTTCTCGTAGAGTCAGCACGGATATCAGTAGTTCCGGTCTAGAGATCCCGAACATCTCCCGTGTTGACCTCGGTGCATCCGATCCTCCTATACTGAGAAGAAGAAACCAAACGTAAACGCAGTCATTGAAAAGATGATCGCAGCTCTCCGTAAGGACCGCGCAGAGAGCACAGTTCTGGGATACTTGCATGCCTCGGTTAAGCAGTCTGTCTACAGTGGGTAATCTCTTTCGGAGGAGCAGCCAGATGAAAACTTTAATTTTGACAGGAATTTGCAGGTCCCAGATGTGCTGATTCGTCGGGACACGCTGTCCTGCATCCGTGATGAACTTGTAAAGTGATTTGACAGTGAATGTTTGATGGGAGGTCCATCGCCATCTGATCAGATCCGGTCTGTCGCACGGGCAGCGGCCTCTAAGCAGTTCTTTGAGCATTGATAATTGTCTACGGCTTTCAGTAGAGGGGGCCGCCGTGTAGCGCCATCTCCATCCGCCCTAGTTCCAGCACTGAGAAATCCGAGCTTCCTTATTACAGATGTTTTGAAAGATGACCGGGAATAGGGTACGAAGAGGGACTTCTCCAATCCACATGTCATGCCACGTCACGATATTTTTCCTTCGCGAGCTCAAAGGTTAAGCCGCAGAAAATACTTCTCGACACTGCAGCACCCCTTCCACCACTGCGAAAATGGGGCAAAGGCTCTACCCTCAAGTAGTGGTTTACGCCTACCGTAGTATATGGATCTGACCAACTTACACCACAGGAGGTCTGGGTTGGTAAAATAGCGCCACCACCATTTAGTTATAAGGGCATGATTCATGGATTTCAAGTCTAGGATTCCCAGTCCACATTCTCTTTTACTTTTGCACACGGATTTCCAATTCACAAGGCAAGCGCCACCATTGATTTTGGAACACCCCTTCCAGAAGAAGGCTCTTCTGAGTCCCTCAATCCTATTTACTACCTACTGTTGTGCCTTAAAAATAGAAAAGTAAAATAACGGTAGGTTGGTGAGGACCGAGTTAACGAGTGTTAGTCTTCCCCCTAGCGAGAGTAGTTTAGCTTTCCATCCTTCGATTCTTGCCTCTATGCGATTGATGACCACGGCCCAGTCTTCCTTACGCAGTTGTTTATTATGGAGTGGTAGTCCCAGATAGCGGAATGGTAATCGTCCGACTTGGCATCCTAAAATGTTCGCAAGTCTCGCGGCCTTGCTTAGGTTGGGCCCCAAATAGTGTAGTTCCGATTTCTCCTAGTTGATTTTTAGGCCGGAGGCCCATTCGAATAAACTCCAGAGAAACTTCAGGTTATGCATAAAGCGTTTCCTTGGTTCACAGAAGAAGATTGTATCGTCGGCGTATTGTAGGAGCACCGTTTGGCAATCCTCCGAAGGTCCAATGCCGCGTAGTTGATTATTTCCCCTAGCAGCTTCCGTCAATCTTGCTAAACAGTCAGCCACCAACAGAAATAGGTACGGAGAGAGGGGATCTCCCTGCTGGAGCCCCTTCCTAGTTTTCAACCACGGAGTCGGGACATCATTCACTAGAATCGCTACTTTGGCGTTGCAAATACATTGTTCAATCCACGCCCACCATTTATCGTTGAAGCCTATCCAATGTAATATCCACTTTAGGAACGACCATCTGACATTGTCATAAGCTTTCTCGAAGTCCACCTTGATGCTAGCGCATTCATTGCCAGATTTAGCGCACCAGTTTACCAGTTCACATGCCGTGACGAATGATCTGTCAACAGTCGGTCTTTAAAGAAGGCTGATTGCGTAAAGGAGATAATGGACGGTAGTTGACTAGCAAGTCTGTTTGCCAAGACCTTGGAGATAATTTTTTGCATTCCATTTATGAGGCTTATGGGACGGAAATCCTTGGCTTTACGTGCGCCCTCCTTTTTTGGAACAAGACATATCAAGGAATAGTCTGTCAGACCCGTAAAGAGTGTGCCTTCGTGGAGCTCTGAAAAGACCTTGACGATATCATCCTTGACCACATCCCAGAATGTTTGAAAGAAGATGAGTGGAAAGCCGTCCGGCCCAGGCGCCTTGTCACCTCCTAGTTGAAAGGTGGCTGTCTTGACTTCCTCATGGGTAAAAAGCGTCGTTAGAGCGTCGGAATCCAATAGTCTGTTGGAGTGATATAGACCACTCCAATCGCCGAAAGACGAAGGATCATCCTCTATATTCCCAAACAGTCGTCTAAAATATTGATAGAAGTACGATCTCTTAAGCTCTTCATTGGTTATCTGCTGTCCGGTATCATCCTCGATGTCGACAATTGTGTTCGAGCGCTTGCGACCGTTAGCGACAATCGTGGAAAATTTTGGTGTTAGCATCGCCTTCCTTTAACCAGCGCTGTTTAGCCCTGGTATTCCACAAGATTTCTTTCTCCTCTAGAATGAGTAGAAGCTGAGATTTGAGTTCTCCCCGCTTATCCAAGGTCTTCCGTCTAAACTTACAAGTCTATTTCTTATATAGTGTAGAGTTTGACAGAAGAAGATAGTTCGATGGTGCAGAGAACGAAATATAGTACACTGTGGGAAATATAAAAGAAAAAACCTGATAAAACAATGTAATATAGTGTAAGTAAGCTTCTTTTGTTTAAAATAAGGTTATTTTATCTTGGAAGTTGTAAGGGCAATTTTAGACTGGCCTATAGGTCAAAGGGTTGTAAGAAAGAAGATTGTATAAAAATTTAGGGCGCTCGTGAGGTGAGTGAATTAAATTATTATAGGGTGGAAAACCAAGATTAATTAAGCTTTCCTCCTTAGAAATCACAAAAATCTTTAATTAATTACACATTGTTGCGTGCCGAATTCTCAAGCCCTTGACCCGGTCAAAGTTCCTCCTCGAGAAGCGTGTCGGGATGAGAAACGGCAACTAATAGTGTAACATATCGAACTTCTAAAATCTTGAAGTTACGGGGTATGTTGGCTTACAAGGCTTTTGGAATGGTTCCGGTGAAGTTCGGAAGCTTTCGGGTGTTTTCGGTACAAGTGGGTGCAAAAATGGAGCCCGAAAGGCTATCTTGGGCCGCGAGCTAAATCCGGCACTAGCGCGGATGAGATGATGATGTTGCATGGGGAGTCTCGGTGTGATTTCAAATGAATCGGAGATCCACAGAGCCAAAAGCGAGTTAAAACGGAGAAGAATTTGACGAAGCTGAAAAAATGGCTAAGTCCCTGGAGTGCTGGCTGGGAGGACCTGTGAGGACCGGTCCTTGAAAGGCCGACTACGAAGCTGAAAAGTGCATTGAATTCCCGGTTACTCGATAAACCGAGTTGGGGTGTGAGTTTTATGAAGTGAGTAAGTTTCGAGAACGAAACTTTTTTTTAAGGAGGGGAGAATGTAACATGCCAAACTTCTAAAGTCTTGAAGTTACGGGGTATGTTGGCTTACAAGGCCTTTGGAATGGTTCCGGTGAAGTCCAAAAGCTTTCTGGTGTTTTCGGTACACACGTGGGTGCGAAAATGGAGCCCGAAAGGCTATCTTGGGCCGCAAGCTAAATCCGGCACTAGCGCGGATGAGATGATGATGTGGACATGATCAAAATCATGCGTGGGGAGTCTTGGCGCAATTCAACTGAATCGGAGATCCACGGAGCCAAAAGTTAGTTGAAACGGAGAAGAATTGGACGAAGCTGGAAAAATAGCTAAGTCCCTGGAGTGCTGGCTGGGAGGACCTGTGAAATAGTGACCCTCGAAGTTTGCGCCCTTCAATTGATTAAGCGATTCGGCTGACGAGGGATCTGATCAGCCGGATTCAATAACTCTATTTTAAATTTGGATCGGCCGGATGAGCCGAATGTACAGACCAAGTAATGGCTAAAGTCGGCAGGGAAGCCGAATGATTAAACAATACAGGAATGGCGGCCTGACGAGCCAAATGCCTATATATATTAAGGAAATAGAGTGTGCCGAAGGGCATACGGACTCGAAAATGTAGTTTACGAGTGTGCCCGTGGGGCATACGGGCTCCGAGAGAGATCTAAGTTAAAAACTACTCCTAGGAAAAGGCGCAAATGCGGGAAAGAAAGGGCTACACTTAAACTACTCCTAGAAAATGCGAAAAAATGCGAAAAGATAAGGGTGATCTTTTGTTCACAGGGGAAAAGACCTTTTTTAAGGGCGTTATTGACCTATTTATAGGTCGCCCCTTGATCAGTTATAGCTTGTACACGATCGGCCACTATCTCCTAACATTTCGGACCACCTTCAGCCGATCGGAACCGCTTGCAACTATTTGCGGTTACTATAACTCCCTCGATCTAACGCGGTTCATGCCTCCCGTAATGCTCCTGGCCGGTGCATTATCGAGGCCGCTGCCCTTGCATGGACTCGGCGTGCCAGCTGTCCGCGCTTTAATGGCTCAACAATTGCCCCCTCGGCAGCTTTCGAAGCAACGCTTGATGGCATAATCCGAGGCGCGGTTACTTTTGAATTCCTAGTATAGCTTTGTCTCAACTGTTCGTCTCCTTTTATGTCGAAATCTCGCCATCGCTTCGATAACAGGCGTGATCCGAGGCGTATTTCTCGATCCAGTCAACTTCAAACCCTTTGTACCAGTTGCTGACGTAGCCCGAGGCGCACTCCTCGACTCAATGTACGGTTTAATTTTGGCTGTCCATTTCTTTTCTACGGCCCTGATTTCACCATTAATTTTTGTCTTACATGCGACATTAATTAGGTCATCTTAATTACCACCGTCTATTCATCATTATAGCCGACCTCGAAATTCGCTTCGACGCGACGACTCGACGCGACAACCATTTTTCCTTCTTTTTCAAGCTTCTTATCTTTCGTCTTCATCGTTTTCTTTTTCTCTTTCCTCGCTTTCTCTGACTTCTTCTTCTTTCGTTCACCATCTCTGCTTTTACTTCTTTTCTTTGTATCTCTTCGCTTCGAGTAATGGTGCCTCTTCTACCTTTACCTACTCGCCCTTCACTGGATTATACACTGCTTAAATCATATATCTCCTTAGACCCCACTAGGTTAATCTTGGGTCCTTTCTTTACTGAAGACCCAACTCCTGATGATTTCCATTCTCCAGTGATGGTCTTCCATTAATGGCCAACTCTATTCATCTTCACTCCTAGTATTCCTCGGCTTCAACAGAAAAAAGTCTTCGAACTTGGCCGAGTGTCTCAGATGCTTACTTGACTTGGTTGGATCGAGTGGAGGCTGCTTATGGTGATTCTTGGAAGGAGATCGGAATTTATGAAGCTATTCAGCTATCTAGGAAACCTCTTGTAGCTGACAACCTTCTATTAGCTTCTGCTCTCTGTTTTTTGTCTCATGTTTCCAACAATTTTCTTTTCAAAGGAGGACCTCTTACTCCGACTCTTTTTGACGTAGCCGCTATCGTTAGATTGCGTCCTCATGGCATTACCCTCTCTATGGCCTATAATCCTGATGGCGTGTTTGATTTTGAGGCTCATTTCGACCTCAATGACTTGGCTTATTCCAAGTTCCTTCGTAAGTTTGCAGGTGAATCCTCTGCTCCAGTCACTAGGAGGGAACATACAGCGTGTCTCCTGTATTGGTTATGTCATAATTTTTTCTGAACTCGTTCGCAGAAAATCAATCGAGACTTTGTCCCAATCGCCGTTGGTTTATCTAACGGCGATAAATTAGCTCTAGGGCTTTATTTTCTTGCCTTCGTCTATAGGAAAATCTTTGATTCTATTAAGCCACTGCCCTCTGGGGATGGTGTAATCATCAGCACGGGACCGATCACGCGAAAAATCCACTAAAGAAACAATGAGTACAAGGTGATATACCAAATTACCCAACTCAAGTTACCGAATCTTCGTAGTAGATCGCCTCCGCTGGTCCTCGATCGATCAAAATCCTTCAATTGATCACGCCGCAACTCCTTGTCGCATCAGCATGTCGACTCCTCGATGCGTCCACCGAATCCTCGGCCTCACGCGTAATCCCCGCGCAAATCCTCCATCCGGAGCTCGTAGAGAAGATGATTTGTGGTGATTTAACCTTTGAAAACCTTAAGATATGAGGGATTCCCTTTTAGTCAATCATCAACTCGATTCTCGAAGGAACATTTAAAATAAAAGCCTAAGAATCAAGGCGACGATCAACAATTCGAAACTCGCTTTTAGAATCGAATCATAAAGCTCAAAAACGAGTTTCTAGGGTTTCATAATGGTCTAAACTCTAAGCATTACTGTATAATGGAACCCCCATAGCTTATTTATAGATTTAGCAGACTTAGAAGTAGACTAGGATTGCAAAAAGCCAATTTCGAAAGTTTTTGCGCTGTCGAGTCAGGTCCTCTGATGGGTCCAGTCCTTCTGGTCCTTCTAGGCCGGGACCGGTCCTCGTTGCGTAAAACACAAGCTAGGGAACCGGTCTCTTATCCCGGGGACTAGTCTCTCGCTTCGTAATTGAAAATTCAATTACGAGGGACCGGTCTCTCAGTCTAGGGGACCGGTCTTCTCTTGCGTAACAAAAATACTTGCTCACGGGAATCGGTCCTTAGTTCAGGGTCCGGTCCCTCGGTGCGCACAAGGAAAACTAGTTTACGAGGACCAGTCTCTTGTTACCAAGGTCCGGTCTTTAATAATGTTACGCAAAGAGAACCTATGGGACCGGTCTCTCTGATCAGGGACCGGTCCCTTAACCCTGAAAACTTTAGTTTTGAATTTTAAAAAATAGAAATGTAATCTAAGTCTTCTATATATATTTTGAACTTCTAGAATCACCATAAATTATCTATATTTCATACCTGAGGTATCGAGCTTCACAGATGAGTCTTGGATCTTCAAATTGCATCTTCTCTTCAAAATTCCTCCTTTGACTCCTTCAAGACTCCATCCAACTTCACAAAATTCGTCAACCTAGAAAATCCTTAACAGATCTAACGACAAAAAACTTAATAGTACAAAGCGCTTAGTATTATCAATAGTATACATAGCATAGTAGTTGAACTATATATAGAGAGAGAGATAAAGTCCGGCTACTATATTATCAATAGTATCAAATGCTTGGTGCTATCGAATTGTGTCTTTATTAGATCTACCTTTTTGACCATTTTCACCCATTAGATCATATTATTCAACTAACTACCCACTCAACCCTAGGGCATCACTATCATTCTAACCGCACATCCCTTCATCCAAAGGCCGAAAACCTAATAGCAAGTGGTTGATACTATTAATAGTATAGTAGACTAATTGTAGAACTAGGCTGTAATACTATCAGTAGCACCAAGTTATTGGTGCTATTAGTTTTTTAGTACTTGGTTTAATAGTATAATTTAACAGGTAAAAATAATCAAATGGGTTAATTAATCTAACGGTAGAAAACTTAATAGCACCAAGTATTTGGTGCTATCGATAGCATAGTAGCCGGACACACACTATATATATATATATATATATATATATATATATATATATATATATATATATATATATATATATATATATATATATATAGAACTAGGCTACTATGCTATTAATAACACCAAGTCATTGGTGCTATCAAGTTTTTAGCAATTGGATTAAGAGATGTGCAGTTAGGATGATGTGGACCTCCTAGGGTTAAATGGGTGGTTGGTTGAATAGTATGATCTAACGGTAACGGGTGAAAATCATCAAAGAGGTGAATCTAACAGTGAAAAACTTGATAGCACCGAGTGTTTCGTGCTATTGATAGCATAGCGACGGACTATTCTCTCTCTCTCTCTCTCTATATATATATATATATATATATATATATATATATATATATATATATATATATATAGGAGGCGGAGCTCTTTGCTGCTATTAATAGCACCAAGTCGTGGTGCTGCAAAGTTTTTTTGGCCATTGGATTGAGAGATGTGTGGTTAGGATGATGTGGGCCCCAGAGTTAAGTGGGTGGTTGGTTGAATAGATTGATCTAACGGGTGAAAATCATTAAAGGGGTGGATCTAACGGCGGAAAACTTGATAGCACCAAATGCATGGTGCTATCGATAGTATCCCAATGGGACTACTATATATATATATATATATATATATATATATATATATATATATATATATAGTAGGGCTACTATATATATATATATATATATATATATATATATATATATATATTCGATGTTGGGGTTTTTCGACGAATGATCTAGAGTATTTGAAACTTCTAGAAAATAAATTTGAATTTTTCGAAATCATTAGAAAGTCCATCAAGCGGGTATAAAATGAACGGTCAAAATCGAACGACATCCTAAAAATGGATGATCGAATCTTTCAATTTAAGATCGGAGTTATTGATCTTTATTTAGGTAGTGAATAGAATTTTCTATCAAAAATTCAACCTATTTCAATTCTTTTACACCGTTAAACTAGCAAATATTCCATACCGCCATTAAAAATTGTCAATTTTGTGAGCTTTTGATCGTAGGGTAAATGATATCGAAAAATTATAAAATTTTATTTCTAGAAGTTTTAAATGTTCTAGATAACGTTTAATGGTGTGGATCGTCGATTCGGAAGCTCTATCATCGAAAACAACTTATGAGTACGAGTGCGATCATACTCATAATAGTATAGTAATAGGACTCTATATATATATATATATATATATATATATATATATATATATATATATATATATATATATATATAGTAGAGCTAGAATACTTTTAGAAGCACCAAGTGATTGGTGCTTCTAAGTTTTTAGCCATTAGATCTACTACTTGATTATTAATACCCCTTAGATCAAACACTATTCCACCTACCACCACCTACCCCCATCTACCACCATCATCTCATCCCCACATCTCTCCATCCAAAGGCTACAAACTCAAAAGCACCAATCATTTGATTCTTTTGAAAGTATTCTATCTCAACTCTATGTATATATATATATATATATATATATATATATATATATATATATATATAGAGTAACTTATCTTTATCGGAAGCACGGAGCCATCCGTGCTTCGCTCGTTTTTCATGTTGCGACTTTCGAATCGTCGATCGACTCCGTTAAATTTGATCTAGAGTACTTAAAGTACCTAGAGAATAAATTATGTGATTTTTTGATATTATTTACCTAATGAATGAAGGGCTCAAAATCAACGGTTGAAAATAAAAATCCTACAAAACGTAATAATATGACATTAAAATTTTAGATCAAAGATATTAATCTTGTTTTATATAGTATAAAGAATTTTCTATCAAAATTTCACATGATTTGAATATTTCTACACCGTTAAACTTTCAAACGGCTCATTATGGCCATTAAAATTATTGATTTTGAGCCCCCTTCGATCATTAGGCAAATGATATCGAAAAATCACAAAATTTATTTTCTAGGTACTTCAAATACTCTAGATCAAGTTTAACGGAGCCGATCGACGATTCAAAAGTTGCAACATCGAAATTTGGAAGCACGGAAGGCTCCGTGCTTCGATAGCATAGTAGCCTCACACTATATATATATATATATATATATATATATATATATATATATATATATATATATATATATATATATATATATATATATATATATATATATATATATTCGAGCTTAATTCGAGCGAGTATACTCAAGCTCGGCAGGAAATTAATTTTGAGCCTAAATTTAGGCTCAAGCTTGCTTGAAATTAATTCGAGCTCGAGCGAGCTGAATATCGAGCCGAACACGAGCTGGCTCGCTTATTTGCCAGCCCTATGTTTAATACAAGTTTTATATATTTTTTAAGAAAATTTACCTAAAATTTATATAATTTGTAATTATGATTGAAATTAATTGGACTGCACCGTGCTGGACTACGGACCGGTCCGCATCCAAACATGGCCCGCGTGCGTCACGGTCCGACCCAGCCCACAGGCTTCTTGCAAGCGTATGGGCCTTATTCTATTGGCCAATTTGCATAAAAAATCCACTTATTTTGGCCTTTTGCAAAATCGGGCCACCTTTTTTCGTTTTTGCGGATTCGGTCCTTTTTCGGCAGAAATGACCAAAACACCCTTATACCTTTTCTCTCTCCTTTTTTTTTCTCTCGTTCTTTTTCTTTCTCTTGAGAGGCGGCGTGAAACGAAACGGAGGCGGAGGTTGAGGCAAAGGTGGCACAGCCGATTTTGTCCGGCGCATCCTTACTCTCGCCGCCGCACACACCCCCGCGCTTCTCGCCTCGACACTACCGAGGCCGCGCCGTGATTTTTTTCCTCTCCGACCCTCCTCCACCACCTCCGACGACGACAACTATCTCACCCTCTCTCACCTTTCTCATCCTTTCCCTCGCCCTCTTCCTTCACCGCACCACGGAGGATTTTTTCCTCTCCGACTCTCCTCCACTGTTTTCGACGACGACACCTCTCTCGCCCTTCCCCGCCCTTTTCGTCCTCTCCCTCTCCCTCATCCTCTGCCGCCTCCGACGATGACGCATCTTCGCCGACGCCGACGCTAACATCGTGGAGGTCATTGCGGCACTGCAGCCTCGGAGTGAGGGTTCCTTAGCGGGGGCGTCGCCGGCGCCATGACTGTTGGCAGAGAAGGGTGACAAAAAAAAACTATAGAAGAAGTAAGAAAAAAAAATAAAGATAAAAAAATTCTAATAAAAGAATTCTAGAAAAAGAAAGATGAAGATGAAATTGTATCGTTAATTACAAAAAAAATTATAAGTTGCATTAATTAAGATATAAAGTGCAGCTTTAAGATGAAAATTACACTCTTTTAACGAAAATTACACTCTTTGAGAGATATTTACACTTTTTCTCCTCTTATTGCATTCTTTCATATGTAAACTGCATTCATTAAGATAAAAGTTGCACTCTTTAAACGAGAGTTGCACTTTTGCGAGATATTTATATTGTTTCTTCTCTTATTGCATTCTTTGAGATGTAAACCGCACCCCTCTAAGAGTTATTTACACTGTTTCTCCTCTTGTTGCACTGTTTCTCTTGTTGCACTATTTCTCCTCTTGTTGCACTGTTTCTTCTCTTAAAAAGGTGCAGTTTAAGATAAAAAAAATAGTGTAATAAGAGAAGAAATAGTACAACAAGAGGAAAAACAGTACAACAAGAGGAGAAACAATATAAATACCTCTTGAAGGGATACAATTTACATCTCAAAGAGTGCAAGGAGAGGAGAAACAGTGTAAATATCTCTCAAAAATTACAACTTTCGTTTAAAGAGTGTAATTTTTATCTTAATAGATACAGTTTACATCTGAAAGAGTGCAATATGAGAAAAAATAGTGTAAATATCTCCCAAATAGTATAATTTTGGTTTAAAGAGTGTAATTTTTATCTTAAAACTGCAGTTTACATCTTAGATAGTACAACTTATAATTTTTTTTGCAGTTAACGATATAATTTCATTTCCATCCTTCTTTTTCTATAATTTTTTATCTTTATTTTTTTCTTGATTCTTCTATAATTTTTTTTTGTCACTCGCTTTCGCCAACGCCACGGCGCCGACGACGCCGCTAAGGATCCCCCGCTCTGAGACTGCAGCGGCGAAGTGACCTTCACGGTGTCGGCATCGGTGTCAGCGCCGACGAAGATGCATCGTCGTCGGAGGCAGCAGAGGAGGAGAGAGAAGGAGAGGACGAGAAGGACGAGAGAGGCGTTGTCGTCGGAGACGGTGGAGGAGAGTCGGAGAAGGAAAAAAAAGAAAAGTCGCGGCCCGGCCTCGGCGGGGTCGGAGGCGAGGAAGGTAGGGGGTGTGCAGGCGAGGGTAAAAATGTGCCGGTCAAAATCGAAGCAGATCGCCTCCGCTCTGTCTCCGCCGCTCTATGAGAAAAGAAAGAAAAAAGAATGAGAGAAAAAAAAAGGAGAGAGAAAAGGGTATAAAGGTATTTTTTGCTGAAAAAATAGACCGAATCTGCAAAAACAAAAAATATGGTCCGGTTTTGCAAAAGCCCAAAATAAATGAATTTTTTTAATGCAAATTGGCCTATTCTATTTTATTATTATTATTATTATTAATTATATTATTATTATGAAGAAATATTATCTCGTTCGAAATGTCTATATGTCTGTAGTTGAGGGGTTCCCATGCAATTTTACCTTCGGGAGTGGCGACTGGCGAGACGGCACCGCGCTACGCCGCTCCATTTCGATCGGGAATCGGAGCTTCCTCTGCGATCGTTGGTAAAGATTAGGGTTCTAGGGTTTACTATTTGCTCTCTTTCGTAGAACACGATTGATTTGAATATAGTAGACGTGTACAATATGATTTGATCCGGAACCCCTCAAATGATTTGTTGTTCCCGTTGATATGGATTTTATTATATTTTTATTAATTAGATGGAAACAATCAGAGGTGTATACCACACTTTGATGCCAAAAATCTTAAGAAATTTGGTAGTTTGTAGTTTTATTTTAAAATTTGTTCCGAGTTGTAGTCAGAAAATCCAAGTTCCATGCTCTCTTTACAGTGTTTATGTAGATGAATCGAAACCTAATTAGTAGTTGATTGGAGATAGGCGACTGTCGAAGGTGATCAATTCACTGCATTGGTAATTTGTGTAAATCCTGGTTGATTTTATGTAGAAGCACTGCAATGTATTCGTAGTGATCACTGAAACCGCTACTTGTTTTTCGTAGCTTAGTTCTCTGCATTGTGGACGACATACAAAATGGATGATTGTTAAATAGTAGTTGATGCCTCAAATTTTTATTTTTTTTCTTTTTTTCATTCGGTGGAGTGTTCATTTGAATTTTAATTGGTGAGGAAGGTGGACAAATTGGGGTGCATCAGTTTTTGGTACTCTGGCTCTGTTGATTTTGTCAAATATTTTCTGCTTTTCGTTAATTTAATTTCTTTTGTGGGTTTAAACTGTAAATTCAAGTTATATGTTCCTTTTAGAGTAGTCAGTTATATATAGATTCATTAAAATTTTGTACTGTTCGGATCCATACTATATAAGTTGATCAGTTTCACCACATTATTCATCTCTGTAAACCCTGCTTGATTTAGTTTAGAAACTCTCAATGTTTTGAGTGATTGAAGTTCAATTTCTACATACTGCAAACCGACCTACGCAAAGAATTATTATATTATGTCGCTGATGATTTTAAAATAGTAAAATCTTTTTATTTCACTGGACAGAATATATAACTTTAATTGGCGAGGAAGAAAGGCGCACAGAATGGGGAGCACGAAGGAGGAGAAATTTAGATTCTGCATCGACAGGGGCGGCACATTCACAGACATATATGCAGAGATACCCGGTCAGTTGGATGGCTATGTAATGAAGCTCTTATCTGTGGACCCATCAAACTACGATGATGCTCCGATCGAAGGGATCAGAAGGATTCTCGAAGAGTTCACCAGAGAGAAAGTCCCCCGATCTTCGAAGATCCCAACTGATAAGATCGAGTGGATTCGAATGGGCACCACAGTGGCAACCAATGCTCTTTTAGAGAGGAAAGGCGAAAGGATCGCCCTCTGCGTAACTGAAGGCTTTAGAGATTTGCTTCAGATTGGAAACCAGGCCCGGCCAAACATCTTCGATCTAACAGTCACAAAGCCCTCAAATCTGTATGAGGAGGTTATAGAGGTTGATGAGAGGATTGAGCTTGTTCTTGATAAAGAAAAGGATCCTTCTTCGTCAATCGAAGGGATATCAGGGGAGTTAATTAAAGTTGCAAAGCCTCTAAATGAAGAAACACTAAAGCCATTGTTAAAAGGTCTGCTCGTTAAAGGAATTAACTGTTTGGCAGTTGTTTTGATGCATTCTTACACCTACCCACATCACGAACTCTTGGTCGAGAAGTTGGCTTTGAGCATGGGCTTCAGGCATGTCTCTTTGTCTTCATCTTTGACTCCAATGGTTCGCGCTGTGCCCCGTGGACTAACGGCAAGTGTCGATGCTTACCTTACTCCAGTAATTAAGGAATACTTATCAGGGTTCTTGTCTAGGTTCGAGGGGGGTTCAAAAAAGGTAAATGTATTGTTTATGCAATCAGATGGAGGTCTCGCACCAGAACAAAGATTTTCCGGGCATAAGGCTGTATTGTCAGGTCCCGCCGGAGGGGTTGTTGGTTACTCGCAAACCCTATTTGGGCTCGAGACATCAAAACCACTAATTGGTTTTGATATGGGTGGTACTTCTACTGATGTGAGCCGTTACAGTGGAAGCTACGAGCAGGTTCTTGAGACTCAGATTGCTGGGGTAATGATTCAAGCACCTCAGTTGGACATCAACACAGTGGCTGCCGGTGGTGGATCCAAGCTTAAGTTTCAATTTGGGTCCTTCAGGGTGGGACCTGATTCAGTTGGGGCGCATCCTGGCCCTGTGTGTTACAGGAAAGGTGGGGAACTAGCAGTCACCGATGCTAATTTGATCTTAGGAACAGTTATTCCTGACTATTTCCCATCAATATTTGGTCCCAATGAGGATCAACCTTTGGATATTGAAGCTACAAGAAAAGCATTCGAGAAGCTAGCGAGTGAAATAAACTCTTACAGGAAGAGTCAGGACACGTCGGTGAAGGATATGACCGTTGAGGAGATTGCTCTAGGGTTTGTAAATGTGGCAAATGAAACTATGTGTCGGCCTATTCGCCAATTGACGGAAATGAAAGGTCATGAAACACGAACCCATGCACTAGGGTGCTTTGGTGGCGCGGGCCCACAGCATGCATGTGCTATAGCAAGGTCCTTAGGCATGTCCGAGGTCCTAATTCATCGGTATTGTGGGATATTGAGTGCTTATGGAATGGGTCTAGCTGATGTTGTTGAAGAGGTTCAGGAGCCATATTCCTCCATTTATGATGTTGATTCTGTTGCTGAGGCCTCTCGAAGGGAGGATCTTTTAATAGAACAGGTAAAACAAAAGCTTGGAGAACAGGGATTTAGTGATGAAAGCATTTGTACTGAATCTTATTTGAACTTGAGGTACGAGGGCACTGATACAGCCATTATGGTTAAAAGACCCGGAGGAGAAAATGCTGATGATTATGCTGCGGAGTTTCTTCGGATATTCCAACAAGAGTATGGCTTTAAACTGCAAAACAGAAAGATACTCATATGTGATGTTAGGGTTCGTGGTATTGGCACCACAAGCATCTTGAAACCACGGGTGCTTGAGCCAGTGTCGACAAGTCCTGTACCAGAAGGCTCTTACAAGATTTATTTTGATAAAGAGTGGTACGAGACTCCGCTATTCAAGCTTGAAAATTTGGGTTATGGCCATGTTCTACAAGGACCTGCAATTATAATGAATGGAAACAGTACAGTGATTGTAGAACCAAAATGTAAAGCCGTTATCTCTAAGTATGGTAACATAAAAATTGAGATTAATTCACCCACAAGCGACGCAAAGATCGATGGAAAGGTAGCAGATGTAGTACAACTTTCCATCTTCAACAACCGCTTTATGGGCATTGCCGAGCAAATGGGCCGGACCCTTCAAAGAACCTCAATATCCACAAACATCAAAGAACGGCTTGATTTCTCTTGTGCTCTCTTTGGGCCGGATGGAGGGCTTGTGGCAAATGCCCCTCATGTACCTGTGCATTTGGGGGCTATGTCTAGTACCGTTCGTTGGCAACTTAATTACTGGGGCGATAATCTTAACGAAGGCGATGTTCTTGTTACCAATCATCCTTCTGCAGGAGGAAGCCATCTTCCAGATATAACAGTTATCACACCAGTTTTTGATAATAACAAAATAGTATTTTTTGTGGCTAGTAGAGGACATCATGCAGAGATTGGTGGAATTACTCCGGGAAGCATGCCGCCTTTTTCGAAGTCCATTTGGGAAGAAGGCGCGGCGATTAAGGCATTCAAACTTGTAGAGAAAGGTGTTTTACAAGAAGAAGGTATAGTTCGCTTACTTCAGTCACCGTCTTTGGATGAAAATTCAGCTAAAAGAGTCCCTGGGACCCGCAGGATACAAGATAACTTATCGGATCTCCGGGCCCAGGTGGCTGCAAACCAGAGAGGGATAACACTCATCAAAGAGCTCATCAATCAGTACAGTTTAGCTACCGTTCAATCTTATATGACACACGTTCAAAACAATGCTGAAGAAGCCGTGAGGCAAATGTTAAAACAAGTTGCTTCTAGAGTAGAAAAAGAGAAGGGAACTTATATTATTGAAGAAGAAGACTATATGGATGATGGTTCCGTAATCCATTTGAAGCTGAGTATCGAGCCTACCAAAGGTGAAGCTATTTTTGATTTTGAAGGTACAAGTTCGGAGGTTTACGGGAATTGGAATGCGCCTGAGGCGGTAACAGCAGCGGCTGTTATATACTGCTTGCGATGTTTGGTTAATGTTGATATCCCATTGAATCAAGGGTGCTTAGCCCCTGTGAAAATCTTCATTCCGGAAGGTTCTTTCCTTTCTCCGAGCGATAAAGCTGCTGTTGTGGGTGGCAACGTGCTGACTTCTCAAAGGGTAACAGACGTAATTTTGACTGCATTTCAAGCGTGTGCGTGCTCTCAAGGTTGCATGAATAATTTAACATTTGGGGACGACACTTTCGGCTACTACGAGACAATTGGAGGTGGGTGTGGAGCGGGGCCCACTTGGGATGGGACCAGTGGGGTTCAATGCCACATGACTAATACCAGGATGACCGATCCAGAAATATTCGAGCAGCGGTATCCTGTTATTCTGCATGGGTTTGGAATTCGAGGGAATAGCGGTGGGGCTGGATTCCATAGAGGGGGTGACGGGATTGTTAGGGAAATAGAGTTTCGGCGCCCTGTGGTGGTGAGCATACTTTCTGAGAGGCGAGCTCACGCGCCGAGAGGGTTGAAGGGAGGAAAAGATGGGGCCCGAGGTGCAAATTTTCTGATTAGGAAGGATAAGCGGAGGGTTTATCTCGGCGGGAAAAACACTGTCGAGGTTGATGCAGGCGAGATTCTTCAGATTTTTACTCCCGGGGGTGGTGGCTTCGGCTCCCCTGCTTGATTCTTCTTACTCTGTCTTGTGAGATTCTTATTTCTACTTCGAGTTTTCTCTGGAATAAAAGTAATTCTCTTGTATCGAGCACAAAGTGCAAACTATGAATCTGAGCTTAAAAAGGGTATACTGTATTCAGAGGTTGGTCCCTCTATATCGCAGCAATGGTTGTAATAGCAGTTACGTAATTGAATCAGAATTACCAATAAACATATGGCATTAAGATGGAACCTATTTAGTTTAGTTTGTGCTATCTGTTGGTTTTATGATTAAGCTGGTTGATCTTGGTAGTTGTATTTGATCTATTTCGTTCCTTACACAGTTTGTAACCTACTGTATCAAGCATAGATGTTTAAAACAAGATTTTAAGTGCCCGTCGGCACGAGCCGTATCCACCGTGTCGTATCGTGCCAACAAGGTATCGGCACAATACAAATTCCGTACCGATGACACAGTTAAAAACCCTTTATTTTTTAAATTAGTAAGTAATTTTTTCAATAAAGTTCAAAATATGTAACAAAAAGATATAATAAATAGTTAGAATATTCTGTTCCTAAAAAAAAATAAATATTTTATGTTATTATGTGTTGACACACAAAATTTTTTTTTGACCGACACCCATCGACACAGCTCAGCACACACTGTGCAGTACCGTGCCGGCAAGTTTTTGGCTCGATTTCATGCCACGGCACTTAAATTCTTGGTTTAAAATACTTCCCTAGTTGCATTTGTTGTGATGTATTTGAATGTGTTTACAGTATGGAAGTAACAGATAGGTTGTTTGTTGGGTAATTTCAATTTCCTACGTTTGCTATCAGGTGGATTTCGGAGGTCCGTAATGTTTCTCTGTTGGAACCAAAACTGGCTCGTGATATTATATTTTACTTTATTTTGTTTGTATTTGATTGTAATACTAATTCATATCTAGAATAAGGTGTTGTTAGTACAAACACTTCATCTTTTTGCAAGGAGTTGGAGATGAACAGCTCGCCATGTTGGAATAGGACCCCTCAACTAGTTTTTTTTTTTTTTTTTTTTGGATTGATATCTATCAACTTTGATTTTTTTATTTTTATTTTGTTTATTAAGTTATTTTCATCAACCAAATATTTTTTTTTAGATTTAACAATGATTAAGTAAAATCAATTTTTTTTAAAACATATTTTCAGTTGATAGAAAACTATGGTGTTTCTATGGTACAAAGAAAAACTATGGTACCTTTCTAGCATCGAGTATAAATAATAGCGCTTTACGGCTACCTCTTGCCTTGTCTCTTCTTGTAAGCACTGCAAAGATGGTGGGGCAAGGAAAGTTGTTGAAGGTCTTCTCTGAAGAGATGAATGAAACTATAGAGCCATGTCATGAACCTTCTCTTCGAAAACTGTGTCCGCTGCATTATCCTCACAGTGATGGCACCTTTTTAGCATCTGAACGGCTCAGCCAGTCCCTGTTTCTCTGGGACACACTTAGGTATTCTCTTATATCTACGGAGATCGCCGAGACATGTCCAGATTCGTTGTATAGCAAGCTCAATTCTTCAAGTGGGTTCATACTGTCGCTGCTGCTTGTGTAGCTCAATTTGCTCGCAGTTTCAGCCGTCTCGAGGTTCTTATGAGGTTCAAAGGCATTCAATTATTTATGAGTTCTATTTGTAGTGGCGTCTCTGCGGATGACGATCTCTTGAACCCAACTAAGAGAAGAGGTATAATAAAAGTGAATAATTTGACCCTTTACTACTTAGGGATGTTAATTGATTGGTTTGGTTTGATTTTTGTATCTTTTCTGTTAACCGAACTACGTCAAATTATGTGCATATAAGATGAACCGTACTACGTAGTGAGATAATTCATTTTGGTTCGGTTAGTTTTATTCTTCCTGATGGTGCTTGAAAATTTTGAAATTAGCCCACCTCTTATGTGATACTAGTGAAGGCCCGCGCTACGTGGCGGAAAATTTATGTAAAAAATTTAATTTTAAAGGGGAAAACCTAGTGCAATTTTCGGGATTTCCGGCGAGTTACGGTAGTCGGTTTTGGGAAACCGATCTCCGTGGGATTGTTTGTAAGGTTGTGGATTCAGCGTTTATTATTTGTGGGTTAGACACTAACCCGGTGGACCCTCCTTAGGTCCGGTTAATACTTCTTCCACCGTCGAGAGACAGGCACTGCATTCGTATAGGTGGGTACTTCGACTCGAAGTCAGTACAGTAGTGCACGCTCGGTGACATCTTCTTACCTTGTTCTCTCATTGTTATCTTGCATATATATTCATATATATAGTGTTGAGCCTAGTACCCATGTTGTTCTCGTTATTGCTCTACTTAGTTGATTACATGTCTAGTATCATGAGTAGAAGTAGAGCTGGTTTATGATTGCTTGTGAGATCTGTGACCTAGTTGGTCAATTTTGGTATCTAGTACTGTGACCTATTCGGTCGATTCCATGACTCCTGTCGTTCGATGACCTTTAAGATCGGTATACCCTGAGGGTGAGATTATCGGCTAGCGCCGACGGATGATTATAGTTTATACAGATCCGTAATTTGACATTATGTGACCTAGTCGGTCGGTTTCATGACTTTCATTGTTTGATGACCTTTGAGGTCGGTGTACCCTGAGGGGTAGGATTGTCGACTAATGGCCGACGGTAGTTCTGCATTCTATTGATACACTCTGGTGACCTATTTGTCGGTTTGTTGTGCATATATGTTAGTTGGCATTGAGTGGTTGATATTTGCAAACCTTCGGAAGGATGTTGAGTTATTCCATCCTAGTGACCTGAGTGGTCGATCGGTACTTGTATTCCTTTTAGTTCGATGACCTATTGGTCGGTGTGCTCCGTGGGGCAGGATTGTCGTCTGGTTACCGACGGTTGGCTTTTTAGCATATCAGCATTGATCGCCCGAGACTCGTTCGCATTTCGCGAACATCAGTGGTCTAATCCACCACAAGAGAGTGTTTTATTTCGGAAAAGTGATTACAGGTGTCAACCCGTGAGCCCAAGAGGGGTTAGATGCAGGTAGGGTGGCAGTGGGCACAAGCTTGAGGTTTGCAGTGCGGACCAACAAAGCATTGGTTTCAGATTGGGTATTTTTGATACCAAAATTGAGCCGACCTGACCCACGTATGAGCCAATAAGGACACAAGGTACACCAGGAGTCGGCAATAAGGCGCCTGAAGGACAAGAAGGCGGGAACGGTTGAAGATTGGGGCGTAACTTCCATGAGAAGTTGGCGTAACTTCCATGAGGAGTTAGTGTAACTTCCACATGGTTACAACCACTCCCCCCAACTACTTTCAACCAACCAATAATGTGGGCTATAAATAGTAACTTTGAAGCCTGCAATTGAGGTCTTTCTCCATCCTGAGCGAGAAGACCACCCTTATTTCCTCTGCATTTTTAGGAGTAGTCTTAATGTAATCTTTTTCTTTTCTACATTTACTGCTTTCCTAGGAGTAGTTTGTAACTTAGTTCTTTGGAGTCTGTCTGCCCCTCGGGCATTACTCCTGGAGTCTGTCTGCCCCCAGGGCATCACTCTGTTGTAGACTACGTTTGCAGAGTCTGTCTGCCCCACGGGTATCACTCTGTTTTATTAATATATAACATTCGGCTCTTTTAGCCGATCAATCACTGTGTACTTCTTCCTTTCGGCTCTTTCGACTCGACCGATTCGTGTACTTCTTCCATTCGGCTCTTCGCCGACATTGATCCCTGCACAGTTCGTACATTCGGCTCTTCCAGCCGAACCAATTTTATACTGAAGGTTTTTCGAACCCAGCTGATTCGATCCCTCATCAGCCGAATCGCTTGATCAGTCGAAGTGCGCAAACTTCGAGGGTCACTATCCGCAGTCGTTCCTCACCCCGACGCGCTTTCCAAGGAGGATCTTTGACCGGGTCAAGGGTCGGGAAATTCGGCTCCTAATAATTTTGGCACGCCCGATGGGACTCACTCACGTTGTTCCAATCTAAACTTTGTCATTTGTCATATGACTGACGATAATGCGATGAACCTCCGAAAAAGAGCAATTCCCAGGCCGTCAGGGAATGACCAAGCTAGTAGCGCCGAAAATACGAATGAGAATCAGGCGGTGCTACCTTTTGGAGGAGAGACTAGTGGACAGTCGGCTCATCAAGAGCCGAGTCCAACTCAGGGACTCGGCCAGATGAACCGAGCCCTACAAACTTTAGATCAAAATATCCATCAAAGTACCGCTCGACTAGACGCGGTGCTGGCGGCCATCACGGTCTATAATGAAAATATTGTTCGAATCATACAATTATTTACCCGAAACGAGCAACCTTATGAGGAGCAACAAGGGCCCCTAAATGCGTCGGTGCAACAAAATCCAGTCACGCCAGCGGTTCAAACTGTTTATAGGTCGGCGAATATAAACACCGACCCGAAGTCGGAGATTGCATCGGGTTTACCTCCTTTACCAACTTACCAATCCCAAAATGTAGGGGCTAGAGCTGGGGGCAGGCTCCGAATATGCAAGGAGTTAACCCTGTTATACCGAATTTTGGTCTACCGCAAGGACCGAATATAGTACAAGCATATGTTCCTTTGCAGGGGAACAATAATGAAATATACGCACAAATTGAATAAGCCATCCGAAATACTTTCGGACTTGGCGCAAAGCCGGCAATGCGGCCTGTATTTAGATCTCCATATCCTGCAAACATCGATGTGGCGCATCCGTATCCAGCAAATTGAAAAATGCCGAAGTTCGACAAGTTCTCAGGCGATGAGACCGAGAATACGTCGAGCATATAGCCCGGTTCACAGCCCAATGTAGAGAAGCGACCGCTGACTCATTTTTGAAACTTCGATTATTCAGCACGTCGTTGACTAAGAACGCATTCACTTGGTATACGAGTTTACCGGCTAATTCCGTCCGAGATTGGGACGAATTAGAAAGAAAATTTTATGAACGATTCTATAAGTCGGAACCACAATTATCGGTCGCCGACTTGTCTTTATACTGAGAAAAGCCAGGTGAAATGGTCAAAGAGTATTTGAACCGTTTCAAAATAGCCAAAATCTGGTGTTTTATGAGAATGCCGGAATCAGAGGTCGCCAAAATGGCGTTAAATGGTCTACATTTTAAGATAAAAGACCATTTTGAAAATAAGTATTTTTTTAACTTATTTGATCTAGGTGTTCGAGTTGCTCAACATGAGCAATTTCAAAAAAAAAGTGAGGATGATCGGCTGCAATGGAGCC